>BLSH010094400.1:718454-751237 GCA_018402905.1 Glandirana rugosa
CGGTGGTCTATGTCCAACAATGAACAGTGCTAACGGACGGTGGTCTATGGGTAACAGTGATAGGACGTCGTTGTCACTGTCGTCTCTTTGTCCAAAGAAAGTGGTCGAAAAGTCGTGTACACTCTACCGCCCGTCACTCTCTACTAGATTAGAGAGATGACAGGTACCGACGTGTCACTCCCACCTTGACACCACGTCGTCCCGTCCACTACTCTCAGGCAGGCAGTCATGCCAGAAAGCGGGCCGGTAGGTGAACGGGAAGGCAGGACAGTGAGTGGGCGGGTAAACAAGCAGAGAGATGAAATCACTCTCATCACCTGCCCTGCTGCACCACAGTTCCACCCTCACTGTGCAGCCATGGACAGTAGAGAGATTAGATCATCTCTCACTGCCCGCCATCTCACATGTGCTGAAAAGCTGGTGAAAGAAACCTGTTTCTCTGCTGTCACTGTTGCTGCAGGATAGTGACAATGGGTATCTGGTGGCAGGCAATCGTGACAAGTAACAACCTGTATCTGGTGGCAGGCAATGTGGAAAGTGGCAAGCTGCATCTGGTGGCAGGTGATGTGGCAAGTGACAATCCATATCTGGTTGTAAGTAACATGGCAAGTGGCAAGCTGCATGTGGTGGCAGGCAATGTGGCAAGTGACAAACCGCATCTGGTGACAAGGAATGTGGAAAGTGACCAGCTGCATCTGGTGGCAGATGACGGTGGCAAGTGACACATTCAATGTTCCCACTCATTCTGCATTATGGTGAGTTGAACTATTTCATTTTATATTACAAATTACAATGTAATAATAGAAATGATGCTCTTCAATCATCCTGACATCATATAAACCATGGTGCCATGATGATTGAAGTGCCAACACCAGCCATTGCCCTGACAAATTGCCCGCGAAAAACGTTATTATCTGGTAGTGCCCCTCCCGAGACTAGGCTCTGGATCCGCCCCTGTCTCGGGGGATCAGGAAGGAATTTTTTCCCCAGTTATAGCACATTGGATCACGCTTTGCTGGGGTTTTTTGCCTTCCTCTGGATCAACTGTGGGTTAAGGATTGTATAAGGGATTGTTTGGTTATATATAAATTATTATTATTATTATTATTATTATTTTGGTTGAACTAGATGGACTTGTGTCTTTTTTCAACCTGACTAACTATGTAACTAACTATGCAACACTGTACCCAAACAACATTTTTCATTTTTTTTCACACAAATAGAGCTTTTTTGGTGGTGATTAATGACCACCTTTTTTTATTTTTTGTTAAACAAATAAGGCTCCACTGATATGCACTGACAGGCTGCACTGATTAGCACTGATGAGACCGCACTGATGGGCATTAATGGACACTGATAGGCTGCACTGGTGGGCACTGATGAAGAGGCACTGATGAGGCTGCACTGATAGATGGCAATGATAGGTGGCACCAATGAGCACTGATAGGGGGCACTGATGGGCAATGATAGGCTGCAATGTTGGGTACTGATAGGCATCACTGATGGGCACTGGTAGGTGGCACTTACGGTCACTGGTAGATGGTATTGCTAAGTGACACTGATGAGGAGACATTAATGAGCACTGATTAGCAGCACTGGTGGACACTGATTGGCAGAACTTGTGGGCACAGATTGGCAGCACTGGTGGGCACTGTTGGGACTGCACTGATAATCAGTGCCCTGATTATCAGTGTAGATGTCCCTTTTAGAGAAGCTGGTTATCGGCTCTCTTCTCCTCTCCTCATGCTCTCAGCATGAGGAAAGGAGTGCCAATAACCAGCTTCTGTTGACATCTGTGATCAGCTGTTATTGAACACAGCTGATCATGTGGTAAGAGATCACAGAGCGCATCACCCATGCCCTGCTGCAGGCATGTGGCAAGTGCAATCAAGGCACGTCATCATATGATGGCGTCCCAGAACTAGCCGGCCACGCTGTAGCTGTCATTCGACTATAGTGCGGTCATCAAGTGGTTAAGAATGCTGAGAAGGGGATGGGGGGTATCAGGGCACAAAACGGGTAATGCACTAAAGGTGCCCTTACTGTTTAAGCTCTGTAACGCCCCATGGTATGACATAGTAATCCCAAAATCAATTAAAGGATGTAAAACTAGCCGGGATGCTTTCCATCCAAAGTCATAATAAAAAAGAAATGTATGTGAATGTTTTAAGTCAGGAGATTAATATAACTGCCATTTATGTGGTCCGGAAGGAATTTGCCTTTCTTTGAACCTACACTGCTGGGGTGTGAAAGGTTGAAGTTGACAGACAGGTCTCTGTTTTCCACCTAGTTAGTTATGCAACTATGAGTAAGATATGCGACCAGCAGGAATATACTGGAGGCTTTTGAATACTCCTACAGGCCACCAAAGTTCACAGAGTGCCATGGAGCATCATTTCCCTTCTACCAAATAACTGCTAGTACCATTTTTCATATTCTATCTTTCACAGTCTGCATTACAAGTCTTCTAAATGAATTAACATTGCCAAAAGAATGCACAGCCTTCCAGGATACCATAACAAGTGATCTGGAGGAGTAAAGTCATTTTCATGTATGAAAAGCTGTCAGGGAAGAATGGAAATAAATTTGTTTATCCTAGAATAGTGGGAGACAAACGAGCACAATCAGCGGACTTATGTCATTTAAAGTGATTGTAGGCTTAATAGATGCTGACACTGTGCATAAATGGTTGGAGAAAAACATCAGTTTAACGTAATCCATCCATCATGTACTGCATAACTCCCAAATGTATGAGACGAGAAAGAGGGACATGTTATAGTACAATGTATTTAGGAATTGGACAAACCATTGCCACGCTATGTATATGCCAAAAATAATTGGTATATCCAGAATTGTTTTTTTTTACCATTCCTTTTCCTCTGTACTGGCTTTTCAAAATTGCAAACAAGATAATTAATAGTTAAGATGAAGGTTTAGTGCAGAATAACACTTTTAGTAGTTGAATACTAAATTTTAAAGATATCTGTATATCAGGCCAAAAAGAAGGACAATTAAGGAGGAGGATAGTGGGGCAGAGGTATTTGGCTCCAAAAGAAGGACAGTTAGCTGATTAAATATATATATATATATATATATATATACTCCCAAGGGATGACAAGAACTGCACTGCAGTGTTACACCACCCATTAACTGTTCTGTTAATCTCTCTATTCCAGATGAATTGAAGACCACAGGTTAGCAATTTGGTTGCACAAATACCGGTATCGGTACCAACCTGAAACCGATAACTTTTCGGTGCAATTTGAGCCCATAGTTGTAATCCACATGACTGTTGAACCAAGAAATGTAATGTGATTTGTATGTTGACATTATGTTTGTATGTTGAGTTTATGCACATCATTTGCATTGCTAACCAGGGTTGCACCAATACCATTTTTTTATTGGCGAGTCCAAGTATTGATACTTGTGTTCAAGTACTCGCTATTACCGATACCTTTGCAGTGCGATTTGAGCCCATACAAAATGAGTGGGCTCAAATCATGTTGCAATAAATTGCATGTGATTTGAACTGTGAACCCAGGCTTGTCATGACTTCAGCCTGGGTTCACACAGGAGCGGTGTGGGAAATCGCATGCGATTCGGATAGAAATCGCACCACACTGCTGTTCAAATTGTCTGCAATTCTTTGCAGTGCGATTTGAGCCCATTCATTTTGTATGGGCTCAAATCGCACCGCAAAGGTATTGGTAACGGCGAGTACTTGAGCACAAGTATCAGTACTTGTACTAGCCGATAAAAAAATGGCATCAGTGCAACTCTTGTTAGCAATGCAAATTTATGTGCATAATGTCAACATACAAATGTGGATTACAACTCTGCAACTCATGGCTGAGCTGTTATTTAAGAAATACAAGCCACTTTGCATCCAGTATCACACTATAACACTTCCATCATCCTGTAAAGGCTAAAAGTTAGAGGCTAAAGGGGTATATTTATAAAGCAGTGAATGTAAAATTCGCCAAACATTCCTATGTTCCTGGAGCATGTGTTGTAAATAATAGTGAGTGATTCACTTGCAGTGAATGTTTGTAAAATGTCACAGTCACTGCTTAATACAGCAAATACGCCTCTTTAAGGGCCTTTTTTAATACTCATTTGTCCCCCTTTAATGAACAATTCCAATAGAGCTTGAGGGTACTGTGTTATAAATGTTGTTATACAATGCTTGTCTTAATGATGGAACCTGTGAGCAATCTCTGACAGTTTATTGTTACAGGCTAGCAACCTATGACAGTGTTAACCATGAGCAATTTCCGATGGGCTTTGGATAAAAGTGAACAATCTCTGTCAGTTTCTTGTAATATGTGAACAGTAACAGTGGATTGAGGGCAGGGTCATGTATCTTGCCAATGGAAAACCTCTGCGGTAAAAGCACATTTTCCTCAAACTGATCCTCTTCTTTTCTATACTGGCTACGAATTAGCCATTGCTGTTAACCCATACCTCCTTAACAATGCCAACTTACACCAAACCACACTCATTTTTTTTTACAGCATACTGTGCCACTGCTTAAAGGTGACCCTTCCCTCTAGTTTCCTCTGGTGTACTCCAGGAGTCCCCAGTCAACACCCTGCCAGAGGAATAATAACACTACTGAGTCCTGCAGAGTACATTATACTGTATAGCAGGGGTCTCCAAAATGCTTAAACAAGGGGCCAGTTTATTGTCCTTCAGACTTTAGGGGGAGCAAACTGTGGGCAGTGGGAGTAGAAAATGTGCTGGTGTCAGTGGGAATAAATAATGCCACACATGTATGGGATGGAATAATGCCCCATCATTAGCAACAGTGGGAGAAGTAGTGCCTCATTGTTGGTGTAAGTGGGAGGAATAGACCCCGTCATTGGTGTCAGTGAGAAGAATCGTGCCCCATTGTTGGTGTCAGTGGGAGAAAGAGTGCCCCACTGTTGGTGTCAGTAGGAGGAACAGTGCCCCAAGGGCCAGATAAAGGCAAGCAAGAAGCAGAGACCACTGTTGTATAGAAATATTCATTTTTTCTTCCATAATTGTGACCACCAGTGCCAGGACAAAAGTCCTGTAGCAGCCAAGGGGAAAAGACAAAAGTTTGCCCAGCCCTGGTGCCGACCCATATACAGTAAGCTGCAATGGTCTCCCCTTTGGCCAGTGTCTACAGCTACAATAATAATAATAATAGTAAACTTTTTATATAGCACCTTTAAAGGTGGTTTGTCAAATGGCTTTACAGAGAAAACACAAGAAATGCACAGGATATAACAAAGAAAAAAAGGACAATTAAGTGAAAGGTTTTTTAAAGAAAAAAGTTTTTAAATTTAATTTGAATGAGTTTAGAGAAGAGGACTCTCTGATGTTCTTTGGAAGTGCATTCCAGAGTTTTGTAGCATAACAGGTGAAGGCTCTGTCCCCCATTGAGTGTAGGTGAGTAGGCACACACAGTAAACCAGAATTTGAGGAGTGGAGGTTATGAGGGGGGAAATAAGTTGATAAAATTTCATATAGATAATGGGGTGCCAAGCCATGAAGAGCCTTGTAGGTGAGCAAGAGGATCTTAAAGTCTATGTGAAACCTGATGGGAAGCCAATGCAAGGACTCCAGGATAGGGATAATATGATCACTTGTAACATACCTAGTCAGGATCCTGGCTGCAGAATTTTGAACATATTGAAGTTGATTAATAGTGGATTTAGGTACACCAGCAAGTAGAGCATTGCAGTAGTGAAGTTGGGAGAACACAAATGTATGGATCAGCTTTTCAGCTACAGTGTATGATAGCATGGGATGCAGCTGAAGCAATGTTTCTCAAGTGGAAAAAAGATGTTCTGACAACATGTTTTACAAGGTTAAATTATCATCAAATATCACTCCTAGATTTTTCAATTTAGACTGAAGCTCAAGTACAGTGCCATCTATAGATAAGCTACAAGGACTGGCCTTACATAATTGACAGGGGTGCCAATAAGCATCACTTAAGTCTACAGCTGCCTCTGGTTCAGACAGAAAGAAGTTAAATACCACAAATGCTGAGGCCCATTGTGTGTGCACAGGCATGCTATGTGTACCTTCAATAGCTGGACAATGTCATATGTACTTACATCAGTGTTACAGGAGCGGTAGCGTTTCCTCTCTCCCAGGCAGTACTTTCCTCCTCCTGATGGTCTGTAAAAAACAACTGTGATTTACATTTGTATGCTTTGTAATTTAACAAAATCATCAGCCAGCTGCAGATATTCACATATCAAAACATGGAAGCAAATCAGGCTTAATTTCTAGGGATGTCCAATACCTGACGTAACAGTAGTTAAACATGCAGTGACCTTTCCCTGTTAACTATTTGCAGTCCCTCTGAGCCTAGGAGTGTCTGGAAAAGAAATACAATCTCACTGGGGATACCGGCATAGACACAATACATCTCCTTATGTTTCAGTGATCTCACTGTATTTGGTACTATAATTTAATAACATCAAACTTGGCTTGTAGTGCCCAGAGTGATATCGGACAATCATGTCTGTCCAGTGGGAATAACAAGTACAACATGGCAATGAACTAACATTTCTATGACTATATAGATTATAGGATGTACCTAAGTGAAGAGCAGTGTATTCTCCTCCTAGCAGACAGCTACTTTCTCCATCATTACTAGGGCTGCTTACAACAAATAAGGGGAACATTAAATGGTTGCTAGAAGGGAAACACAGACTTTTCTTTCTGTCAGATGCTTATATGAGGCCTTGTGTTACTTGAAGTGTTTTAAAAGAAAGAATAGAAGCAATTTCTTTCCCTTCGTGCAAGGCAAGAGGCAGCTAAATTCACAACTGCACAGGAAATATCATTAGATAATAGGGCCCATTTACATTTGTGCATGTTGCGCATCTAGGGTTGCCACCTCATCCCTTTAAACCCGAACAAATATCAATTACACAGGTTCTGTGGCTGATTAAGGAGGTAATTAAACTCACTTGGTGCCATATCTGCATTAAATTAGCCTCCAAACCTGTGTAATTAATATGTGTTTGGGTGTAAAGGGATGAGGTGGCAACCCTATGTACATTGCATTAAGACAGCACATTCATTTTGCAAGGGCTGCCAACCACCCCAACGTGTCCTCAATTGGACATGATCATTTTTTCATAACAAAATGCACTACTGTGGGTTGCCAAGTATTGTGGTATGCTTACAACACAAGTGCACTGGGGATGGTGCATTGGGATGCCAATCAGAATGAATGGCACCATCACACATATTTGCCCGTAAAAGTATTTTACATAAGCAATAAAGTAAAACGTAAAGTGATTGTAAAGTCAGAAGGTTTTTTTTATCTTAATGCATTCTATGAATTAAGATAAAAAGCCTTCTGTGTGCAGCAGCCCCCTAATTACTTACCTGAGACCCACATTTGTCCAGTGATGTCTACGAGTGTCTGAGCAATCCGAGATACTCCCTCCTGATTGGCTGAAACACAGCAGCGGCGCCATTGGCACTCAAAGTCAGCTAGGCAAGCAGGGGAGAGAGGGGGCCGGGCGGGGCTCTGTGTCTGAATGGACGCAGGGAGCTGGGACTCGGGTTGTGTGCCCCCATAGCTGCTTGCTGTGGGGGCACTGAACAGGAGGGAGGGGCCAAGGAGCACAGAAAAGGGACCCCAGAAGAGGAGGACCCGGGCTGCTCTGTGCAAATTCTCTATAACAGTGGAGGTAAGTATAACGTGTTTGTTATTTTTATAGGAAAAAAAACGAGACTTTCCAATACTAAGCAAAAAAAATAATCTGGGAATAGAACTTCTCAGTAGCTCTTAAAGGCTCACTGTTGTTTATTTTCAAGCAGCATAACTCACACCTTTTGCTGCATGAAAATGCATTACATGTAGAAATACCATTCTTTTTTACGTGACTTGTTCACATTTTTGCACTGTGGTTTAGTGTGAATGGAAAATGGAAATTTTATGGGCCCATCCTCAACTACATATGTTTGTTACAACTCATGCTACATGCGTATGGAACTGTGTGAATCCAGCCTAAATGATGGAAGAGATACCAGGTTATCCTGCCAGGGAGGGGTATTTTCACTGAAAAGGTGCCAACACAAATTCAGGATCACAGCAGCATGTACTATGCAAACTTATACAGTATGGCAATTGCCATGGGGAAACACAGTTGATTCAGTTCCCCTTTAAAAAGACCCTATGGCCAGAACATTCAATTCAACTACAAACTTTCCCAAAAATGTTTATATGCATTTACCATATTTTATGCATGTTTTCACCTGTATAATTCTCCTTTGTGTGGATATCCAAAGGGCATGAGACTGCAGCTGGGCACCGCCATCTTGGATGTGATGTCAGCAGCCCCAACAGATTTAGAGCGGTCAGCCAAGTTACAGTTCTAAAGTATTGCCGTTCAGTTCTACCAGTACATAAAAGGTTATGTGGGGAGGAACAGGGCCAACAGAGACAGTAATTAGACATTCCCAGAATAGTAGAGGTTTATGAATTGGAAAGAGAAAGAGGAACTGGGGGGGTTGATTTATTAATACTGGAGAGTGCAAAATCTGGAGCAGATCTGCATAGATCAGGGCTGGTGCAAGGATTTTTGACACCCTAGGTGAAACCTCATTTTGCCACCCCCCCCTGCCTCCGCAATTGACTTCACTCCTTTTGCCCTGCCCTTGTAACATATTTGACCTACTTCACACCTACACTGACCCACCTATCTGACACCTACAATGACCCACCTACCTGACCATTACACTGACCTACCTGACACCTACACTGACCCACCTATCTGACACCTACACTGACCCACCTACCTGACCCATACACTGCCACCTACCTAACACATACACTGACCCACCTACCTGACACATACACTGACCCACATATCTGACACATACACTGACCCACCTACCTGACTCCTACTTCCTGCACTACTCACCCATCCCCCACACACAGCACAATGTAGATCGGGGAGGATCCATCCTCCTTACCTCTGCTCTTCATGGCTTCATTGTCCATCACATCAGGGCTCTCCTCAGCAGCGAGCGAGCAGTATTGCTTAGGAGTCCCCACCAGCTCCATCTAGCCGCTCCGTGGCGTCCCTCGCCGGCCGGGAGGTCAGTTAACAGACGCTGCACCTCCCAATGCTCCCATCTGCACCGAGCCCCACCCCGCTGCACTCACACAGACACACAGGCCACATCGAGGGACAGGCTGGAGTAAAGGAGTCCCGGAGCGTTGCTGTGAGATATTCCTGTGTGAGGAGATGTGACAGCGGGGCGGTCAGCGGGACACATCGGGGGATTGGTGGCTCGCAGCGGATGTATTCCCGGGACAGCTGGCCCGGCACTGAGCGGGGACAAGCGATCAGGAGAGGAGAACCAAGCTCACACATGCCTGGACCTTCACCGGGACAGAGGCCATGGCTGCGCCCTAGGTGGTAGTGTGCCCTAGGCGGCTGCCTATTTTGCCTAGTGGTAGCACTGGCCCTGACTCCAATCAGCTTCCAGGTTTTATTGTTAACAAGGCAAAGTTAGAAGCTGGTTGGTTTCTATGCAGAGCTGCACCAGATTTTGCACTCTCCAGTTTTAGTGAATCAACCCCTGTAGCTCTGCTTGATAACTGACACTTCCTGGAGCGGTCAATTTCACTAGAAAATTTAAAATCACACTGCAAGTGAATAAAAAATAGTTTATGGAAAAGAAAAATGCTGTAAGCATTTAAAAATCTTGTTTTTTTTTCTGTGCTTCTAACCTGCATGTTTTAAGTTGGTGACAGGGTCCCTTTAAGCTAATCCAATGGCGTTAACAATGTTGAGATGCTTCCCAGGAACAAGGGTAGAGCTCAAGTGTTGTAATTTCACTGGCTGATTCTGGGTGAGTGACACAGAAAGTATTGAAGCCAGCGGTATCCAGGCAGCTAGTATTTGCAAAAGAAGGTCACCCCTGGCAGGCTGTATATTTATCCCAGTACAAGTTTCCATTAAAAATGATAATTGTCAGTACTTTTCTACCGCATAGCAGGCCAAGAGTTGGAATACTTTGCTTTCCACTACACCATTTTCCCTGTGATTCCAACTAAGACTTTCCTAGTGACCTGCAAGCCTTTCTAAGTACTGTCAGAATTCTCTGTATCAAAACTATAATATAACACATAAAATAGATCTCTCCTGATATACAAAAAGGTGGTAAGTGCCAAGTGGTTGTGAATAATGACCTCTCTTGTCATGTAATATATTAGGAGCTGGAGTTTACCAGAGACGCGGCCAAACAGGCCCTGGGGAACGACCCACCTGTGAAACAGTTTAACTTCCAGGAAAGTGTAAAAATAATGAATAAAAAATGGCTGTTTGACATTATTTATTATTTGGTGGTAATAAATCTATTTTTAGGTTTTCACTTCTGTGGTGGCTTCCCTGTAAGTGAATACCCGTTCCTTGACAAGGAAAATGTAAATATTTCCAAAATCCATTGAATGCTATATATTAAGAAAATCCTAATTTCATTTTTAAAGAATTAAAGATTTTAAAGCAGTATGAAACCCAAAACAAAAAATGTAATAAATTACAGATTACTGATCATTAGTAGTGGTGGCCTGCATTTGTTTTCTTTTCCCCTGGTGAACTGGCCAATAACACACCTGATTAGAGTACCGCCACTCTGGATGAAGGAGAACAGGGACACCTTTAGACAGCACCATTGTTAATTTGGGGTGTTAAATGTACTAGCAGATTTAGATAAGCTAATAAATTGAGGCCAAACTCCAGCTAAGACTTTTTAAAGTGGTAGTAAACCCTCCTATCCTTTTCAGCCAAGGAAGCTGCCATCTTGGCCTCTGTTTAATCTACAGGGTGGGCCATTTATATGGATACACCTTAATAAAATGGGAATGGTTGGTGATATTAACTTCCTGTTTGTGGCACATTAGTATATGTGAGGGGGGAAACTTTTCAAGATGGGTGGTGACCATGGCGGCCATTTTGAAGTCGGCCATTTTGAATCCAACTTTTGTTTTTTCAATAGGAAGAGGGTCATGTGACATCAAACTTATTGGGAATTTCACAAGAAAAACAATGGTGTGCTTTGTTTTAACGTAACTTTATTCTTTCATGAGTTATTTACAAGTTTCTGACCACTTATAAAATGTGTTCAATGTGCTGCCCATTGTGTTGGATTGTCAATGCAACCCTCTTCTCCCACTCTTCACACACTGATAGCAACACCGCAGGAGAAATGCTAGCACAGGCTTCCAGTATGCGTAGTTTCAGGAATAGAGGTTTTACAGAAATAAATAAATAAAACCTGACTTTCGTAAGCACCTTTGTCATTGTTAAATGGTTTGTCCCAACCCTCTAACTGCTACAGTATATCTGCAGAACCGCTTAACCACTTGACCTCTGAAAGATTTATCTCCCTTCATGACCAGGCCATTATTTGCAATACGGCACTGCATTATTTTAACTGCAGTCATGCGACGCTGTACCCATATAAAATGTATGTCCTTTTTTCCCACAAATAAAGCTTTCTTTTGGTGGTATTTGATCACCTCTGTGTTTTTGTGCTATAAACAAAAAAAGACCGACAATTTTGAAAGAAAAACCAAAAATACAATATTTTTTACCAAAACACATCCAATAAAAAAATTGTAAAAAATTAAATTTCTTCATAAATTTAGGTCAATATGTTTTCTGCTACATGTTTTTGGTTTAAAAAAAATCCCAATAATCGTATATTGATTGGTTTGTACAAAAGTTGTAGAGTCTACAAACTATGGAAATTTTTTATTTATCTTTTAATTTTTTTTTTTTACTAGTAATGGTGGCAATCAGTGACTTATAGCGGGACTGCGATATTGAAACATATATAAACATTCTAACAATAACTGACACTTTTTGACACTTTTTGGGGACCAGTGACACTAATACAGTGATCAGTGCTAAACATATGCCCTGTCACTGTACTAATGACACTGGCTGGGAATGGGTTAACGTCAGGGGCAATCAAAGGGTTAGCTCTGTGCCTAACCAGTGTTTTACTACACTGTGGGAGGTGCTTTTACTAGGGGAAAAGATGGAATTTATTCCCTGCTTCGCAGGGACACAAATTCCATCCCTTCCCTCCTGTCAGAATGGTGATCTGCCTTGTTTACATAGGCAGCTTGCCGTTCTGGCTCTCTGATTAACGATCTGCGGGTTCCTGGAGGACATCGGGTACCCTGCACTGCCAACCCAGAGGTGTCGGCATGTATATATTCATGATCTGGTGCACAGGTGCAACCCTGTAGCAGTAAAGCTGCTATAGATGGACAGAAAGTGGTTAAGCAGTTACAGCAAACCATTTTGTTCCTTTAGGGATAAAGGTTTTACAGAAATATATAAAACTTGACCATTGTAAGCACCTTTGTCAGTGGTAAATGGTTTGTCCCAATCCTCTAACTGCTACAGTATATCTGCAGAACAGCTTAATCTGTTAAAAACAACAGAATTATTGGCAGGATCACCAAGTGAAAATAAATAAACAAATATAGCCACTATATCCAAGAAAAGGTAAGCTGCGATATAAAACCATGTTTGCTTTTTGGGTTTAATATCGCTTTAAATCAATTGCTGTCAACTGACAATCTTTTTATCACTACATAAAGATAATATACTTGTAGGTTTTAACCTTCAGTTAAAAAGCAGACCCCTGCATCACATCCATCAGTATAGCCACATAGAGGAGCCCCTCTTTTCACATTTTAATGACCCCATCCCTTTTTTATACTGCTTTGATGTATGACATCATCCACTCGCCATCACCAGCAGGAACACCATAATTTAAAAAAATGAGAACTTGTCCCAGCAAGGAAAATGGAATCATGTCGTCTTGGTTATTGGCAAAGGAAAAGTTCAAACTCTCTTTAAAACTGAACTACCAGCAGATAAAAACCCCAATGCAGCAATGCATTCATCAAAGTGTCTTTTTCAAAGCAATTCGAAGTACCTGGACTTGACATCAGCCTCTTGCAGCCCCTGTACACCACAGAATTAAGACTAGGAAAGAGAGAAGCAGCACAAAGAACCAATCAGATGTGCTGCAGCAGTCATGTGCTGACAACCAACGTGTTAATATAGTAGTAAGACAGAGCAGAGTGACAGAGAGATGAGCTCATCAGTCTGCTGCTTCTCCTCCACAGTCTAGCTGTACTTCTTAAAGTGTCACATCATAAAAAAAAACTATCAGTAAATGGTGTATTACATGCTGTTCATACTCACTCAGTTACTATGAGATTTGTTTGCTGTATGCTGCAAAAACCCTGGTTGATCCTGCTGCTCTCTATCTCCACCTTCTGTCCATGTCCCCACTTCAGCTGGGGGATTTTGCAGAGCAGTGTTGCCAGCTCTGCACATGCTCAGTTTTCAGTGAATTTCTATACTGAGCATTTCCTTTCTATCACATCTGTGCAGCCCATGTGACTATAGAGTCACACATGTGGACGTATACACAGTGGTAAATGACAGCCCCCTCCCTCCCTCCTCCATGCCCACTAACCAGCTAAACACAATGGGGGCAGGATATTACTTGTAGATTAATGGAGGTTTCATCTCCCCTTATTCTAAGACACAGGCTATAGGGGCATGATACACACCTGCCCCACACCATGTTATTGCCAAAAAATAATAAATATTTGATTTCAAATATACATTTGTATGACAATTTAAAAAAAGGTTTATTGATATTAATTATTTATTTTTACTCTGCATTCCAAATGCTGTTTTTTTTTTTTATTTTGAACATGTGACCAACAGAGGACTAGAAGCTAATCCTGCTCATGTTTCCCAACAGACAGGCTGGGAAAGATCTGGGTTATGTGACAGCTGTATATTGATTAGGAAAAGGGTACTTCAATTTTTTTTATTTATTAAAATAATTACAGTGCCATCATCCATGCTTTTGTAAATCCCAGGGCTGGATAGACATAAATACAAATCCTCTAGCATGTAAAACAGCTATTTCATCCTTGCATTTAGCTGTTAACCTGGGTTCAGCTTTAATGCACAATGCATATATGTTAGTACAGTTGTCCATTACAGTGGTCCTCGTGCCTGTTTGAACCAGTGTCACAAGCTTGAATTATTACATGAAATTGAAACCAAATATATAGTTAAGGGTATATTTTAAGAACATATGCTTAGGAGAGGGGGAGCTAAAGCAAGCTGCAATGGAGTGATATGGGTATCCTCAGCATGCCGTTAGTTCATACTCCTTTCTTATGACTACATATTACTTTTGAGTAGTCTAATCAGCAAAAAAATAATCAAAGGGGTGCTGAAGAAACTTTGATGTAATGCTAAATACAGAAAGTTATTATGTACAGATGGCTTAGTCATGGCACTGAAAGTATTCTGGATTAGAACTGCAGATTATACTAATGGAGCTCTGAATGGACAGCAAGATACAAACATTTGGCCTTTTGATGATGTCCAAAAGAAGAAATGCCTATGTGTATCCCAGCAAAAGCGTCAGTGTACATTCAAACAACATGCAGACACATTTATTCCTAATTCTTAATGATGGCAAAATGATCTTTAACTGGAGTACTCCATTCATTTCTCAAAGGTCTGTTTAGGCATTCGCAGACAAGCCAAGCACAAATTATGACATCTACATAAAAAGAATACTGTAAATCTTAACATGATCCAAATGGTTCCTTAGGTTGGCTCAGGCTTACTTTAGCTACTTACGCTGGACTGTCACAGTGTCTTATAGATGAGGAGACTCCTCCGCCGCAGGTTCTGGTGCACTCTCCCCAAACTGACCACGGTCCCCAGTCTCCATCGATGCTTTTTGGCCATGTCCCAAAATTTACACATTCTCCCTGATAACACCACTGAAAAGCAATTTAGAAATACATCAAGTTCAGCTTTTGCGGAATCTATAAAGATTTGCAAGTAAATACATTTCACCAAATTGAAAAAAATGTATTGACAGGTATTAATGCCTAAAAATTCCCATACTCATTTATATACAGTATTTCACAAAAGCGAATACATCCCTCACATTTTTGTAAATATTTTATTCTATCTTTTCATGTGACAACACTAAAGAAATGACACTTTTCTACAATGTAAAGTAGTAAGTGTACAGCTTGTATAACAGTGTAAATTTGCTGTCCCCTCAAAATAACTCAACACACAGCCATTAATGTCTAAACCGCTGACAACAAAAGTGAGTACACCCCTAAGTGAAAATGCCCGAATTGGGCCCAAAGTATCAATATTTTGTGAGGCCACCATTATTTTCCAGCACTGCCTTAACCCTCTTGGGCATGGAGTTCACCAGAGCTTCACAGGTTGCCACTGGAGTCCTCTTCCACTCCTCCATGAAGACATCACGGAGCTGGTGGATATTAGAGACCTTGCTCTCATCCGCCTTCTGTTTGATGATGCCTCACAGATGCTCAATAGGGTTTAGGTCTGGGGACATGCTTGGCCAGTCCATCACCTTTACCCTCAGCTACTTTATCAAGGCAGTGGTCACCTTGGAGGTGTGTTTGGGGTCGTTGTCATGTTGGAATATTGCCCTGCGGCCCAATCTCCAAAGGGAGGGGATCATGCTCTGCTTCAGTATGTCACAGTACATGTTGGCATTCATGTTTGCCTCCCTCAATGAACTGTAGCTCCCTAGTGCCGGCAGCATTCATGCAGCCCCAGACCATGACACTCCCACCAGCATGCTTGACTGTAGGCAAGACACAATTATCTTTGTACTCTTCAACTGGTTGCCACCACACACGATTGACACCATCTGAACCAAATAAGTTGATCTTGGTTTCATCAGACCACAGGACAGGGTTCCAATAATCCATGTCCTTAGTCTGCTTGTCTTCAGCAAACTGTTTGCACTCTTTCTTGTGCATCATCTTTAGAAGAGGCTTCCTTCTGGTATGACAGCCATGCAGACCATTTTGATGCAGTGTGCGGAATATGATCTGAGCACTGACAGGCTGACAACCACCCACCCCTTCAACCTCTGTAGTAATTCTGGCAGCACTCATACGTCTATTTCCCAAAGACAACCTCTGGATATGACGCTGAGCACGTGCACTCAACTTCTTTGGTCGACCATGGCGAGGCCTGTTCTGAGTGGAATCTGTCCTGTTAAACCACTGTATGGTCTTGGCCACAAGCTCAGCTCAGTTTCAGGGTATTGGCAATCTTCTTATAACCTAGGCCATCTTTATGTAGAGCAACAATTCTTTTTTTCAGATCCTCAGACAGTTCTTTGCCATGAGGTGCCATGTTGGACTTCCAGTGACCAGTATGAGAGAGTGAGAGCGATAACACCAAATTTAACACACCTGCTCCCCATTTACCCCTGAGACCTTATAACACTAATGAGTCACATGACATGAGGAAAAATGGCTAATTGGGGCCAAATTGGACATTTTTACTTAGGGATGTACTCACTTTTGTGTTGCCAGCGGTTTAGACATTAATGGCTGTATGTTGAGTTATTTTGAGGGGACAGCAAATTTGCACTGTTATACAAGCTGTACACTCACTACTTCAGTTCAGTGTTGTCACATAAAAAAATATAATAAAATATTTACAAAAATGTGAAGGGTGTATCCACTTTTGTGAGATATTGTATAGAGAGAGAGATGGGGAGAGAGTAGGAGAGAGAGAATGAATAAGACTTACACTCCTATCTAGGGACACGACTCTGTCTACAGACTTTCAATGAAAAGCAAACATTTTCTGGTTGGCCTACCCTCTAAGTGATTTGCTTCTCACTACAGTTGTTCAGAAATGATGGTGGCTACACTGCCTGACAGACTGCCACAAGAAGGGAAATGCACAAGCTAGTGTTTTTCTGACAGAAACAATATGGCATCACAAATAAGAATGATCAGAAAAAAAGTTGATCACTAGAGAGGATCCATAGTCTAATGTCTAACAATTCTAACAGGATTTGTCGTGTGTATAGGACTGTATCTTAATGTCATCCTGTAATAAAAAAGCTTCAGTTACTGACATGTTTGTAAACCTGCTCTAGGACTGTCATCCTGATCCTGATTTTGCTACCTAGCTTGCTGGCTTGGACCAAACATACAGCCTTAAAATCCTACTTGTTCTAAGTCTATGACTCCCTAAGTAGTACCCTGTACCCTGAGAAACAAGTCAGCAATGGCAACTCCTATGCTTACGAGTTTCTTATAATTTTTACAATTTTCACAAGAGTCAACATTCTCGTGTACATTTTTGCAAATTTAGGAATACTTTTAAAGACTGTCTTGAATGATAAGAATTGGTATTTTTGCGCTCTCCGTGGTCCTGATCCTGTTTTTTTTAAGGACTAGGAGGGTTACATTTTACATTATTTTATCTCTGCAAAGATGCCATCTTTCCTCTACTAATCAGGTTTGTAGTCTGGTATCCCCAGGACAAACAGTAGCCACCTGTGATACTGATAGCAGCCCACATAACTTTGAGCACTGGGCCTCCAAAAAATGGACACCCCTACTAAAGCAATGGGGTTAGTCCTGCAATGTTCCACAATGTTTGCCATTGGGAGATAAAGTGCAGCACACCTTATCCCCGTGATTGGCAATCAGGCTACATAACTTCTGCATGGTGAAAAATACTGGAAACACATACCACCATCCTTCTAACTTGTATTGTTGTTACTTTAAAAACAATCCAGTGACGTCTATATCACATACTAAGTCTCCTCTTCGTCTCTAGTAGAGTTAGAAACCCAGAGGGGGAGAATTGCTAAAAACACAGCACTCAGAATCTGGTGTAGCTGTGCATGGTAGCCAATCAGCTTATAATGTCAACTTGTTCAATTAAACTTTGACAATAAAACCTGGAAGCTGATTGGTTTCTGTGCGGAGCAGCACCAGATTTTGCATTTTTAGCAACTCCCCCAGAGAACAAATGTCTCTTCAGTCCATTTTTTCTAGCTTCTGGTTTGAAAATGAAGGGCTCTCAACTGGAAAATGGTAAGTAACTACTACCCTGGTTTGTATATAAAGTACCAAATTAGGAACTAGGCAAGAAAGGTTGTGATGAGAAGTGCATATTGGATTCACTTGGAGATGTGGGAAAGCACATAATTCCTGGAATGACTTAGACAGTGTCCCATGACCTCTGACAGGGCTTGCTTAGTGAAGGCAGTTAAGGGAGACCTTTAATTGTGTAGGACTGTTATAAAATGTTTAGGTAAAATCCCATGTCACTTCCAGTAAATGGGGCAAAAACATTTTTAGGACTACAGTGCAGAACATACTTAGGAGAGTGTCAGTCACATCTGATTACCAACATACAGTATCTCACAAAAGTGAGTACACCCCTCACATTTTTGTAAATATTTTATTATACCTTTTCATGTAACAGCACTAAAGAAATGACACTTTGCTACAATGTAAAGTAGTGAGTGTACAGCTTGTATAACAGTGTAAATTTACTGTCCCCTCAAAATAACTCAACACACAGCCATTAATGTCTAAACCGCTGGCAACAAAAGTGAGTACACCCCTAAGTGGAAATGTCCAAATTAAGCCATTAGCCATTTTTCCTCCCCGGTGTCATGTGACTAGTTTGTGTTACAAGGTTGCAGGTGTGAATGGGCAGCATATGTGTTAAATTAGGTGTTATTGTTCTCAGTCTGTCATACTGGTCACTGGAAGTTCAAAATGGAACCTCATGGCAAAGAACTCTCTGAGGATCTGAAAAAAAAGAATTGTTGCTGTACATAAAGATGGCCTAGGCTATAAGAAGTTTTCCAAGACCCTGAAACTGAGCTGCAGCACAGTGGCCAAGACCACACAGCGGTTTAACAGGACACTCAGAACAGGCCTCGCCATGGTTGACCAAAGAAGTTGAGTGCAGTGCTCAGTGTCATATCCAGAGGTTGTCTTTGGGAAATAGACATATGAGTGCTGCCAGCATTGCTGCAGAGGTTAAAGGGGTGTGGGGGGGTCAACCTGTCAGTGCTCAGACCACATGCCGCATACTGCATCAAATTGGTTTGCATGGCTGTCATTCCAAAAAGAAGCCTCTTCTAAAGATGATGCACAAGAAAGCCTGCAAACAGTTTGCTGAAGACAAGCAGACAAAGGACATGGATTACTGGAACCATGTCCTGTGGTCTGATGAGACCAAGATAAACTTATTTGGTTCAGATTGTGTCAGACGTGTGAGGCGGCAACCAGGTGAGAGGTACAAAGACAAGTGTGTCTTGTCTACAGTCAAGCATGGTAGTGAAAGTTTTATGGTCTGGGGCTACATGAGTGCTGCTGGCACTGGGGAGCTACAGTTTGAGGGAACCATGAATGCCAACATGTACTGTGACATACTGAAGCAGAGCATGATCCCCTCCCTTCAGAGACTGGGCTGCAGGGCAGTATTTCAACATAATGACCCCAAACACACCTCCAAGATGACCACTGCCTTGCTAAAGAAGCTGAGGGTAAAGGTGATGGACTGGACTGAACTAAACCATATTGAGCATCTGTGGGGCATCCTCAAGCGTAAGGTGGAGGAGCGCAAGGTCTCTAACATCCACCAGCTCTGTGATGTCATCATGGAGGAGTGGAAGAGGACTCCAGTGGCATCCTGTGAAGCTCTGGTGAACTCCATGCCCAAGAGGGTTAAGGCAGTGCTGGAAAATAATGGTGGCCACACAAAATATTGACAATTGGGTCTAAATTGGACATTTTCACTTAGGGGTGTACTCACTTTTGTTGCCAGTGGTTTAGACATTAATGGCTGTGTGTTGAGTTATTTTGAGGGGACAGCAAATTTACACTGTTATACAAGTTGTACACTCACTACTTTACATTGTAGCAAAGTGTCATTTCTTCAGTGTTGTCACATGAAAAGATAGAATACAATATTTACAAAAATGTGAGGGGTGTACTCACTTTTGTGAGATACTGTAGCAATGCAGCAATAAACAGCCCTCAATGAGATTCCAGTGTGATGCTTAGACGGGGCATTCAAATTTTCATAAACTCATATTCATAGGTCTGATGCCATCTATGTTGTTACACAAGCCCACAGTTCTAACAGGACTATTAGCAATATACAACTCTGACCATTGAAGAGACCAAGTTTACAACACACATAGATTTCATCTGATGCCAAACTGCATTCACTTGTTTTCAAACAAACCAACTGCTTTGACAGCCTCATGCGGATGTATCTCTTTACACCTTGCCTCCTCGTCATTTTTCAAACTGACCCTGCAGTGCTGACACTCTCTAATTGGAACTGTTACAATCAGTCAGAGTTCTGTTTATACAAAACTCCTTTTTAAAAAGAATAACAGTGCTGGCCAAGTGTTATGCCAACTAAGCACACAAGTATTACAAGCAGGGTCAGGTGCTGTCACACACTGTTCGGCTTCATCAGCAATTTACATGCTGGTACAACCAAATCGTACAACTTACAATGATGTTATGGCATCTTCTAAACAATCACCACTCAGTCGCTGTAGCATACAATAAGGCAGCACTAGCATCACAGCCCCCAAACATTCAAACCTTTAACTTACAAGGACACATTTGTAGCACTACCCCATAGGGGTTGTAGATGACTGGGTTCCCCACTCCTACACAGCCAGGCACTTAGCATTTTCAGCTTTCATCCAGACACAAGGAACAGTATTTGAGCTTTGTTTTATGTTTTACGGGATGCCCAACGTATTAGTAACAAAAACCAGGGAAAACTCTGATTAATTCCTTCTCGTCTCTTTGCAGCACTCTGAGTCCCTTTCTGCTCTCTTGGGCTCTCTGATTCCTTCTCTTATATCTGCAGCTCTCTGATTGATTCCTTTTCTTGTCCCTGCAGCTCTCTGATTCCTTTTCTTCTCTTTGCAGCACTTTGATTCCTTTTCTTATGTCTGCAGCTCTCTGGTTGATTCCTTTTCTTCTCTCTGCAGCTCTCTGATTCCTTTTCTTCTCTCTGCAGCTCTCTGATTCCTTTTCTTCTCTCTGCAGTTCTCTTATTCCTTTTCTTCTCTCTGCAGCTCTCTGATTCCTTTTCTTCTCTCTGCAGCTCTCTGGTTCCTTTTCTTCTCTCTGCAGCTCTCTGATTCCTTTTCTTCTCTCTGCAGCACTCTGATTCCCTTTCTTCTCTCTGCAGCTCTCTGAATCCTTTTCTTCTCTCTGCAGTTCTCTGATTCCTTTTCTTCTCTCTGCAGCTCTCTGGTTCCTTTTCTTCTCTCTGCAGCTCTCTGATTCCTTTTCTTCTCTCTGCAGCTCTCTGATTCCTTTTCTTCTCTCTGCAGCTCTCTGATTCCTTTTCTTCTCTCTGCAGCTCTCTGGTTCCTTTTCTTCTCTCTGCCGCTCTCTGGTTCCTTTTCTTCTCTCTGCAGCTCTCTGATTCCTTTTCTTCTCTCTGCAGCTCTCTGGTTCCTTTTCTTCTCTCTGCCGCTCTCTGGTTCCTTTTCTTCTCTCTGCAGCACTTTGATTCCCTTTCTTCTCTCTGCAGCTCTCTCATTCCTTTTCTTCTCTCTGCAGCTCTCTGATTCCTTTTCTTCTCTCTGCAGCTCTCTGATTCCTTTTCTTCTCTCTGCAGTTCTCTGATTCCTTTTCTTCTCTCTGCAGCTCTCTGATTCCTTTTCTTCTCTCTGCAGCTCTCTGGTTCCTTTTCTTCTCTCTGCCGCTCTCTGGTTCCTTTTCTTCTCTCTGCAGCTCTCTGATTCCTTTTCTTCTCTCTGCAGCTCTCTGGTTCCTTTTCTTCTCTCTGCCGCTCTCTGGTTCCTTTTCTTCTCTCTGCAGCACTTTGATTCCCTTTCTTCTCTCTGCAGTTCTCTGATTCATTTTCTTCTCTCTGCAGCTCTCTGGTTCCTTTTCTTTTCTCTGCAGCACTCTGATTCCCTTTCTTCTCTCTGCAGCTCTCTGATTCATTTTCTTCTCTCTGCAGCTCTCTGATTCATTTTCTTCTCTCTGCGGCTCTCTGATTCCTTTTCTTCTCCCTGCAGCTATCTGATTCATTTTCTTCTCTCTGCAGCTCTCTGGTTCCTTTTCTTCTCTCTGCAGCACTCTGATTCCCTTTCTTCTCTCTGCAGTTCTCTGATTCATTTTCTTCTCTCTGTGGCTCTCTGATTCCTTTTCTTTTCTCTGCAGCACTCTGATTCCTTTACTTCTCTCTGCAGCTCTCTGATTCATGTTCTCTCTGTAGCTCTCTGATTCCTTTTCTTCTCTCTGCAGCACTCTGATTCCCTTTCTTCTCTCTGCAGTTCTCTGATTAATTTTCTTCTCTCTGCGGCTCTCTGATTGATTCCTTATCTTCTCTCTGCAGCACTCTGATTCCTTTCCTTCTCCCAGCAGCTCTCCTAACTGGCTGACAGTGAAAAGATGTGACAACCCCTTAAGGACTAGGAATTCTCAGTCCCTTTAGAAAGTAGCACAAAGTGTTATAAGCTGCATCCTGGAGTATCTCATACTCCCTTGTAGACACTGGTCCCAGCTCTACCAATTGCGGGAAATGCCAGCCCACCTAGCTGCTTCTCCACCAGCCCACCCTACTTCTTCTTCACCAGTCTATCTGATTGACTTTTCACCAGTCTACCTGACTGACTCTTCACCAGTCTATCTGAGTGACTGCCCCAAAGATCTCCCAGGACAAGGTTAACAGATTCCACTTGTAAGTCCCCGACTGTGCTGTAATACTCATGAAAGATTCCTTCCAAACTTTTTCTGTTGGCAAGATCCTCCCAGGCCAGCTTCAGCTCCATAACGAGGCAGAGCACCCTCCTCCCCCAGACTAGGGGGTCCGCCTCAAGGGCAACCAACAGTCACCTCAGCACTTCATCTTCCACCGACTCCCCTGCCAAGCCCACCGCCTGGGGATTGGACAAACTCCCCTGAGTACATAGAACAACCCTCCTAGCCTCCACCCTCCAGCTTCCAGAATGTTCTCCAACCTTCTAGAAACAGGGGGAGGCACCAGAGAGCTGCCTGCATGAGTCATCCAGCCCTGAACTCTAATAAACCCTGATCCAGATTTCATGGCTCAGACTTAGCCCTGAGCCAGACTATATTTTGCTTACTCTAACACTGGTAGCACACTAGAGGGTGCTACACATTTATAGAGAAATTGGTTGAACCCAGACCCTTCATTTTTATTGTTGCAGGAGCAGCAGACAAATGCTACCATATACACATGCAAATGGTTAAAATCTTAATCTGAAGTGTGATCAGTATACAGTTAAACTGACCTTGGCCAAGTGAGCAGATGTCAATAGAGAATCATTTATAAAGTAATCTATTTGCCATCTGATTGTGGAAGATGGCTATAACATTTACCATGCTATAAATATGGAAAAATCTTACTGTAACCTGAAGAAAGAAAATCTAGATGATATAGAGAAATGCTGAATGATCAGACAAGTGGTCAGTAAAAGAGAAGTAGATGGGCTTTATCAGTGTGGTGAATGATGTATCATGTACTCCACCAAGAAAACATGGCAAACAATTAGCAAGCCAACTTTGTATTGCTTTGTATAGTTTATTTCTAAACTATAATAAATCCTGAAGTCATTTGATTGCCAGTAATGAAAATGTATAGATTATATGCCTTAGAATGATTCTTTTCTATAGTAGATGATTTACCAATAGGATATGTTAGACACTAGTGGTCCAGGAGGGGACAGATCCCAATTGTGCAAGGATATACACACAGTACAACCACAGCTGTTGCATACTCTAAAGTCCCAGCGTTTGGCGTAATCATTCATCAGCCAGTTCTCTCAAATTATTAAAGCGGTATTAAAAAGCAACTTCACTCTCTCAATCAACATTAGTAAATAGATGGGAAATTATATCATATTTACTTGGTTTCCAGGCCTAGGTAAATGACCTCATACATCCCAGGAGTTTTCAGAAGGGTAGAAGGGGGTTCCTCAGCCAAGCACATCCTCCTGTCTGCATGCCTGAGTTAAGGGCAGATGGATTCCCAGAAGTAAATTCTACGTGAATCATTTGCCCTTACTCAAGATGGCCGTGGCCAAAATGCTGGGGTAAAGTAGGGGTTTAAAGTGATTTCAAAGCAAAATGAAGCCAGGAAACATGGATGGAGGATATTTTCCTTTTACGTTAACCTGGTTATCTGGTCAATAACCAGCTTTATGTCTTAAGGGGTCTCACTCTCCACTCCACTGGAGGAGCAACAGAGGCACATTTGGGCAGCAGCACTGTCAATCTGGAGAGAGGGTAGTGTTAGTTGCACTAGCAGGTTTAAATTGACTTGATTATAATAAATTAAGGTCCCTTTCACACACGCTGTTTGATCAGGTCCACTTGTCCATTTTTCAGGCGGACCTGATCGTATGCTCCAGTCACCTCTATGGAGCAACAGATGACAGCGGTGACATGTCCGCTGACATCTGCCACTATCTGATCTGGTTCACTAAACCCAGATGGATGGAAACCATTGGATGGGATGGGTTCGGATGAAAACAGACAGCAGGGCTCTAACAGGTCTGTCTCTGCACAGTGAGCAGAGACGGACCTGTCATCCGCCGCCTCTGCGGGGATCAACGGATCGATCCCTGCTGAGCTAGCGGAGTCCATCAAAACGGACCGCCCATGTGTGAATGGACCTTTAAGGAGAAGCACAGCCAAAGCTTGTTTGATGCATTTCTCCTGTGGGACACAGGAGTGCTGTTTATTCTGCATTCCTTTGACCCATTTTCAGCAGACAGCTGAAGCTCGCTGTTGTCTGATGTCACAGAGCTGGTCCAGGCTCAGACAAGATCATGCCCACATGGTCGGGTTTTGCCCACGTGCCAGGATCGGCACCCGGCCGCTGAGAGCCTGAGCTGGCCGCTCCTGTCCCTCCACAGCCCAGCTCTCCAGTAAGCGTCAGGGAAGTGGGGTACAGAGCAGAGAGCTGGTGACAGATAGCTCAGGGAGCTGTGAGAATCGAACGATCTGCAGTGTTTGATCACTGGCTTCTCAGAGTTAGAGCCGGTGTGGACAGATGCAGCATCGGACTGATGCTGCACCCACCTAGATAAGTATGATTTAAAAAAAAATTATTCCCAAACACCAGCTTACACTTTTTAATCAGTTACAGCAACAGTTTGTTTTCCTTTTGTGGGACAGCTTGGCCTGTTATAGGATGTTGAAAAATAACAGACCTACTGGACAGATCAATAGGTGAAAAAAACAAGTGCAGCCAACACACATAAGAATCGATAAACTAAAATATATTACGTTTTTGTATTTGAGTTTGATGCCATTTTATATTTCCTCCTCACTAGCAATTGGGCAGTATAGAGAGATTTGTTTCCACCTTGTTTCAAATTAATACTCATGTCAGGAACCATGCTTCATCTGACTACAAAAAAAGTGTAAAAATGTAGTCAACATCTCTAAAATTTTAGACACACAAACTGTCCTTTTCCTAGCCCTGCATGCGATCACATTACAGATGGTAAGTAAAAACATATTATCTTTTGATGTCCATCACTTTTATTTGAATTTAGTAATTAAATTAAAAAGTGCAATTCCATCTTTCTGACAAAATCAGGTTTAGAAACAAAAAATGGAATATGAATAAATCACAAAATGTACGTATTTATTAGAATGGCTCTGATCAGCTAAGTGATAAATTTCCACCAGCCAAATAGCAATTTTAAAAAGTGTTAATCTCCCATTTAGAAGCTATCTCTCAGCAAAATTCCCTGGATGTGTCTCCTCCCCCTGCTCGTGCCAGACAGCTGAGTCATCACTGAAGGAAAGAGATACATATGGTTTGTGACACTGACTGACAAGCTCAGGGTGACATTTCAGTCTTAGCTCTTTTTTTTTTTTTTTGGCAGTTCATGTAAAAAAAGTGTATTAGTATTATACCTGGAACAGATTCCTGAAGGAATCTGTAATAAAGTTTACTACAATTCTTGCAATATACATATGTAGTAGACTCGTTTTCCATTGCTGGAGTTTCAGTTATTGGAAAGCTATATAGACCCAGGAAAACCATATAAGCACATTACCTTACACAAAACAAGACTGTCATTGGACCAGGGGTGTATTTCCATGCAGTCAGCATAGACTAACAGCTAGTTGGTTTGTTGATAGGCAGAGAGAGATACATTTTCATCTTTCTAGACATATTTTACATAACTGAGAATGTTTACAAGAATACCATACAACATTTTGGGGGAATAAAAGTCCTACGGAATTTGGCAAAGTTTATAAGTCAACCACATACGAAGAATCCCACCGCTTGCTAAAATACTCAGAGACAAGATAGAGATGTAGTTAAACATTCAGTCCCACAGTCTTGGATTCATCTTGTTCACTGCTGGTTGCATGAAAGACTCTTTGTCATTCAGCTCACTGCCAAACGAATAACAGCCGCTTGGGTGTTCTAAGAGTTTTTTGTGGTTGCATAATGAATGATAAAATGAGAGAGAGCACTTTTCATGTCTTCCCAACAATTGAACCCATAGGGTAACCCCAATCCACAATAAAAAAAATGCCTCTAGCAGTCTAATGGCATCTGATTGCTACAGAAAATCTGTATGGTTTCTCCAGGTCAAATACAGTAGCTCAACCCTCATGCAATTGGCTATGTATAAGCGAATGAAATTACGTCAGCCTGTGAAGAAATGCTGAGAAGACAAGAGGAGACAGAGGGTGAGAGCCGGTCAGTGGGACTATGGCCAGATTCCCAGATGAGGCAGCTATGGGATTTCAGAAAGAGAAAAGCCACCATTCATAAAAATGAGAACAAAGTAAGTATAGCTGTAAAACAAATGGCACAAATTCACCAAATAGAGAAAGACCTGGAGACATTTCAACTAACTGCAAATGAATTCTAGTTTTTTATCCCCATTTCTAGAACATCTAAGCCTCCAAAGAGTCATCTTCTTTTGGATCCTGTGTCACTCACACTTATCTCACAAAAGCTGTACTTTAATAAAAGTCTCCTGGTCTTCATATAATTACCTCTATTAGAATCCTGACAGTAATAAAAAATCTTGCAAAGTAAATTGATGCCAGGAAATGGAGACTGAAGTCTCTGCATATGAAGTTATAATGAAGGTGAATGGATAGAAGATAAGACAATACACATAATCACTATAATGTAAGATTTGGGACAAAATTCAAAGCTCATTCAAAGCACAGTACGAGCGAAATTGTGAGCATAGTACGTGTGCAGGAGTGTTTTTTATATCTGTGCTAGGCGTTGTTAAGAAGCATCTCAGTGCGTTGGTGTGAACTGAAGCAATAGGACATTAGGCACTGGGCAGCGCAGCTGCTGGTGTGAATGAGACCTAGAAGTGGTAGGGGGTTTACACATTAGATGTTTGCCCTGTGATAACCAATTTTTTAAAAATGGCTCTGATACCTTGTAAGCCTTCAGTTTCTCAAAAGCATAATACTGTAGACTATATGGATTGTATCAAAATTACAATTACAAGATTACATTTTGATTCAGTTTTTGTGGAAGAGATGAGATAGATGAAAATATATACTGAAAGGTGAATAATATAAATTATATCTTGATACAGTAATAGCCATTAGTGCCACAAGTGGATTGCACCCTTTTGGGACAAAGAAGGAAGCATTGCTCCTTTGACCATGGAGTAACCAAGTTGTTTAGCTGAGTTTAGATTTTTTCTAGTATTACTAAGGGTTACTAAGGGTTGGCAACATTTAGGTCAGTATTTTCATACGATATGAATGATTTAGGCATTACGTGTGACAGTTGGGCTGTGTGTCACCTCTCAAGCATTAAGGAGCATTTGTGACCATCTGCACTGTTTTAAATGCACATATTTCAACAGGAAAAAGAGCCCCTTATTGAGTGTGGGCTGCATCGCTGGTCAGTAAGCAAAAACATAGCAGTGTAGAATCTGTCTGCTAACAACAAGGAATACAAACCTTCTGATCATGATGTAACGCCCTGTCCTAATCAGGCTAAATTTGACTCAGTGGAGCAGCATTCTATTTTTTTGGGTTTGGCCAGGTTTCTCTAAGCTTGGGGTTGATTGTTCCTGTCTGTCCTGCCTGCCTCTGGAAGAAGCTTCCAGAGCAAGAAATTTACAGAAAATAAACCCTCTAATGGGATTTTATAGGGCATAGACTCCAAGGAAATAGGATTGATAATTAAAAAGGTACAAAATGTATCGTTTGGAAATATTAAAAAATTGTTGTGCAGAATTAAAACATAAACAAATTATAAATAAATATATAATTATTACAAAATATAAATAACTACAGTTCTCTGTCAATGGTACAACCAAGACCAGAGTGGTACCCAACGTGTTTCAAGAGATTGTTCCCCTTGTGGGGAGCCTGAGTTGGGTCCACTGCTCCCCATTCTCTTGGACTTCTGGTGTCTCATGGCAGCAACTTTCCTTGTTTTTAAATGATGTGGCTATTTAGGATATGAATGTATATCGATATGATATTATTGTGTTAACTATAACCACCCACCCCTGAAGAAGAGGAATTACGCAACCTCCTGAAACATGTTGGGTACCACTCTGGTCTTGGTTGTACCAATGACAGAGAACTGTGGTTATTTATCTTTTGTAATCATTATGTATTTAGTGTAACCGCATCAATTTGTTTATGTTTTAATTCTGCACAACAATGTTTTAATATTTCCAAACAATACATTTTGTACCTTTTCATTTACCAATCCTATTTCCTTGGAGTCTATGCCCTATAAAGTCCAATTAGAGGGATTCTTCTGTAAATTGGTTAACTGGGGATGTGGGCATCTTCTCCTAGTCCCTTTCGCAGCAAGTAGTACATAAACTTCCAGAAAAAGAGTAGGAGGGTCAGCCACTGAAATTATGAATATTTATCTGACCACACCCAATCCCTGTTGGGAGGGGGTGCCCAGATGGTGACAGAAGGAGAAAATAAATGTTTGGGAGGCCTGTTGAGAGGAATCATTTTCCTGTGGCTGCTGTCCCTGGGAGACAGCCAGTGTGTGTTACTGAGAAAAGTTGCTGTTGAGCCTCAGCATATGCTTGGCTAAGGGCTTGAAGGCAGTTTGTCTAAAGGATGTTTTCTAAAGGGTATTACCTGTGGGGGGTTGTCTAGAGAAGTATCCCTTTCTCCCTCACTGAAAAGTGTACCATGGCGGTTGGGTGGCAGACAGCTGTCCTTGGATATTGTGAGTAGGACCTTAATCTGGGATCCCAGGTGTGCTTGTGCTTTGGAGGATTGAATGTTAGAAGTTTCTATATGGGCTGTGACTGCTCTTACAAAGTCGCAGATTAGCTGGCTTTCCCTCTACCCCCAGTAAGTACTGCTGCTAGAGGTTTTGTGATTGGAAGCCTGTCCTGTTTTGTTTTGTTTTTTTTTTTTTTTTGCTTACGTTCTTAGAGTATCCTGCAGACTTACCCCTCTCTCCAGTTTGAAGCACTGCAATCAATCTACAAAAAGACAATCCCCTAGCCTTAGTCTGTGTTACTGGTGTGCTTAGAGCTTGTGCCTGGGCCTGGCAGCCTCTGAACTGGTAAGGTAGACCTGGGTCATATTCAGTAACCCCTCGGGGGTAAGCCCTACAGATACATTACAATTTAGAGGAAATCATGCAACACATTCACATTCTTGATTCTCCCATATATCTTACTGCTAAACATTCAGTTTGGTAAAGATTAGCTAATGCAAGGAGAAACATATAAATGGACCTGAACTCAATCAGTGAAGATATGTGTTATCCATTGAGCCCCATAGCCATATGTCTGCAGTAAGAGATAATGAGTGACGTTGGATGATGTTATTACAGTGCTGCTTACTGTTACCCTTTCTGGAGAGAAAACTGTACCTGGACACAAGCAGTGCAAGTATTTCTTTGCTCCTTCTCAATTCATTCTGTGGATCTGTACTTTATATTTACCAGAGCTTCTTGATTATTACCCCACCAGTCATCAGATCACCAGTCATAAGTGGACAGACCTAACATGTTTAAGCAAAGCCCTGCTTCTACGAAAATGGTAGCCTCTACATAGATACACAGTGCAGAATAAGGCATAGTAATTTAGTAAAAGGGGAAAGGTTTAGCTACAAAGAGTCTTTAGGCAATACTGGTGACTAGTCTTTTGCCTGCTACTTGCCTACTTGCCTTTTTGATGACAGCTTCCACATTACAGTTTCTCTATAGGTATCTGCCCATGTACCCATTGAATGAAAAATGAAAATGAGAGGATAGCTATGGGCAACGACTTAACCTTTCTACAGATTAATATTTGTTGCCCTCATCTATAAAATAAACATAGCATGAGCACTTAACTGAAACAGATAGCTGTAAAGGAAATTATTCACTAGCACTGGCTACAAATCCCTGTACAAACATATAAGTAAGTAGGTTTTACATACTTCTTAAAGGGCTTTTGTTACATGCGGTAGGGAGCAGTTTGTAAACTATACTTCTTATTTTTAGGCACATGAACTTAAATACATTTCATCACCCAATTCAGCACATAAGCTGCCAATGACAAATACAAACCCGGATTAAACTGCTCCCAATTTGCCAGCGCCACTCAGTGAAACTAAACTATACATGACCCGTAGTCACCAACTGAAAGCAAAGCCTGTTCCAGAGTTGTGTTTCATCTCCTTCTGATTTATAGAATGTTTGCTGGGGAATAAAGCAGAATTCTCTGTCATGGTTTACATTATATTTATACTTCTGTGTAATTTATGGGTGAAAAAATAACCTTTTACAAATCCCCGTAAAATACAACAAGCTCTGTAAAGGCACATTATAGGATTACTACACTTAAAATAGATCAAAACAAAAAAATACCTAATGCAAGTGCTAAATCATATTTCATATTTTATGCAGAGTAATGGAATACCTTTGCGGTAGCAGGATATTTTATGTGTTTTGTTGGGGTTTATGCATTATTAAAAGGATCCCAATAATATAGTGGTAAATATAATGCTTTGAAAGAGGATGAGAAGGAGGTTAGACCCTGTTCCTTGTTCTTGCATTAGTGTGTTTTCAACACATCTGCAGCAGTATTCAGTGCCCCTTTTCTCCCACTCTGTCCAAATGTGGGGCTGTTATGTTTAGGCAAAGCCCCAGCACTTTCTGGTACTTTAAAAATCTGCCTGCCCCCTTCTGCCTCCCACACATTCCTATTGGGCAGTAGCCAACTCATCATAGTAAAGGGCCAATGGGAAAATGTGGGGAGCTAAGGGAGTGGGCAAATTACAAGAAAGTGTTGAAAAGTAGGGACACTGACACTAGAAGTGCCTGCTCTTTATAACTTACAGCACTTTTTTTCTTTATTTCTGCATTCTTCTTCGCCTCTTGTTTGCATGTACTATGAATGCACTAACACTATGCTGCAGACACAACCCTCTGTGAGTCTTGTCACCTGGTTTTAGCAATTACTTCTTCTTGAATTATCTATGAAGCTTGTTCTCTCTGTGCTGCCTAAATAAACCTAAATGAGACTAATAAATGAAAATTATAACAGAAAAAAATTGATTCACTTACAAAGGTCGCACGTGGGTGAACATCTAAACTAAAGTGCCCAGACTCGGCACTGGAGTCCCTGCATGAGAAACCAGTTAGTGATTCAATCTGCATGCATCAAAAACTAAAACACCAGTGCTGGGCAGACTTACAAATGATAGCTACATATAACATGTAATAGTCAGCAATTAAGAGCATAAAAGCAAACACAGGACTTATTAATAGTAAGGAGTGGGTAACCAGGTTCCAACCATGATGGCACAAGTTTGTGGTGAGTGGATGTTCCCTACATATTGGCAGGTAAATAAGGTTCTAAATTAGTGTTAGGACAATGGCATCACAGGACTAGGGCATCTCATCAACATCAATCAATAAAAGTGGGACACACATTGGTTCCTATTCACCCACTGCAACTAAGGAACCTCGATTTGCAGTCTTCTATTTGGCAATAATTTACACTATTCCACTGGGCCTCAGATATCATCATCATCAGACCTGCACTGAGTGGCCTAGGCTTTTTCTCTCTTTGCCACTAGGGAGCTGGGCACACAACAGAGGGCTTCTAGGAAAATAATTCATGTTTGGAGCTTTACAATTTCACTGTTTTACAGCACCTTCTCCATATTTTATTGTACATGCAGAGGGAAAGTGAGAGTTGATGAAAGACATAAGAAGAATTGCTTTTTCCACTGGAAACATTAGTGATAATTACCAGCACAGGACTTCTAACTCATTAGTCACCAACCTTTCGGACCTCACAGACCACTAAACTTGAATTTAACATGCCTTATACACACAATGCTCCGGCTTTCTGCCCCCCTCCCCCTGGACCACACTACTGCCTTATACATACAATGCTCTGGCTCTCTGCCCCCCCTTTGCCCATCCCCCACCCCCGCACTGTGTATCACACTGCTGCCTTACACAGACTCATCATTGGATCTCACCTGCTCATCCAGCCATGTACTCAAGCTCTGCGATCAGTGCTGCCAATAGAAGTCTTCTCCTTCTTTACCTCCCACTCTCAGCACTACTCCTGGTGCCTCCCTCTGAGCTCACAGGAGCTGAAACTACAGGGGAGGCATTGGGTATCAATGCGTGCTGACAGTATTGACTGTCAGTGCAAATTGAGAACAACACTGGAAACAACACTGGGTGGTAATGTTGATTTGTGGCAGAACCCCTGGGGACCACCAAAATGTTCTCGTGGACCATCAGTTCTAACCTGTCCAACTGAAGATCGCCCTCTAGAGTGTTTGTCTACCCTATAAACAAGAAATTACCTTCCTATCTGGTAGAAAAAAAAATAGTTCAGGCTATGGCTGCTTTAGAAATCTTCAGAGCATTGCA
>BLSH010094400.1:752134-775085 GCA_018402905.1 Glandirana rugosa
GCCCCCCCCCCCCCCCCCCCCATGGTTATGGGTGCCCTAGGGATATACAGTAGCTTGCCAACAACTTAATGACTTATGACGTGATTTGACCTGATTACTAGCTCAGATCTACATTATTAAGCAAAGGGTGATGGTTGGAGAGGGGGTGTTATTATCATTGTTATACTAAAGATCTGAAGCCTGTTGAAAGAACAAGTACAATATGGCTAGAGAGTAAACCAGCTATACCCAGTTACCACACATTAAAAAGACACTATGGCACGACCATTATTTCAACAAAAATCTTCCCATAAGAGTTTATGTTCATTGAATGGATTTTATGCATGCCATTTACCTGTGAAAGACTCCCTTGTGTAGAGATCCAGAAGACCTGAGGCTACTACTGGGAGCCACCATCTTGGAAATGATGTCAGCAGCCCCAGAAGACTCAACTATCACTCAAGTGGCAATCTATAGTATTTCCCTTCACTCCTCCCCCAGCGGCTACATAAAAGGGTATATAGGGGATGGGTGCAGGAGCTGGGCCAGTACAGACATTACTTAGAGACTCACTGAAGAGGAGAGTGCTATGACATGCAAGGAGGGATGGGGCTGCACTAGGGAAATTGACACTTCTAAAGTAGAGGTCAGATTTGCTAGAAGGTCAATTGCAGAAGGATAAAAATAATGAATGTACTGCATAGGAAAACACAACTAGTATTTAATAATTATGCAGACAAGGACTGAGCCATTGGGTCAACATAACAGCCAAACAACTGGCATTTTCAAAAGGAGAAAATGGCAGCCTCCATATTTCTTTTAGGAAATATTGACCTTTGCATTTTGAAACACAGCTTTTATATTTCAATGGATATATTATTAGTTGAAGGCAACTATAACATTACTCAAAAATTAAATTATGTTTTTGTCCTAATTTTGTTGATCATGTCCCTTTAATGACCAATCAATTCAGTATGTTGTGCTAACAAACAGTATCTCAAGTCTGCATGGAAAAGGCACTCTAAGTGACAGCAGGTCAGAGTTTCTGAATGAAGCCGTCAGCAAGGATTAATAAAGTGTGACAGCTGCCTAAAAGCTTTCATTCTCTTTATTTAAACATCAGCTTGCAAGTCAAAGTGCAGTATAATCTTTGTTGAAAATAGCCTGACTAATATAGCAGGAGTCAATGCTAAGACCAGATGACAGTGGCCATTGTCTGATACAAATCCAGTTTGCAGCTCTATTTCATGGGTCACTTTTACAGCACTAGCATCCATTCGTAAAATACACTCCGCTACCTACTATTTGTTTCTTTACAATCTCCATGCATTACAATTTTTTTCCAAATATGGAAGAAAATTAATAACAATGATTATTAGTATCCCAAAGCAAAGAAGAACCTTGCTTTAATTAAAGGTTTACAGTGGTGTTCACCCCCCCCCCCCATTAAAAAAATACAGCTTACCAATCCTTCAATGTGGTGGCTGCATTAGTTTATCATTTTTAGGCTTTTCACATGTTTCTAGGCTTCTTTACTTTCATCTGGTGATCTGACCAATAACAAACTTCCTGTCTTAAAGGAGAAGTACAGCTGAAGCTCATTTGGCTGTAATTCTTCTATGGATCACAGGAGTGCAGTTCGTTCTGCACTCTTGTGACCAGTCTTCAGCGGGCTGAAGCCTGCTGTCGGCTGACATCACAGAGTTGGACCAGGCTGGAAAAGATCATGACCATATGGTCGGTATCCACTCAGATGCCTGGATTGGCACCTGGCTCAGGCTGCCAGCGAGCCGCTGAGAGCCTGAGCCAGCCACTCCTGCCTCCTCCACAGCCCAGCGCTCCAGTGAATGCGCTGAAGGAGGGGGGGGTCAGAGCAGAGAGCCGGTGACTGACAGTCACCAGCTCTCTGCTTATGGAGCACTCAGAACCGCGCAATCAGCGGTGTTTGATCACTCAGTTCTCCCCCTTAGAGCTGGAGGGGGACTGATACAGCATTGGACCATTGTTGCATCCACCTAGATAACTAGTAGTATAATTAGAGTATGATTAAAAACAAAAAAAAAAACCTCCACTTCTCTTTTAAGATGTCTCCACTCTGGATGGAGAAGCAACAGAGACACCTTTGGAAAGCAGCATTGTCAACACTCTATATGCATTTACATAAACAGTTTTCCTTTCGGGATAAAGATTTTACATAAATGAATAGAGTCTGCCCATTGTAAGCACCCCTGTCAGCTTGGTCTGTTAAAGGAAAAGTACAGCCAAAGCTCGTTTGGCTGTAATTCTCCTGTGAATCACAGGAGTGCAGTTTGTTCTGCACTCCCATAACCTGTGTTCAGCCAACAGTGGGCTGAAGCCCTCTGTCGGCTGATGTTACAGAGCCAGTCCTGGGGAAAAATGAGACTATATGGTCAGAATTCACCCAGGAGCCTGGACCGGCACCTGGCTCAGCCTCTCAGTGAGCTGCTGAGAGCCTGAGCCAGCTGCTTCCACCCCCTCCACAGCCCAGAGCTCCAGGAAGCACTGAGAACTGAGCGATCAGCTGTGTTTGATCGCTCAGTTCTCAGTCTTAGAGCAGATGGGGGACAGATGCAGCATCGGAGCAATGCTACATCCACCTAGGTCAGTATGATTCTTAAATAAAAATACCAACCTTCACCTTTAAAGTTCGAAAGATAGCCAACTTACTGGCAGGATCACAAGGTGAAAATAGAAGCACAAAACGAATGCAGCCAAAACATGTACGAATTGGTAAGCTGTAATATAATACATTTTTGTTTTGGGGTTTAATACCACCATAACTGAAGATGCATTACATTAATTAAATACATCTTACTAACTATAATCACCACCTTTACACCTTTTGAAAACTGAATGGAGAGGTTGAGCTGTTGCAGCTTGGGTAAAAGTAGGTGTGGCTTATTTTGAAGCAGAACTAAAGCCATCAATTTAACTGTTTCCCAAAATTTACATTCAAGGCATGCCGTGAATGATAATTGCTGGATCCCAAACATGTAGTCCAGCCATCTGTCAGGTTAAAGGCTTCCTGGCCATGTTTATTCATTCCACAAAAAAGTATAACAGAATGGTTTCCCTCGCAGGGGTAGAAAAACAGTCCCAAACAAAAGTCCACTACAGGAATAAAAACCTCCTGGCTAACAGATAGACCTCGCTGGGTCTGCTTCAGTCTTGCAGGCATGTTCCCTCACAGCCTGCTCCTTCTCTCTCAGCACCACCACTGATTACACTCAGGTCAGGCAAAATTATACCCCAGCTGGGGATCAAGGTGTGACCAATACTTAACCCCTTGCTGCCTACAGACCTTTCACTGTCACTCCTTTATCTTAAGAACCTCAAGATCCTGCGTGGCAGATACACCCCATCTATCACTGACAGGGGCTGTCTGTCACAATTGACATTGCAATAAACAATCAGTTATAACTCTTCTAAACTCATCTCCTCTTCTCACCATACAAAGGGTCATTTTATTCTGCAATTTATCCTGTTGTTAATTATCTTGAATTGATAGTGAATGGCTAAATATATTTCAAAGGTGTTTATAAAAAAAAATCCAATCATTTTCTTCAAACATTTTTTAAATGTGACAATACATAAAAACAATCAAAAAATATGAAAAAAAATTAATAGTTTACAGCACAACATGATGTATTTATGAATGAAGCCTTCCAAAATATATACAGGCTCATTTACAAGCCAGCATGACCAGCATAACACCGAGCAGAGCACGGGTAGCTGCAAAGGCAGTTGTCTGGTTTGGTGTGTAAAGTGCCCAAAAAAGGCACCCTAAATGCACAGCAACAAAAGAAGAAGACAGCAAATATAAAAGCTGGACTGTCCACTACAAAGCCAAGTGGCAACTAACGTGATGTCAAGGTGCTAAAAACCCTGGAAAAACATGTGACTGTGATCACAATTAAATCATCATAAGAGCTTTGTTTTTTTCCTGGTTCAGATCAGCCAGAAGTATAAGCCTAACACCTACAAACACAAATGTTGACTGCACCATATCCCTTTAAGCAGCAGAGACACGGGCACGCATCCAAGTATATTTCTTTTTCTTTTTTCCAAATGTATACTGAGGCAGGGCTGGACTGGGACAAAAACGTGGCCCTGGACTTCATCCAGACAGGCCCACTTTAATATTGCAAACATGCACAAAAACAGTATATAAACTATACGCAATTGCGCAAAGAAATATAATTAAAAACATTCCACTGTAAGTATAAACGTTTTTTTTTTTTAAACTCTTTATTTAGAGAAAAATGGATGGGATGGCTGAGCATGGATGGTGATGGATGGGATGGCTGAGCACGTATGGGGAGGAATGGGATGGCTGAGCATGGATGGGGATGGATAGGATTGCTGAGCATAGATGAGATTGCTGAGCATGGATGGGAAGGCTGAGTATGGATGGGGATGAGGCAGGAATTGGCACAGGTCAGTGCTGTGGGCACTACAGATCTTGCCCACAGCGCTGCTGCACCTGATCTCTCCCCTCTCTTCTCCACTGTACTGATCGGTACGGAGAGGGGAAGAGATGAACTGAGCATCCGCCAGTTTACAACTGATCGTTCCATCATTTGACGGAGCAATCACGTGGTAAAGGGCCACTGTCATCGGCTCTTTACCGTGATCCGTTGGGTCCAGAGGACCCGTCGGTCACAGATTTTTCCAGGTGAGCGCCCCAGGGGACACATGGATAAGTTATTCTGGGAGGGCGTACTATAACGTCCTCCCAGACCCATTATCTGACTACGCTGCAGCCGTTTTTTGGCTATGGCCCGGTTGACGAGCAGTTAATCTGCAGTCAGATCGCCGCATCCCTTTGGAAATGACATGGCAATCATCACTCATTATCAATCAATTTAAGCCTTACCTTAGTGCCTGCTTATTTGAGATACACTCTTTGTTTGTTGCTGAACTTGCTGTCTCCTTGCTGGTTCCTCCTTGGCAGATCCTCTTGGTTGCAGGCTTGCAGCCTCAGCAGCTCCTCCTATCCTGACTCCGGCCGTGTGAGTGATGTCACGCCGCTGGCCGGGCGGGACTACAAATCACTAGGGGAGTGAAGAAGTGGCAGGCTGGCAGCGCTGAGAGTTGGGATGGCTGGTACTTGTGACGGATGCAGGAGCGCACTTGCCATATTGTCACAGACAGATACAAAGAGAGTGAGAGCCGACTCTGAGTACAGTACAGCTAGCGTTGCCGGCTACTCCTAGTATGTACTGTACTCTGTGTGAGAAGCACTGCCGGGATGTCACTTCACCTGCACCCCCCCCCCCCTCACCAAATTGTACCATCCAGCCCAGGGTAGATCCTCCCCTTCCTTGTACTGGCACGGCCCTGCTTAAAGACAGTACAGCCATGCTCAAAGTAATGGCTGCATGGGTCGTGCAGCCATTAGTTTAACAGGCTGTCTGTCACAGTGTCACCGAACTGGCCCACTGAGCCATCGGCCCATTGGGAAACTCTTGGTAGTCCCAATGGCCAGTACAGGCCTATACTGAGGTTATGTACTTTTGTCATTTGAATGGAGTATTTTTTTTTTTTTACAATAGACATAAGATGGTAACTGGATCAAAAAGACGAATGAATACAATTGTTCCACAGTGTCAGATAAATGCAGGTTCACACTGAAACGAGCATACAAGTTGTTGTTCTGCAGATTCCCTGAGCACTAACCAACAGACTCCCCACTGCAGACTTCATCATCTGGTGTCTGTAGAGAATGGTCAGTACCTACAGAAGTCACAATCATCACACCACTGTTCTGAAAATGTCAGGAGATTAACTAAATGTCTTTATTTGTCTTTAAGGTAAATAGTTTACAGGTGATCTGTGTCTAATTAGTACAAATTAAAACATATCCATAATTTCCATCATAGCTTTAATTAACTTCAAGGGGCACTTTGTGTCCATTGACATTTTTTGTGTTATGGAGCATTCCGTATTCCACCATGGGATAGCCTAATCATAGACATTATTTGGGCTGAGTGTGGGAAAGGATATAAAACTGATTATAAGCCAATGTCAACATTCATGGGTGGATGGATGGATGGATGAATAGAGAGATGAATGGCTGAATAGCTGGACAGAAAGAAAGATAAAAGATATATAAAGAAAGTTAAACTTTTGAAAATATGGATAATAAATCTGAAAGTAGAATATGCTAATATTGTGTTCATAGTTATCCTTGTGTTTTTACTTTTTTTTAAATCCAATAAAGAGGAAATTAAAGAACATGGACTTGCCCCTTTCTCTATGGTTCCAGTCTGGCAGAGGGTCCCTTCAGCAGCAGGAATGCTGTTTGTAACACATCTGTTACTTTTGCTCAGACACCAGAGCTCTCTACACACTTCCTAGGAAAGAAGGCAGAAGCAAGTTGGTCAGAATTATAGATATAGCCTGTTTAAAATAAATCACTGCATTCACTTCACATGAGCACTGTGGATGTCAGCATTACCAAATCACTTTATCATATTGAATAAAAAAAAAAAGGACCTGTTGCTTTCCATGCATATAAAAAGCACTGTTACTGAGCTCCTTTGACTTAAAGTCTAGGCAACAGAACAAAGGGCCCATAGCTACTAGGAGCATTGTGGGCCTTTCAAATAATTTGAGAATGCAGAGAATCTTTTGGGGTTGATTTACTAAAACTAGAGATTGCAAAATCTGATGCAGCTCTGCATAGAAACCAATCAGCTTCCAGGTTTTATTGTCAACGCTTAATTGAACAACCTGAGGTTAGAAGCTGATTGGCTACCATGCACAGCTGCATCAGATTTTGCACTCTCCGGTTTTAGTAAATCAACCCCACTGTGTCTGATAGACTTGGGGGTCATGTTGATGAACATTGTTCCAAAATACACAACCCACTTAAATGTATTTCAACTGTGTATTTAGCTTTTGTCTAGAGTGAGCTCTAGCATTCTATATTCCTAGAGATACTGCCAGAGATCAGCTCCAGAATCTGGCAGACTAATACTCAATGTGATTTTTATTACTGTGATCACATGTAGACTTGGAGCGCCGCTCATGCTGGAGGATAACAGGTGTCCCTAGCGGTATTCAGAAAGTGGGAGCAGGCATCAGGCATCAGGCACTAATTCAGAAGCTTCAGATGTGGATATGGTTGTGTATGACCTCACAGCGCTTCTCTGGCCATGCCCATTGACATGTTTCGCCCCATCTACCAGGGCTTGGTCACAGAGATCTTCACTGGGTAGGTTTTGAGCGGCATCTTACCACACATTTTTACTACAATTAACTACTTTATAAAGGTAAGTACTATACATTGTAAACAAGCAAATCAAAGCAACAATTACTTTATAAGCATCACAGGAAATCAACAAAATACAGTTGTGCAAGTTTGCATAACCTAGCAGAAATAATAACATTTTGGCAATGATATGGAAAATATGATTGATCATGCCAAAAAAAACCCTGTCTTTTATTTAAGGATAGTAATCATATGAAGCCATTTATATATCATATTATCATTTGGCTGTACTTCTCCTGAGAGTCACCAGCTCTTTGCTCAGGGAACTCTGAGAACCAAACGGTCAGCAGTTTTTGATTGCTCGGTTCTCAGTCTCAGTCTTAGAGCTGGCGGGGGGACAGATGCAGCTTTGGACCAATGTCCAAGTATGATTCTTGAAAAAAAAAACTTCTCTTTTAAACCCTAAATTTCCTAAAATAATGTCTACGGTATTCTGTAAGCTAATCATATATATGATCTACCAATGTAGTCATTTTGAATAAATTGGGAGATGATTCATGCCATGCCTTAGACCAGGGGTCTCAAACTGGAGGCCCTCCAGCTGTTACCAAATTCCAAGTCCCATCATGCCTCTGCCTGTGGGAGTCATGCTTGTAACTGTCAGCCTTGCAATGCCTCATGGCACTTGTAGTTTTGCAACAGCTGGAGGGCTGCCAGTTTGAGACCCTGCCTTAGACCCTTCTAACCAGCTACAATACAACAAACAGTTGATTTCTGATGGTAGAAAACCTGAACTGACTTTATTGTCACAGCAACATCTCCCAGTGCAATTCATCCCCTTCTCTTTCCCTTTTCTGTTCGTCAACAAGAAAATTTAGCCAATCTGAATGTCCATTCATAATAGTACTACAAGGGTGAGTGCCTAAAGGTGCACATCCGGTTGTCGGTGAAAGTCTATGGCCTCCCTATGGATCTAAGATAAATGAGCCCAAGGATGCTTACTCCCACTGGCTAATTCAAGACTGCTGATAAGGACCGTGAAAGACAACACTTTCTGAAAGATTTGTGCTTTCCATTAAAATTACACTGTGGTGTAGTTTATTCAATTGAGATGCACAACATAATAGTACATGCTTACAATTTGCAGCCATGATCAGTTTTACAGCACTATGATTAAGGCCCAGTGAAACCTTAATCATAGGATCTCCAGACAAGACGTGGTTCAAATCTGGGTTACAGACTGCAGTAAAAAGTGATAGGGATTCTAGCCTTACACATCTCTACTACTGTTTTTACTATGCCCTTGGAGATTTGCTGACAGTTTTTGTTCTGGTGACAATGTCAAAAAATGTCCACAACGTAACCCTTGACATCAGTAAAAACCTAGCAGATGTTCTGATCCTTACCCATTCTATCCAAAAAAAAAAAAAAAAGTTTTACCTGGAGACACATTTAAACTTCTATTTATGTATTGGATTCTTATTTATTACTTTTTATTCATGGCAAATTTTGTTTCTGGCTTAACACAATGGTATGTGGTATGAGTAATGTCAGTAGATATTTTTAAAGCATGCAATAAATGTAATGAGTGTTGTCTCATGAGAGCAGGCAACCCAGGCTTACTACAATAGGACATAAAAAAGCTTCCAGAATGCCATATTATAACACACATAGTTAAACACAGCATTTTTATGGCACCCTCTACCAGTAAGTCATGTTGTCAGCCATACGGTATACGGACACTAGTAATTAAGGATAAGCTAATTGGCTAAGCATGCATTTAAACATAGAGAGATCAGGAGAAAGCATACTTATTTTCATTGACAATGTTCACTGTATCATTATGTAAAGTTACAATGGCATAAATTACTTAGGGAAACCAGAATATAGTGAAATTGTGATATTACTGTAAAAATTCATTTTTTTTGGAGTTAGGTCATTCGAACTACTTTATACACTATGATTTTCTTAGCATTTATGCTAAACTGAAACTTTTTGAAAGGGTTACAACCCCAGACAGTTTATACTTTGCTGTCTGTGTCTCAATGGGTTGATTGCCCTTTCCTTCCTGTCTCAGAGATGAACAGGAAATGAAAGAAAATCTCTACAAGGTGAGCTGTCACTGGAACAGTTGGCAAATGAATCATTTTTGCCCTCAAACCTTCCGATCATCACAGGTGACGTGAGGTCTTCACGTCAAAACCAGGAGGAGGGATCTAAGAGGAAGCTCTGCCCCATACACAGTGCGCTGGATTATGAGGCCAACACTGATTGGCAGCGAGGGCCCATGGCAGGGTTATCAGTGGTGATAGTGCCGATATCCCTCCTCCTCAGCATTTATGATGCAACCCACCCCGTGTAAAAGGGAATCACTAGTAAGGTCATTAAATGTTAATTTATGTTTTAATGAAATTGTAGTATGAATATTGCAAAATGGTTTTATATATAAAGATATTTGCACAAAAAAGAGGAAACACTATATAATACTGCAAAAGTATAGCACTGTCTTCAGAGGAAATTGAATACTGTCCTTGATACTTTTTTTATTTGCACTAACATACAATTTTTCTGGACAAGCTTTCGGGGTGTTTCCTCTTCTTCAAGGTTCAAGCAGTACTCAGAAAACTCTGATCTTAGTTCAGCCAGACCGCAAAGGTAAAGTTAATGGGGAACTCCCTCATACGCACTACATAGTCAAACATTTGTGGGTACTTGGCCATCACATCTATATAATCTTATTTGGACATCCCATTTCAAAACTATGACTATTATTGTGAAGTTGGCCCCTCATCTGACAGAGGCATTGATAGCCCTCAACCATTTTAGTAAGGCCTATCACAAGATTTGAGATAGTGTGTGTGGGAATTTGTGCCCAATTAGCCAGGTACCGATGTTGAGCAAGAAGACTTGACTTGCAATTGGCATTATGGTTAATCCTAAAGGTGTTGAGGTCAGGGCTTTGTATGGGCCACTTGAATTTCTCCACACTTACCTCATCAAACCATATCTTTATGTTCCTGGTTTTGTGCAGAGGGGCACAGTCATGCTGGAATGGAAAAGGATCTTCCCAAACTGTTGCCACTGGGATGGAAGCACACAATTGTCTAGAGCAGTAGTCTCCAAACTGTGGCCCAAGGACCGGATGCAGCTCTTTGCTTGCCTTTATCCAGCCCTTGGGGCAGTATTCCATCCACTGACACCAATAATGGGGCATAACTCCTCCCACTGACACCAACGAAAGGGCACAATTCCTCCTACAGACATCAATGATAGGGCAGAATTCCTTCCATTGACACCAACAATGGAGTTCTATTCCTTCCACTGACTTCAACGATGGGGAACTGTTCCTCCCACTGACACCAAAGATAGAGCATTGTTTACTCAAACACAACGCTAGGAAATTTTCTACCCCCATTGGCCCTAGTTTGGCCCTCCTAAAATCTGAAGGACAGTAAACCAGCCCTTTGTTTAGAAAGTTTGGAGACCCCTGGTCTAGAGCGTCTTTGTATGCTGTAGCATTAATAGTTTTTTCACTGGAAACAACTGAACTCAATAATTTGGCCATATAGTATGAAGATATCTACATATAGTGTTTTTTTATTTTCTTTTTTTTTTTTTTTACTATGCAGATTTGAGTGCACTTGAATGTTATTGGCATTCAACAAACCTGCCTGCTACAATCTCTGAAGAAAAGATGTGAACCTATAGCAACGTTTATTTCACTTTTCTTGTTACTGCATTGCAGCTTAATAAAACACAGGAATAATAACAGGCAGCAGACATAAAATATATTATTGTACAGTATAAATGAAATTGCTTCCTGAAATTGATGTGATGACTCTTTCAACATCCAGGCAGGAGGCTGTAATAACTTTGAACAAAAAAATGTCTGCCAGGTGTTTAAAAAATTCCTTGACATGACTGACAGCAATTATACAGGGGTAACAAAAGGCATATGACACAAACTATTCTGCCTAATTATACTTTTAGACATACAAATATAATAACAAAAAAAGTAACAGAGAAACACAAGGGCTGCAAAATAACAAAAGTGGCAGTAATAATTAAGCAGCACGTAGCAAGTTGCCCGTAACATTGGCCAATTACAAACAAATGACAAAAAAAGAAAGTCTCAGACAAGTTAATTATAATGCCTAGAGTTTATATGTCCTGGAGGAAATACTCCGCTAACTGCAGCCTTTGTTCTATCAGAAAAGTGTTCAACAACTGGCTGTATTCTCATTATCCTATCAGTGACATCTTTTAACAGCTGTTATCAATAAAACAGCCTGAAGCCACTGTGGAAAGTCTGCCCGCTAAGGTCAACTGCGCAGCCCATTTTTTAAGGCATAAAATTAACTAGTAGCATTACAACAGAAGTCACCGCATTTTTTCCAAGAAGCAGCATAAACCCCCCCCCCCAAAAAAAAAACCCCAGCATCAGAATAATTAGTCAAACATCCTTCCTTGTTAAAGGAAATGAACCCCTTATTTATGTGCACCTACCGAAAATTCTATTGCATTAGGGTGTGCACCCCAAAGCTCAAACACATATATATCTATGCTCATGTGTATATTTACTGATGGTGTCAGTAGAGCAGTGGACGGTGTCAACAGGGCAGAGATTGGTCTCAGTAGTTTTTATTTTTTATTATATCTTTTACAATTTTATTTTTTAAATATTTTTTTTACAATGTTTTTAGGAGCCCCATTAGGGAGCTTTTGTGAAATATCAGGCGTCTAAACAGGGAGAATCTGCACCACATGGGGCGATTAGGGCACGCCCAGGCATACCTGCACACCCTGTGGGCATGCCTATGCTGTTAGGCTTGTTTTACATGGGCTTCAGTTTGTATATAAGCAGTGTGAACAGCAAACTATGACAAAGCATTTGCAGAGGTTTCAGCAAGCTTTGCTGAAAGTTTTAAAGTACCATTCAACTCCAGTCTGTAAATGGGATCCTAATAGGAGTTTTGATTTCCACTTTAAGCAAGCTACTAATAGGCTTCAGCAGGCTTTCATCAAGTTTCAAGAAGTGCTGAAGCCTCTTAGCAGGTTGTTTAAAGTGGCAATCAACACTCCCACTGTATAAAGCATGGTCAAATCTCCCAACTGTCCCTGATTTCAAGAGACTGTCCCTCATTCGGAACAAAGTGCCTCTGTCCCTCTTTCCTCCGTATTTGTCCCTCATTTTGGTCTGATCTGTATAGTTGTATATGAAATGCACTACTTATTGTGACAAGAAGCCAGGAAAATCTATGGGTGGTGTTCAGAATGGGAGATATATTTGTCCCATGTTTATTGCTTTTGTGTTTGTGCTGTGTAGTGAGCCTGTTTGGGCTCAATAAGGGTCAATGAGCTCAGGTGTAACAGATAAAGCACTCAGGGCTCTATAACACTCCCAGGTTGCTTCAACAAGGGGCTCCACCCTGGAACCAGATCTCTGTGTATGGCAGACTGGGGAGCAGCAATACCTCTCAATGGTGAGATTAAGTCTGTGTGACTAAAAGCCTCTGTTTATTTCTGTGTGACTGCCAAGTGTCTGGGCAGCGGTAGGCTGTGGCAGAACAAGTAATCAGGTTCCTGTGTCTTTGTAGTTAGATGCCCAAAGTGGCAAGGGTTTATTTTCTGTTTTTTTTTATTTTACCTGTTTTAATGCCTGCAGTTTGTAACCACCAACGTGTAAATAAACCACAGTTTTTGCTTTCACAACGATCCCGCTGTCTGTCTGTGCCTACTTCACTGTGCTGTGACCCATCCAGGGGGTCCTGCACACCCCGCTACTGAGTTAATCCATTAAATTATGTGTCAAAAAAGCCTTTTACAGTGCTTTCATTCAATTTCTAAATAGCTGCATTTGCAAATTCCAAAAGCCAATATAAAGGAATATTAATGGTAAAAAAAACCATTTGTGGGTTTAACCAATTTTTTTGTATAATTCTCCTTTAAGGGGGCAGGGCAGGGGGTGTGTCCTATGTCTACACACTTTTGCTAATAGGTGACCCTCATTCCCATCACAGAAAGTTGGGAGGTATGCAATCTTCTCTTTATGATCACCTAAGGAAAAAATTGCTCAAAACTGAACTGCATCTGGTGATCCAGCCAGCAAATCTGTTGTTTTTCAAAAGTACACACACACACACTTTGAACTGGATAGAATGGTGTCTTTTCTCAACCTGAAAAACTATGTAACTGTTCTTGGACCATATCAATTTTTAGCCATTTTTTTTTGGATATGTATTTTTAACAAAAAGCAAGACATTTTTTTTTTCAAAATTGTCTCTTTTTTGTTTATAGCGGTGATCAGAAGTGACGCAGATGTGATCAAATATCACCAAAGTGGTGAGAAGTGTGAGAAAAGTGTGAGAAAAAAAAGGACATCAAATTTGGGTACAACGTCGCGCGACCGCACAATTGTCAGTTAAAGCAACGCAGTGCCGAATCGCAAAAAGTGCTCTGGTCATAAAGGGGGAAATCCTTCCGAGGCTGAAGTAGTTAAGCACCACCTTTTTCTTTTGTATACACAGAGCTGAAGAAGGTATTTAGATTGCCGTGTCCCCAGTCACCAACTCTAAGCTGTTGTGTAAGGGGCCCACATGATCAGACCTAACCAGTTTACTATTCATACAGTTAAAGATTTTTTTTTTGGGGGGGGGGGGGGTGGTTACCTTACTCTCTTTCATAACCTGTCATTCATTTTTCTTTCTTTTTTGCTGTTCTTTTTTTTTTTATTGTTTGTTATTATGTATCCAGCTCACTGCTACTTACAAGTAGTCTTTCTGAGACAGGATCATTGCAGCAACCTCTGGTACACTTCTCCTAGGGGATAGCCGCACTCTAAGGAATACTTGGCCTGGCCTAATAGGCCTTTTGGCTCCCCTGCTATGAGAGTCAGGATGTCTGCAACCAGGTCTTCTGGGTGCATTTCTACCTCTCTCTGCCCTCCAGCCCTGTCCAGGGCCTCCATTAGCTGACTACATCTGCCTTATGGTGGGGTCTCTGTCTCCCATGCCCCAGCTGCACTATTGCTGCTCCCAACCCAGCTTATATGTGGGCACTGACTTACCCATTACATCCCTACAGGAGGGCTCTAGCTAAAAGGGACCTAACGCCTGAAGACACTATTCTCTTTAACCACCAGACACTAGTCTGGAACAGAGCCACCTAGTGGCAGACTAGCTAACTGCACCTGCTTACAGACACCACCTTTTTTGCTTTACCCTGTCTCTCTGAAAGAGAGCATAGCCAGAGATATTAACAGGCCAACCATGTAAAGAATGAAGCCAAAATTCAGCAATATTATTTAATCATTCTCTTTGTACACCAAGCCTTCCAACATCCCTATTTTGCTTAGCATTGGTAAGCAAACACTACAGTATTGTCCGTGATGCTTTTTTTTATTTTTTATTTGCACTAACATACAATTTCTCAGGACAAGCTTTTGGAGGAAGGTCATCTTCTTCAAGGTCCCAGCAGTACTCCAAGAGTACTCAAGGTCCCAAAATACTGCTGGGGCCTTGTAGAAGGGGACATACCCTGAAAGCTCGTCCTGGAAAAATGAATCCATTGTTACTCTTTGCACTTGTGTTTACCATATCTTTTTGTAGTACATGTTTATTTGTAACAAACATTGACTATTAAAGTACTATTCACACTACAAAAAAAGATATGGTAAATACGTGTGTAAAATGGAGAAATGGATCAGAATGAACTAAGAATGTCCTAAACTGGTTCTATGCTGAATTGAGGGCTGTATGAGGATTAATCAAAGCACAATTCTTAGAAAGCTCACAGTAGCAGTCACCAGCAAAGAGTGACAACAAAGGAATAGCTGGCAATTATATTTCTGTTCCAGAGCAGAAATCTTGGAAGCTGACAGCAGGGTAAGCAAGCAGGATGTAAAAGGCTTTTAAATATTACATTATCACTATAGAATCTCTAATCACAACATGAGGAAATGATTCATGGGTTTAAGATTGACTGGCATAGACTTGCAAACAAATTCCACACTGCTGTAAAAAAAAAAAAAAAAGACCCAGGTTATATACTGAGACTCAGCAAGCCTATATAAACAATAAAAGTGCTGGGGAAACGTACTGTTTACCATGTACACTCCATACTCTAACCTTATCTGTAAGCGCTTGTCCACACTTGACTAAATTTCTAACGCTTAACAAACGCTCCTTTAGCGTTAGACTTGCATTAATGAGCTTTAGTATGGGAGTTAGACTGGTGGTTTACAAGCGTTAATGGCAAATTAAAAATGCTCCCCAAATGCCCTATGGGCAGTTTTCAAGAGTTTGAGGCACATTAAAACCGCTCCACAAACGGCCTATTCCATTTCAGGAAATAGACTAATCTTAATGCCCCGCAAGTGCACCGCAACTGCCTGCCAGAGTGTTTGCGAAGCATTACCATAGACTTGAATGGGAGGCGTTGACTCGACACAAGACTTCAATTTTGAAGCTATGCAACGTTAATGCTTCATATTTTGCTAATGTGAACAGCATTGTGTGCTGTCTATTGTATCATTTGCATAGGCGTTTGAGGGGCGTTTCTAACGCTTCTCAAATACCTGCTTTTAATGCCAGTGTGAACTTAGCCTAAGGCTGTGGGTTCACACTTATGCGTATTGGAATGCTGGTTTCCCCGCATCCAATTCACATGACAGGTCCTGTGTGTCTTTGGCTCTGTTTCAGGTCAGTGAAACGGAGAACAGGGACGCACTGGACCCATGCTGCGAGCGTATCCAGCAAAAGTGTGAACCCAGCCTTACTGTTTAAAAATCACAATTCATTACCAACATTTCACAAGTCAGCCAACCAACTTTATCATATAATGATAATTGGGCAAAGTTGGAGTGAGCACTGGAAGTGCTTGTTATGACTCAAATATGTCTGAAGATCTCTGCATATGATAAGCATTCCTTTTTCTCCATAGAGAAGTTGTGGTGTCACTACTTTTCCTTGGTATTTAACTAGTGGCCTATGGTTAGGTTTAGGCTAAAGTTATAGTATTGTTAGGACTAGTAGTGACAAGGGAGTGCACGCAAGGTGAGTTTAAGGGGGACAGTTTTTTTTTAAAGTTGGGTGGGGGAGGTTTAAATTTTCTTTCAAAATTTACTGTTTTTCTGCTCTGATTGGCACGCTTTCCCCTTACTTCCCCTTACTTCCTCTACTGGTAACAGAAGGTCACAAAGACATGAAGTGGTGGGAAATCTCTTCAATGGATACAGAGACAGCAGCAAAATCATTATTATTTTGTTTGAATCCTTTCCCACACCAGCCTAAACCAAGAAAAACAGTTAATTCTGGAGTCCGAATTTAAAGCGGAACTTTACCCATAACAACTAAAAAATGATGATAATAAATATCATCATTATATTACCAAATGAGTGCATGCTGTAAATTGCCTCCAGCATTGCTCCTGTTTCTTCTTGCTGGAATCTGCCATTTTGTTGAAGCCCAGAGCCTTGAGCAGAAGTAAATCATAGAGCAGAACTAAACCCATCGATTTAACAGTTTCAAAAAAGCTTAATTCCTGGAATGCCGGAATTCCTAACTGTCACATTTTCTTGTTTCCTCAACCAAACTGTCAAACCATCAAATGACTGGTGTCATAACTGATCACATGTACAGCACCATGAATCCTGAAGAGATATGGAACAGCCTTTGAAGCAGCAGGCAGAGGTCCAGTCAGGCTATGGTTTAATACCATCATTTCACCTCCTCACTCAGGACCAAACTTGGAATAGGATGCTAGGAATAATGGACTGCTCATCAATGGATCCAATATAGAGACCACCTTGGAGATCTGGACTTAATAAGTATATATACTCCTTTGAAATATTAATCAAGTTCCAGTTGTGGAACCTATATGGACTGCTTTGGTACATCATTGGGGACACAAGTTGAACACCTATAAATGCATGTTGGAAGGATTGTTACTCTTACCCACAGTGTGAGGGGGAGGTCAAAGCATTAATGAGCAATCCCTGGCAGAACTATACAAGCATGAAATGTGTTGTCTTAAAATAGCCAGTTGGTTCACACTACATAAAGCTTTGACAAGTCCTCCCCTGTAGACCACTGCAACGGTTTGTGCATTATATCCACACTGGTTCCTACCATGGAGTCAGTTCCACTTATTAACACCAAGTTTTGATTTTGTACTATCCTGCACTCTTCATAATGGCGGACCCATGATGTATCACATATGTGATAATCCAATCTATGAGCTGGAGCATCCTATATCCATTGGATTGTTTAGGATGACTAGGTCACTCTTATTCTATGAGTTATGCATTTAAATTTTTTGGAAATTATGGTCATTGATTAATATAGCTAGATTGTGAGTGAGGTGGGTGTTTGGGTTTTAATAGTATGAGTGTGTTTGTGAGATATGGTACACATGTTTTATATATACAGTCAATGTTTTTGTAATCAATAAACTTTTTCCATTTAGCTCAGTGAGTTGAATTAAATTTTTTCTTCTTTTTTGATATTTGCTTGAGGGTTGCTTGAGCATAAATCTTTTTTTTATATCTCAGTTGTAGTTACATGTATTTTACCGATAGCGCCCACCTCTATTCATGGGGAATACTGGTTAGTCTTTCCCCCATTTTCACTTTATTGTATTGTTTTTGTTAAAATGAATACTTTCCTTAAGGGGCAGTATCTGGAGAATCCAATTTTTCTAGTTTGTGGTCTGCAGCACCATGGCAGTTGCAGATCAAACAGAAGCAGCATCCTTGGCTGTAAAGGATCATTTAATGGTGCTTTAAGGCTGTTGCTCAGTTGCACTCCATTTTAAGGAACTTTTAGGCACTGATGAATTTGTAGAGGCAGATTGGCCTCTACAAATTCATCAGTGCCTAAAAGTGCCTAGAAATGGAGAGCAACTGAGCATGTGCAGAGCAGAGTGAGACAGTGTAATACTTGATTTTAAACAGTATAGGCACTTATTTTTAATGTTTTATATAGCTATACCTGCAAAAGGGGCCAGCCTGAAGTGATCTAGCAGGACTTATAGCTATAAATGGACATGGACTTAGATACAAAAAATTAAAGGAACCCTTTCCACCATGTCAGGAAAGCTCACCGATTCTGCAGGAAACAATTAAAAAAAGTCTTCTCACTTGACTGTGAAAGCATTTGTTATGAAAACCTGATCCTAAGCCTTTATTATTTCAAATCATATTACCAATTAAAAAGGAAACCTTATCTTAATGTAATTGGAACATCTGGAAGCTATAAAAAAGGTGGGAGAGGATGAAGCCATGTACACAGGCAAGAAATACACACCTAAAAAGTTCATCTTTTTGTCCTGTTCTCAGCCACTAATTACTAATGACAATGCCTATTTTCAGAGTATTGTAGCTTTAAAGGAAATGAAAAATTTTGTGTGAAGATAATGAAAATTCATGAATATTTAAACTTCGGTGACACGGAAAATTAATTTTGTTTGAAACACAGCCAGCAAATGTCAACATCAATTATAGATCTGAATGTGAGTTGAGCGGTGGGTGCTTAAGAGAGGCTGTGGTGCTTATATGGAACGAGCTCCAATTATGATCTTAATAAAAAAAAAATCTCACACATCTGTCTACAATGAATTTTCACTAACTTCCCTTTTGCAGGCCTCAATTTAATGAAATACTCATTGTGAAAGCTTGATTGGGGAGGGGAATGCATGGGACTCTTTCTAGAAAAAAAAATCGGTACAACTGAAAATAGAATTAAACTGGATGTTCAGAAAATATACTTGAAAGGTGCAGTCAATTTAAAGAATATCTTGTATTGTTCTATTATATTTAGAATTTATGGATGTCTTGTACTATCTGTTCTTAGGATGAAATTGCTTGTGCTAAAAATTCTGACTGGTTTGCTTTAAACTCATGGATAAGCCAAGAGTAATTTAAGAGGTGAGATACTGAACCTAGAAAATATGCTCCTCCAGTGTTATTTACATGACCAAAAGCTTACAGTAACAGAGTAAATTAATAAAATAAAAATTCTCCAAACATTATTATTAAAAGCCCCTCTTGAGCTCCAGGCCACTGACTTTGATTAGCCTGAGAATATTCCAGTCTGCCGCAGGCAAAAAGGAGCATTTTCTCAATCTCCTCTTCTTGAGTCTCCACCCATCTACACTGTACAATGTTTTAGCAGTCTCCTTAGACTGCAACATTTGTAACTTTATAGGTCACAAGGTGAGAGTTTGCAGAAGGGGCTTATTTGTGTCAGACTGTGTGAATGCAGCAAACAACTGCACAGACATCAGATTGTACACTACTGTGCCATCTCTAAGGCTTCATGTACACTCAAACTACTTTGACCGCTGCCCGTGGGAAAATGCAGCAAAATTGTGCCGCAATTTTACTGTGATTTTGCATTTTGTGCAGCCGGAAGTCAAAAAGTTCCTATCCTTAAGGCAATTCTTCCACATTCAGGACAGGGAGGATGAGGAGATTGAACCTTCTCTAACCTCAGGAGCTCCTAAAAATCCTAAAAGCCTGTGTGTACTGGGGCACATAGGCTTTTATGCAGTTGAGTTTAGGAGCTTTGGCAAAAACAGTTAAGGAGCTGCTAGTGTACATGGAGCCTTAATGAGTATGTCAGTTCAGTAGGTAGATGGCAAAATTGGATGAGGCTTAAACAAAGATTGTTGTTCTGTATTGAAGAGACGTTGCAGGCATTGTCAGGGGAAATACTGTGAGCTCTGTAAGAGGTAATAAATATTTGTAAGTATAACACTGACACCTTACTTTGCACGCACGTAAATGGAGAAAAAAATCAGATGCATAGCTCACTATTAATTGGTCCAGAGAACACAACCGATCTGCGGAATGTCTCTTACTTATAATGTCCATCTTTTATATCTAGCAGTTGATTTGCTAAAGGCAAATAGAATGCTTGCTTTGCAAAGATTTTTGCATTTTGCAAGCGAATTTTCCCCAGAGCTCATTCAAATCTGCTGATTTCCATCACCCACTCATTGCAAACAATAATGCTGTTTTTTGTTTTTTTTCAATTTTCCTTTCCAAGGTGAAACTTCACTGTATTCACTATACTCTGGGAGAAATTCCCTTGCAAAGTAAACATCCTATATGCCTTTAGTAAATCTAACCTCATATGGTTATATTCTATGCAGACAAGACACAATACCTGCTACGCATGAGTGTGGTGGTCTACCACCAAATCGTCCTACACATCTGTTTCTTTGTTGTAGGAAAAAACATGGCATGCTTTGCAGCTCTCTCAGGACTAAGGGAGGTCCCAATGATAAAACATACAAGACTCCATCTGCTCTGAAGAAGAGGGTATAACCCTCAAAACGCATAAGCCTGTTGGATCTAGGAGATGTCCTCCCAAGCATAGGAGTGCACGGAGCGATCAGAACCACTTTGATACCTTGATGAGTCTTGCTTATTTTATCAGTTGTAAATAGATACATGCTTATTTTTACAATAAATGGTTATGAGGATAATGTGCTAGGCCTGTCTTTCTTTTGTTTTTTTTCTAGGCTATATTCAATACCTGGCTGCCTTTCAAGCTAAGTTCGTATTGCTGGTGCCATCCTTACATTCCACACTTCCATGGTAATACTAAATATTCATTCAAGAAATAATATTGCAATTTCACGCTTTTATGATGTTATTGTTTGTTAACTGAACATTTCAAAATTAAAGTTTTATTAACATAAAGACAACAACTTCTTACCCCATATTTACATTGGCGTGATGTTGCTCCATACTGAAAACGGCACTGTTCGTCTGCGTCATACACCTGACCGGGAGCCACCGCCGGGTAGACAAAGTCACGCTTTGGAGGTTCATTATCGAGGCATGTTCCACGGCCTGAGCTGGTTAACATAGAGCAACATTAAGACATGTAGTCTGCAAATAAACTCCCTATAGCACTATTAAATACTATCAGCCCATATAAAGCCATGTTCCAGCTTTTGGGATAGATAAAACACACAAGCACTACAATACAGTTATAGAAACAGTATAATTGTATAAATGTTGCAAATAAATTGATGGTTGTAAGGCAGGCTCCCCTGGATTTGGCTGGTATGTGACATATCAGTGCTGGTTATTACCTAACAAACTATTCATCTCATTTTCAGGAAGCCTAGACACACTAATGATGAAATCATCACCTACAGGAAGCAAACAAAGCCAAACATATAAAAGGACAGGATGAACCCAAAAAGAAAACACTGCAGTGACTAGTTCGGATTTAAACATGTCCTGGTGCCTAGACTAATTAGCAATTAGAAAGTAAGTTGGTGAGTTGTATCTTATATTTACAAATGGGCATATTTTACCTTTCCTTTTACTTATTTCTAATTATTAACATACCATGTAATTGCAGAGAAGATGTAGCAATGTAGCCTGCAGCTTTAAAGGTTCACAATGTATGAATATCAAGACAATAGACAGTATGTAATGCATACAGTAAAGCTGTTGAACTGAGTGAAATATCTAAAGACATCTTATTATGCAAGCACAGGTACATACTAAAAGCATTCACTCTAACCGCGAGCGTTGACGGAGTATATACAAGTATATGTATATCTCTAGATAAATCTTCAACATGTGTATTAGTACTGTTGGCAATATGCCAAAGCAAATAATTAACCAAAATTAAGGAGGGGGGAAAGGGGAGGGGAAGTGAGTAAAGTAAAAAAGAGGGGGAAAGGGAAACCAGCCTCCTCTCTCCAAGGCGCATCTGACTCTAAACTAGGTTAAAAGTACATATAAAGTGTGAGTGGCAATGAGAAAAGAAGGCTAGTGCCATAAATAAGATTAAAAGGAAGTTGTCTGTCATTTCTATACTACCTTTAAATACATGTGAACTGTCTTGTGTAAAAATGTGTGATCCTGACACTGTGGCCAAACAGCACAAACCTAGACCCCTGATTAGACAGTGAAGGAGCATCACTAGGATGAGGATATCCTGCATTACACTGCTCCTGTCAGAAAACTGGCACCTAAGTGAGTGCTTTAAAACAGTCTATGTTTTTAGAACTACATGTTGGCATCATACACTATGGGGTTGATTTACAAAAACTGGAGAGTCTAAAATTTGGTGCAGAGAAACCAATCAGCTTCCAGGTTTTTGTCAAAGCTTAATTGAACAATTGCTGATTGGCTACCATGCACAGCTGCAGATTTTGTACTCTCCAGTTTTAGTAAATCAACCCCAATGTGACAAATCTCTAATAATGTAATGCACAGAATCTCAACCACTGGTATGGTGGCTAACAAACTCTAAAGTCACAATGTTATAGAGTTTGACAATTGAATTTCCTGGCTCAGCCCCATGGCAGCACAACCTCGGGTCAACCCCGCCCCCTTGACCCCGTATAGGACATCCCTTTAACAGAGCATAAAAGGACAGCAGTACCTGGAGACGGTGTTCTTATTCTGTCCTTGCTCCGGACGTCCCGATTTCCTGCCGTTTGTCCCTGCGGTGGAAGGTCCCAGTTGAAGGGGGCAAAGCCCTCGGATGGTGACACTCCTGGTGCCGGAGGTAGCGCTGGCATAAACTGCCATCAGTCGCACAGGAACAGCCATCCTGGGCTTCTTGCTAGAGTGCCTGTCTGTGCTGTGGGGGATAGGTCCGCTGCTCTGTCCTCCTCCGCTTCCGGGTTCTGCGTTCCAGCCGGCTGGCACGCCGCGGCGCCTTCCCTGATTGGCCATGCGGGCGCAGCTGTGATGGTGCGCCG
>BLSH010094400.1:778348-792932 GCA_018402905.1 Glandirana rugosa
CGGTTTCTCACTCCTGTGCGAACTCGGATAGAGGACGAATTAAGGGGCAGATGCTAATGAACGTAGACTAAGCGAGCAAGGTGGCCCTTTGTCTCCTAAGGTAGGAGTTAGGACGTTCCAGAAGGTAAAGGATCGTATGGACTTCAAACCTCATACAGACACAGGACTTGTCCTTAAATGGGATTTTCACTCCAGAGGTCTACTCAGAAAATGGAGAACTAGAAGTCGTTGATCCTTATGGAACACATGCAAACCTACTATGGCAACTGGTGTGACACACTCCGAAATCTGATGTCCTTCCACTGATTCTCCTGGGCTGAGGCGTGACATGGACTCCTATAGGACCGGACGTCCGGTGATAATAGAAAGAACGATGACAAGCCTCACACAGTGTGGTCAACGGTATCATCCAAACGTACACAAGGTATTCCTAGTTGCTGAAGATCAAGAGGTAAAAGACTCATCTGGAGACCTCACTTTTAGGGTAAATTCCTGTTCAGGACACAGACATACTCCAAACTTCAGGTATGCTAGGAAATGGAAGACCTTGCAGGATTGAGGATGGAATCCTCTGTTTCCCGGTGGAACGAGCGAATCAGATGCAAGTAATCGTAGACGGGGAATTAAGCAGGAGATAGGCTCAAGCGTGTCCTCACTCTTTGGCATACAGTAACTTTTGCATATCTTGGTAACCAATACGAGACCTGGGCAGACCCTTCCCTTGGGTCTTCCAAATAGGAGGGACACGTTGTTTTACACTCCAATTCATCTAGGGGTATTGTCCTCTGTTCTTTCTGGGTGTCAAATTTTTTCTGAGCAGCACCTGGTGTCTATTCTTGCAGTTTATCTTGCCCTCCCATATTGTCTGCTACTCAAATCCCGAGGTTGTGCTGACATGGGGCTGAGCCAGGAAAAGGGAAAATTGTTATCAAATACTTACCGTAATTTTCCTTTCCTGGCTCTGCCCCATGGCAGCACATTCCCACCCGGGTCCGTCACAAGCTAGTTACAGAACACCGTCTCCAGGTACTGCTGTCCTTTTATGCTCTGTTAAAGGGATGTCCTATACGGGGTCAAGGGGGCGGGGTTGACCCGAGGTTGTGCTGCCATGGGGCAGAGCCAGGAAAGGAAAATTACGGTAAGTATTTGATAACAATTTTCCCTTATGTCATACAGAAAGAGGTAAATACTTTAATAAAGTTGAAAAAAGCACTGTGGCAATGTGTAAAGTTTGTTAATTAAATTATTTTGATCACAATCATCAATCTGCCTCTGGTCAAGTCTTCTTACAAAGCAGCATTGGATATTCTAAATTAAACTTTCTTTCAATCTGAATTCTCTTTGAATGCTTAAGGTGGTTACAACTATATATTCAAAGGTGCAGCACAAGCTATTCTTGCTAAGAATTGCATATAAAGGAAAGAATTAAGAAACTAGCCTTTCTAGGAAGAGAAATGTTAGCCCCAATATTTAGCGATCAGCGCTTTTCACTTTTTTAAACCATTGAATAGGGAAACATTGTCACTGCACACTACAATGCAACTTGGGAACTTAGCAACATGTTGTGAGACGATCCAATCCCCCGTCCCCCCACTGCACTGCAGGTTATATTCAGTGTCAATATTTCTAAAGGTCAGAAGTGATGTATGCATCAGTTATTCCACAAATTTAACATAATTTAACCAAACAGAAAGCAATTTTTGACATGCTTTTTTGCTAGTTTTCCATTTGAAGACTTCAAAATCAAATCCAGTAATACACCTACGCTGGCATAAGCTAAATGCCAAGTCAGAAACATTGTTGAGCAGATTCCAAAATTTGTTGTAGGTTTTCCTGTGGCTTGTCACTCATTCATAGCCAAAAAAGTGCAAAGAAGATAGACTTCTGTCTAGACCAGGAAAATGTAGTCTCAACATCTACAGCTAAGTCATTTTTTTGGAAAAAGACATGAATACTCACTGCCTGAGTATCCATTTAAAATAATAAATACAACAAAAATTCCCAAAACAAGTCACAAGATTTCAAAATTCAGTGAATCACAAATACTGTGTTTAAAAATAAATTGTCTCCAAAAATGTTTCCACATAAACTCGCATTTCCTCCTGATACTACTACTTTTGCCAAAATAAATCTTACAGAACAAGCTACTTTCTAAATTTTAGGACCATCAGCCAGCCAATTAATCAGGCTTTGCCCCTTCAGTCAACTATATTTTTGGCATAATCATTTTTTGCAAAGACAGAAAGATTCCCCCAGAACCACATAAGCCGGTTTCTTTATGTAGTGAATGAAACAAGATTTTTTAAAATCCTCACTACATTCCAGAATCATGGGGCTGGGCATCGGATTCACACAATTTATTGTTCCTTTGTATATTCCACTTGTGAAAAGTGAGCACATGTATCTAAATATATTTAATCAATGTAAAATGTATTTAAGTAGGCTAATTTGGCAAATGAAGGATCATTGTCAAATTAACCAACACATATTGACACTGCTAAATTTTATCTTGGCACCAATGAAAGTGTTAAAGGTTTTCCGTCAGTGAAGCAGATAATTCCATATTATACTGGATTCTTGTGGGCAGATAGATAGCAGATAGCAGTTCAAAACATTACTGATGGCAACCAAAATATGCAGAACTGATTGATTTAGTTTAATCTTAAAATTTGGTAATTTAATAGGAGTAACATCCTAAGCTTTGCCTGAAAATCAGAGAACCCAAATCACAAAACAAAATATGCATGGATTATTAAAGAAAGAAGAGGTGAGGTATGGGCAATCAACAGCTGTTTCAATGAGCCTCCATAAAGTCCTCCTTGTCATGAAACTGCACACTGTCCTACCTTCTTCCTTTCCAGCAGATTGCGAGTAACTTCTGTTATACTGAAGAACATTTAGCAACTTCCATATATGCATTAGAGCAAGGGTGTCCAACCTGTGGCCCACTATGGCTATGAATGTGGCCCAAGACAAAATCCCAAACTTACTTAAAGTGGTTGTCAACTCGTGACAACCACTTTAACTTACAGGTAAGCCTATAATAAGGCTTACCTGTAGGTGCCCTGCATCTCTCAAACCTGCATGGTTCAGGAGATATGCAGTGTACTAGATGTGCCGACATCATTTCGCCACATGCGAAGTGAAGAAACGGCCTCCGTGCCGTTTCTTCACTGTGATCGTGCCGTGACTGTCGGTTCCCACGCACATGAGCGGGAGTGACATCACGCGACTCTGGCCAGTCACAGAGCCAGAGATCGCAGCCCTGGAAGGAAGAGGGGCAGAAGATGGACGCTGCCAGCACAGGGGACAGCCCTGTTCGTCGCAGGCTTCATTTGCAGGTAAGTGGCACATAATGGGCTACTATGCAATGCATCTACTTTGCAGGGGAATGCAGAGGAAGTAAACCCAATCTGGCTTATTTCCTCTTTAATGCGTTACACTTAGCAAACATGTGGTCAAAGAAAAATTTGACAAATGTATCTTTACTGGACTTGTATATGTTGTATCTTCCCAAAGAAAAATATCTCTTCACGACACCTGTGTGACACAAGGAAGCTCTATGCCAGATTGAGAGCCTCTCCTTTCCACTGGCCGCCCACTGAGGACAACCAAGAATTGAATTGACCTCATATGGCTAGTTTTGCAGTACTACTTGTATTGAATGTTATAACGTATACTATATGTGGTGTATATTTTATGCTATGTAATAAATATTGATTTTATTATAATCTTTACTGTTTCATGTTTCTGCTTGGGAGACTCTAGTGACAACCTTTAAAGTCCCAACTTTCTTCTTTTTTGACTTTGTGCACTCTTCACGACACCTTATTCATGTCATCAGTTTTTGGCAGCACCTTTATTTGTGAGCAACTATTTTCAAGGATGAAGCACACAAAGGGCGAAATTAGAACCAAAATATCTGATGAGCACCAGAATTGCTACTACATCCATCGGACCAGAGATATTGATGCGTCAGTTTATCAAAATAGTGTCAAATATCGCACTCGTTTTATGTTGCCCTCTTACTTTTATAATAAAATATATTACAAAAAAATGTGATCGTTAACTTGTAATGTTATGGAATTTTTCTGCTCATCAGCTATCCTTATTGTGAGTGTATTTTATGTGTGGCCCAAAACAATTACAGAATACTTTATTAATCCCAAAGGGAAATTGGGACACACTCAACAATACCTCTTCTTCCAATGTGGCCCAGGAAGGTCAAAAGGTTTTGTAGTAGCATCATATAGTAACCTGTGGTGACCATTAAAGTGGAGGTCCACCCAGAACTAAAAAAATTAAAAGTCAGCAGCTACACATACTGTAGCTGCTGACTTTTGATAATAGAACACTTACCTGTCCTGGAGTCCAGCGATGTCGGCACCCACCGCCGATCTTCAGATCGGGGGTTGGGTGTAACCACGTCCATTGCATTACAGCTTCACGCCGGGCGCCCTACTGCGCATGCAGGAGAGAGGAGGGAGCCGGGCTGCTGACGTCAGCGGCCATCGGTCCGAGCTCCCGGATGTGTGGAAAAGTACACCTGCCTAAAGACAGGTGTCCTCATCAAATGTGACACCTGAGGGGGGGAGGAATCCAATCAGCGGAAGTTCCACTTTTGGGTGGAACTCCGCTTTAAGGTGCACAGTGATAGAATGATCCTATTACAGAGAACCATTTGTAACACCATGCTGCTACACATTTTTTGTTCTATATAATATGTTGGGACATCAGAGATGGCCATACATTTGATAAAAATTTGGTTCATGTGGTGAAGTAAGCGTGCAAAGTGCAACTCAATTTTAGTCTCTGATCCTGTAATTAAAACCATCCTGGGCCCTGATGAAACACAAGGGCCAAATATTGGACAGCGCCGGCCAGTTCAATAGAAACCAGACAACATTTAGCCTGTGTGTAAGGCAGCCGGCCTGACAGATGCCAGCTGTTCGGCCAGCTTCTGTTAAAGGGGCATGCTGATCGGCTCCCAATCAGCGCTGACTGGTGTGTTCTGGCAGGGGGCCGTTCCCCTGACAGAACACAACAGCTCAGTGGGGAGATCACTGTACTAACATTGGATTGTTAGTACAGCGGCTCCCCCTAAGCAGTTTAGTTTTTTTTTTGTTCAGCCTGTGTACCAGGCTTTAATTTAATTGATGTGTAAAGTTATGTCTTGTCTTGGCAAGATGCAATCATGACCCGTGGGTACAATTACTGCTAACAATTAGCAACAGCAAGACCCCTTTCCCAGCATATTAATGTTGGAACCTTTCAATAGTTCTTAAATTTTATGAAACGGAACAGGGCGGGGCATTTGTTTTACGGAAAGAGCAATTATGTATTATTTATTTACTCATTACGTACTTTGACACAGCATGTTTAAAGGCTCCAAGGACACAGTGGACAGTATACAAAGGAAACAGGTAGTATTTACAGTCAGTTTTCATTTTGCCATTGTTTGACACTGATAGTTGCCAAGATAGGTTTGTTTTAAGAACAGATTTTGCAAGACATTAGAAATATTGTGTGCACATCCAAAATCCAGACAACACTTCTCTATATTCCCAATTCATTTATTTAAATATAAAAGTGCTTATTATAAAAAAAAATACAACCTGTAAATCTTAATAAATAAAACAAATGTAAATGTGTATCAATTATTAATTATGTAATAAGTCTTGAATTGTGACCCCACAAAATTCAATAAGAAAAAAATAATCATGGATGCTTCCTGTGTGTTTATATATTTCATTTATATATGTGCATGTGCGTGTGTATAACCAAGGGCCTTTATCTTCTTCTTTACATGATCCTTTTTTACATTATGTCTTTGATTCTAGTGTCATGTGGGCATTGTTAGCATAACATTTAAAAACTCCAAGTCTTCCTGGGGTAGGAGGGAGAGACAAGAGCTGTGTATATATTGTAAAGTGTTTTTTTTTTTTCAAAAGAATTTAATGAGACATTATCACAAAGATACAGAAACGTGATGGGGCGTAGATCCACTGTAAAGTGTTTTTAAACCTGAACAGAGCATATCCTTCTATAGTGTATACTTGCCTCAATCCCTCAATCCAAAGTGTGATTTCTGTCTCTTCTCTCTTCCTCCTGCTACCTGCATTAGTCACTTCTGGCAGATTAGCCCGACACCAAAGAGCCACCACCCCCCTTCTAGCACACAGAAGGTGATTGACAGCCTCATCTGTGCATGTTTCCCTATGAGGCTGTGAAGAGGGGGGTGTTTCTGTTCCCTCCACTCAGGTCTCAGATTATACTCAGCTCCTTGCTGTGTAGTGTGTGATGGCAGATTCCCACACCCTGCCTTTTGGAGTTGAGAAATATCCTTTGATGGTGTGTTTTAGAAGACTGCAGAGAAGAGAGTGCTGCAGACAAACAGGTACAACTTATGTAGGAGGATTTGTTTCATCCATATATAACCTGAAGCATGTGACTATAATGCGTATAAGCAAGATATAGGTGTGCATTAGCCAAAGCTCAAACACACATGCGCAGTAGAGCAGTGGATGGTGTCAGTAGGGATGAGATATGTGTTTTTTGTTTTTATAATTTTATTTTTTAATTTTTTTTTTTTAATTTTTAATTTTTATCATATTATTTTTTTTACAATTTGTTAGGCGCCTCAGTGAGGGGCTTTGTTGAAATAACAGAGAAAGGGACTGAGAACAGAGATTCCCCAGTCCCCTTCTCTGTAGCCTCAGCTGCCACAGGGGTAGGGACGTTCAGCAGGGTGAATCTGCATCGCACAGGGTGATTAGGGCGTGCCCAGGCACCCCCAGCACACCCTGTGAGCATGCCTACGATGTAAGAGTTTAAAACCACTTTAACTGCAGCAAAGAAAAATCAGGTCTCTGACCCTAGCAAACAGAGCTGTGATGCTGTGTGGTGGGGTAGGACCGTGTAAATCCCAGAGCTGGATCAACAAAAATGCTAATTCTTTGGCAAATAAAACAGCTCCAATATATATATATATATATATATATATATATATATATATATATATATTTATTTATTTATTTATTTAATGTGTGCATTTAGCTCTTTGCATGAAGTTCAGCTCTACATGAAGAATGTCAGCACGTATGTTACTGGCACATAATGTGATAGTTGGTATTTGTGGAGCAAAATGGTGGAGTCACCTCTGCTCCTTCCCAGTGACAAGAATGTGTACATATTTATTTATGTATTACAAGTACTTATATAGCGTGGTCAATTTACGCAGCGCTTTACTTACATATTGTACATTCACATCAGTCCCCACCCTCAAGGAGCTTACAATCTAAGGTCCCTAACTCCCATTCATACATACACATACTAGGGCCAATTTAGACAGGAGCCAATTAACCTTAATCAGCAAGCATGTCTTTGGAGTGTTGGAGGAATACGGAGTACCCAAAGGAAACCTACGCAGGCACAGGGAGAACATGCAAACTCCATGCAGTTAAGAAATATCAGTATGTAATATACTTACTGGGTATCAATTTTATACTCCACTGCAAGATTTAGCAATATGAAAAAGGTATTATGAATGGGTTAAAGGCAGCTATACAGTCAAACATAATATAGAAATCAGACGGTACTCACTCTAGAAAGCTGGTGATATATTCCCTGCTGCAGGCCGACCAGGAGAAAGGGTTTGTGTTAGACGTAATGTGAGCTGCCATTAACTTGGCAGCTTCGTGACCTTTGGTCCCACAGGAGTTTCCAATTCCATCATGGTTCATACCGAAACTGGAACATACAAGAAGGAAAGAGAACATGAGTGGCCACTAAAATCTGTAAAACACTTTACAGCACTTCTGACTCTCTTCTGCAAATATATTTATTTTATTTAGCATCTGAATAAAAATTACACCTGGATGTATAATACATAAAGAACAACAAAGAGGCAATCTGAAATGTAACCTATGCTTAAAGTTTCAATGACAGCTGACCTTGGAACTCTCTGTACATGATGATTATTGTTGCAGTCTGGACAACTGCTGCAAAGACGTTTTGAAGTGCTAGTCAACCTTTAGGGTCAGTATGAGAAGAATCTGGATCACACTTAAGTTTTTTTTTTGCCCTGGTTGCAAGTGCAAGCTGAGTGTTGGCGAGTGGCAGCCCATTCATATGGGGCGCAGGGGCACCGCCCCCTTAATCCATTTGCCAGGTTCCTAATCTACATGCAGGGTGCTGGGGTTTTTTTAGAAGAATGTGATTAAAGCCTGAGGCTCAATTGGCTTCAAAAAGGGTGGGACCCAGTTGTGTGACAATAGTGAATTAAAATTCGCTAATGTCTTCCTGATTTTCCTCCCGGCCAATCAGGAAGCAGGTCCTGAGACCCGATTGGCCGAGAGGAGAAGCGATCCTATAAGCCGCAGAGCAGTGTTGCCAACTGCCAGTAAATTTACTGACAGTTTGTAAAAATCTGTGATTTTTAGAACGGTCTATAAATATCAGGGTCTGATAATTTGTCATGCTGTGCTGACTTTTTAAGTGTAAACTGGGCAAACTACTTGATAAGGGTATTGGCAATGTTTCCATGTTGTGTTTAAATATCAATTGTCTTAGTTTTTAATAGGAGTTCAGTTATTTTTCAGGTTGTCAGTAAAAAATGTGCTCTGCCAGTAAGAGTTTCCATGATTTGCCAGTAAAAAACGCTGCGGGAGGTTGGCAACACTGCCGCAGAGGAGGAGGAAGAGATGCAGGGCAAGTCGCCATGAAACTGAGGAGGAGGAGACGCAGGGTGAAGCCCCCGCCCGGAGGAAGCCCTGCACGCGACGTAGATGGTGTGGGGCTGGATAGCACCAGCCACACGTTTTCCATGCAAATTGCAATGCACATTAGGATGAACATTAACACGCATCGTCGTACATCATGATGCATTTATGTGCAGCATGATGTGTGTCTTAATGCATGTGTTAAGATCCAATTAGATGCATTTTTATTCATTTAAATGGAAATTCAATCAAGCAAAAAGCCTTAAAAAGGGACCTGAACTCAAGAAGCAACAATGTGCTATCTCCTAGGAAATGTCCTTCACACATTCTGTGGGTCTGTGCTTTATTAACCTCTCCTGCTGCTTCTTGAACATTACCCAATCAGTCATCAGATCAGCAGTCATCAGAGAATCAGCTCTGACATAAGAAAGAATAGCTCTGCTCCTCTACCAAGATGGCCACCTCCACATAGAGACACAGTGCAGAACACAGTAAGCAGCCCCTCTCTCCTCTCTTACTGTGGCCGACAGGAGCACTGTGTGTAAAATCCACTGGCTTTCTCCTGCCCCCTCCCCTCTTGGCAGTTGACCAATCAGAGAGTAGAAGGGGTTGAGCCAATTGGAAAGAGAGGACTTGCTGTGCAGCAGTGGATCATGGCATATATAATCCTTAAAGGAGCACTGCACATTACAAATCTATGGGGGCTAGTGGAGCTGCAGACTCTAATACCCAAATTTCCCTGTGTCAAAAGGAGGTGAGGTACAGCATTTCCCCAGGCACATTACAGGAGATTGGGGCAGACTAGCATGGGGAACGGGACAATGCAGACTTGCTACTGTGGTCTGTGTACTGTGGAGATGAAAGTCTGAGCCTGAGAGAAAGCCTGAGGACTGAGCTACAAAAAGGACTTTTGTTGAACTGGGACAAGAGCTGGAGAGACCTGTTGATACACCTGTGAGGACCTGATCGTGAGGACTGAGACCTCTGGGACAGCTGATCACCAAGCGTACTGGATCTGATCCATTGTATACCAGGAGTGGTGAGTCCACTACCAAGTTTAACCCCTTGCTGCCCACAGTTAATGCCAACTGAGACTGCCCCTTACATAGCAGCCCATCAGTCATCTCTTGTGTATAGTCTTAAAGGGACAACTACATGTGCACCACCTAAAGAAGGGCCCCAGTAAAAGCCGGCCAACACTGACTATTAGGCCCCAAGTACTTGTAGTCAACTCCAGAGGTACCCCTTTGTTAGGAATGCTTACACCCACGCACTATTAGGGCTGTAGGCTCCAAGTGCACTTGGGGACACTTTTTGAATAGTCATTGCCAAGAGTTAAAGTGAGACATTTTTAATTTTTGCTATTAATGCTTTCACAGTTGATGCTGTGTGTACTGGTGTAATGGGATTTAGCTTTATTGTGGTGTAAGTCAATGGCCGTAGTTGGGGCTAATATTCCTATGAGTTATCATAATGTATTCTTTGACCTGTTCTTTGATATATGTATTGTGTTTTCTCTACTTTGCTTCAATACACTTACTTTATTTATCATTGATTGCATGTGGCCTATTTCATGTGTGTCATTACAGTTATGCTATTTAAGTTTAGGCTAATCAAGGTCCTTGCAGCATCCTAAGATAAATCCAGGTCTGTCAGTGGGGACCAAGCTGGTTAAAGCATTGAGGCAGAGACCAGAGGACCCATCATTACTAGCAGTTTCTTCTGGGGTAGCACTACACTCTTCATTTGTATTGTATTTGATTGAGGTTTCAACCCTTTCAGCCCTCGAGGATGAATGGAAGAATGAAGGTAAGAAGCCTTTAGTGCATAGAAGACATTGTATCTCTCTTTTGCAACAAAAATCCTTCCTGTTCACGTTTTTAACTTCAGGGTTAAGTTTGACTTAAATTCAGATTTGCAATTTAAATTCAGATGTATGATTTATTTAATGTTTTCACTGTTTTACATCATGATATGTTTCCCAATATAACGTTTACTTAATATCAAAACAGTAATACCATAAAAATGTTTTGACCCACTGAAACAGAAATTAATTGGAGAGATTTTTCCTCATTTTCTTTCCAGACTGGCAACCATCAAACACAGGAAGTAAGAAGAAATCTACCCAATGGTAACAAAGCATTAAACACCTGACAGAGGTACTAACCATTCAACATTTCATCTAAAACTAAATCTTTAAATTGGAACTAGGCTTTAGAGTTTACTGGTCATGGGTGTATCAAATCTTTACTTTATGTATATATATATATATATATATGTTTGTCTTCAGAAGGGCATTTACCACCAACACTGTAATGCCTCAATGGCTTTTATTCTCAATGTGTTTGCTGTCACCTGCCGGCATCTGATTTGGTCCCCTAAAAACAGACGTATGGCAATAAATTCACCATCCGCCTGGCAGATCGGATGACAATTGGATGGAAAAAGACATGAAGCTTGTTTCCATCTGGCCGCCCTATAGAGAAGAGCAGGCTGTGTCCATGTCATCTCTGCATAGCAGGCAGATCCGCGTGAAAGGGGCCTTAAAGTGAAAGGAATTTTTGATGTTCATGTAGTGAAGAGCAGCGTGGCACCACAAAATAAAGATGCAGCCCTATGTCCACCACAGCACTGACCTGGGCTAAATGTACATGGCATGATACTCCCACTTGCTGTGGGCCCAAGATTAGGACTTTTTGTTATAGGTTTTCCCCGAATGCTTCACATTTTTCAGCTAACCCTGAAAGTATATATTATAAAGTGCGTTCATGTCTTTGATTTTTGGATGTTTATATCAGTGTCTGCTGCTTTGAAGATAACAGACGAATGAACATTTGCAGTCAATCCTCATTTTTCAAGAATCAACATAACCTTGAGTAAACGTTAAGTAAGGACAAGGAGTTATTTAAGCCTTTTGAAGACTTTTCCCTAATGAAATATACGGTTTATAAATATGATAAATGTCTTTCAGTAAAAGCGAACCACAGTATGGATTAATATACTGTATATATGTTAATATTTGTTTAGTTCTATAAACGTATTTGACCTCTATAAATCCTTATTTGAAGAATCAACCCAAAAACTGAAATTATAATCATGTTAGGTGCAGAAGGGAAGAATCACAAACTGGCTTCTAATATCTTCAGAGCCAGATTTACACCTTCTTCTGCCATATGTCAACCATATACTCCACCTCCTATACCACCTCCTATACTTGGCTGTTCTGGGCTCGATCCCAAACTACTTTTTTAAGAATAGCTGTAGAACTGTCTTGTCAATGAATTGACTAATATTTGGCTGAATTTTAGAGCATGCTTAGTGAGGTTAGGTCTTATAACTAACATCTTTCTTTATATCAATGTCTAGCCTTGGTATCATACTAACAGATCTGAAATATATATACAGAATTCACATCAAGATCAAATCAACAGATTCATATTCAGGGCTACATTGCATTACCATCCTAACACAACCAGAATCAAAAACATGCTTGTGTTGAAACAATCAGAAAATTAACATGAAAATAATGTTGTAGGGGAATGGATTCATATTGTGTACTTGTAACTACACAGAGCACAATTTCAACAACAAAACTGCATAGGCAATGCAAGTGCAGTGTAAATGGATACACAGCCAGATCACATTGGTGGGGAGGGCAGAAAGCTGTAAACTTTAACTTTAACCAACTCCAACTTTAATCACCTCCGCACCACTATATTGTAAAAAAAGATGCTTCAGAAAACACACTCGGAGTGTGATCCTGTATCAGCCACTGGACACAGTCATGAGTGGCTCTTTAGCTTGTGATCGCAGTGAACCAATCACAGCAATCACAATTAAACACTAGTAGTGTTTACAAACATTGAGCCTATACACAATGGAAGAAGCTCACATTCTTCTGTTGTGAATGGGCAGAATGTTTGTAATAAACACAGTAGGAAGGAGGACTGACAAAGTGAAGGTGAAGGATGGGCGACTTCAAATGCCACCAATGATAATGAGATCAACCAAATTGTGGTTTAAAGTGGCACTGACCACAAATGATTGTGGGATTGTTTTCATTTGGGGAGGAGGGGGTTTAATCTTTGGTTAAATTAACCACCAATGATTGTGGAATAATTATTTACCCTCTTGCATATTATGTAATTCAAATATGTGGCTGCAAAAGAGGGTGGGTCTTAACGTACACACACATACATACATATGCATCCATGGACAGCTGAGGTTTCTGTGCTGAAAACATTCCCTGAGCAAAGTGGATGAACTGTCATAAGCAGCTCTCAGTCTATAGTCATGATTAGGAGCCAAAGGGGGTGGGCTCCTGATCATTTGACCACTGTAAAAGCAAATCACAGTGGTCATATGATCGGGAAGTGTGTCCCACCCCCCCCCCAGATGAAAAGACCCCTTTAAAAGTGACGCTGGGGCTAGCCGCGATGGGGTTAGGGTGAGGAGGGGATAAAGTGCCACAGACCAGTAATGATTTTGGGAGTGTTTGTGTGGGGTTTTAAGATACCACTGACCATTAGTGATTGTGGGATTTTTTTTTTAAAGGTATGGGGGGGCGGGGGGTTAAAGTGTCAATGACTACCAATAATGTGACATAATTTTTTAAGGGTAGAGAAATGAAAGGCTAATTTGAGCAAACTCAAATTTTTGGTCATTTTTAACTTTATAGATTAAAAAATAAAAAACCCAGCGGTTAATAAATACCACCAAAAGAAAGCTCAGGAGGGAGATGGCAGGAGTGAGCCACAGCAGCCAGGATGGTCAGTTAGTGATGTATGCTGTGGACAAATGGCAAAGAGGTGAACTGTAGAAGAAGAGTGCAGAGACGAACTGTGGATGATGGGAGCAGACACAATCGGTGGATAAAAGGGAGCTGTGAATAAGGAGTGTTAAGGGGAGCTGAGCCTAGAGTGAAGGGGGGTAGTGAGCTATGAAGGGGGGATGCCACACCCACATATTTTTTGGCCACACATGCATATTGTCAGGGGGCAGCACAGGTGCCTAATATTTCTTCTTGGTCTCTTTAAGGTGCCCTTCCAAATTACCAAATTATTTTCTCCTGTTAGCAACTATGCTTGTGTAGACACCCAAAGGCCCTAAGACTGCTGCTGGGCGCTGTCACTTTGAATGTAATGTCAACAGCCACAGTAGACCCAAAGCTGTCACTTAGCTGACACTCTATAGAATTCCCCTTCACCCCTCTCCTGGTAGCTACTAAAAAGTTTTTGTATTGACGTGAGGGGAGGAGTGGAGGAGCTGTGCCAGAAAAGGGAATAATTAGAAATGCCAATAAGAAGAGATGGTTATGATTAGAGTTGAGCGAACTTCTAGAAGGCCGGGTTCTGCTGGTTCGGCCGAACTTCGGGACAAAGTCCGGGTTCGGGTCCGGACAGAACCCGAACTTTGTCCCGGACCCCGAACCCCATTGAAATAAATGGGGACCCGAACTTTTAGGCACAAAAATGGCTGTAAAATAGTTCTGGAAAGTCCTAGAGGTCTGCAAAAGGAAGGAAATGGGGGTAAGGGTGGGACAAGTGACCTACAAAGAAATGGGGACAGGGAAATAACTTTAAATATTTTTTAAAAAATAAAAACATAAAAAAAGCAAAAATGCAGGTGAATGTGGATCATCTTCAAACTGGGTCTGAAAAGTATTAATTAACGGTAGAAGCCATATAACTGTTCTAAAATCATCTTCAAACTGTGTCAAAAAAGTATAAATAAGCCGGGAGAACCCATATCACTGTTCTGCAAACATCTGGAAAATGTGTGTGTCACTTTAAATATAACCGGGAATAACTGAACATCTGTTCTGCAAACATCTGTAAAGTCTGTGTGTCACTTTAATTATAACC
>BLSH010094400.1:792942-819070 GCA_018402905.1 Glandirana rugosa
CCAATATTAATTTCACTGTGTGTCTGAAATGTTGAACATCTGTTCTGCAAACATCTGTAAAGTCTGTGTGTCACTTTAATTATAACCGGGAATAACTGAACATCTGTTCTGCAAACATCTGTAAAGTCTGTGTGTGTGAAACTGCAGCACAGAGAAGAACAGGTATATGGTTTCGCTCTGATATATCTGACTTGTCCCACCCTTACCCCCATTTTCCTTCCTTTTTGCAGACCTCTAGGACCTTCCTGGACTTTTTTACAGCAATTTTCAGAACTTTCATTAAAATTACCAGAACCCTGGACCCGAACCCGGACTTTTTTGAAAAGTCTGGGTTCGGGTCCGGGTCCCGGACACCCCAAAGTTCGGTAAGGACCCGAACTTTACAGTCCGGGTTCGCTCAACTCTAGTTATGATGTGATAGGAGACGGGGATGTTCTAGGGAATCAACTCTCCAGAAGCAGTCACATTTTCTAGTAAGTTCACACACATGGCAAGTAAATAAAAAATCATTAATGAAAAGGAAAAACACTGCAAGTAAGCGTTTAAAATACTTGATTCTTTTGTGCTTTTACCCGCAATTGTATACATTGGTGACAGGGTATCTTTACTCTCGAAGAAACATAATTTCCAGGGCTCCAAGATTTCAGTGATGCTCATGGCAAGACCTTATCATAGAGCAGTTTATATAACATTTTGTCTTTTCTGGCTTAAGGACGTTTTTAGCTTTGCTTTGAAGCGGCAAGAAAAAAAAAGAATTATGGTGCCAGGCAGTGGACAGAACATTTTCTCCTGTGATGAAACATTAAAACTTGATTATTTGACTTTTCCAGACGAAACAGCCTTACTTCAGTCATAACATCCTGTCACTTTGCTGGACCAACTAGACAGGCAGCTAAAGATGTTTCAGACGCAGCGTAGATTATATCTGGATGCCCACATCAGTCATTTCTGCAGTAAACATATCATTATCAAGAGGTATACCACATCCACTTGTAAGGCCCAGACTGGTGTGTCATGATGGACTGTGGATGCCACAGGAGTGGGATTGTGTTTATCTATATGAGCAGTGTACAGCGTGCCCCCAGCTAATGCCCATCCCCGGTGATGGTCACAAATCCAACAAATTTTTAAAGATCTACAGAATAAAATAAAATGCCTTATGAAGATGAACATATAATTATTAAATGCTAGGAACACATTCAAGCCTACTCAATAAAATACTGCAAAGAGAAAAGTGTGAAATGCAAATTGCAATATGCACAGTATTCAATCTTGTGCTGATCTAGCTTCTGTAACATTCTGATTGCCTGTCATAGAGCTACTAGGCTGTGCACTGTTAAGGCGCTTTTCATTTTTGCATGTTATGATGCAGTACATTGTATGCACATTACAGGTTTTACATGTGTTCTCAATAAACTCTATGTAACGTGTTTCACTGGAAATGGCATCAAAGAGCTTTTGCTAAGACATGGCATCCACAGCACAGCTAAAGTGTGCAGATTTGAAGAAGGCTTTAAAGAGACCTCTTCCCTAACTTAAAAATTGCAGGTAAAAGCAGAGTAAATATTCTAAATGCAGCATTTTTCCTTTCCATAAACAGTTTTTTATTCACTTGAAATGTGCCTTTGAACTTGCTAAGAAATTTGACTACTCCAGTAAATCAATTACCTAGTACAGCTGCTTCCATCCTTGTATGTCATAGCCCTCTCCACTTCTGGGAATGTCTAAAAATTGCCTGTGTTTCCAAGGTCCTCTTCACCCCCCATCCCTTTCACCTCCCTACATAACCTTTTATCTAACTGCTGGTGTTACTTGAGTGACAGCTCTGGTCTGCTGGGGCCGCTGACGTCACTTCCAAGATGGTGACATCTTGCACCAGTCTTAGGTCTTTTGGAGGCGTTTACAGGTATATAACATGCATTAACTTCATTAACCATTTTGTAGATGTGTGTACACCTCACAAGCCAACTGTTGGCTTTCAGATTAAAGTGTTTAACCAGAAGATTGCTTCCATGAACTCCTCGAACAGGTAATGCCCTTCCATGTTTCATGAGCTCTGTTGCCTAACCTGTGGGCTCGGGATCTGCACAGCTGGAGTCACTGAGTAGATTTAAGTATCTAATAGAACCAGGAAGCGATTTGTATTATGTCTTTTTCAGTTTTTCAGTCACTTTCCCCAGTCATTATGGACGCAGAAGAAGAAAATGGAGCATGACCTGTGCTCCATTAGCTTCTCTTAGACCCCGATGTCTCAGCAAAGAGAAGCTGTCAGGGCAAAACACTATCACATACAACCCCCTATGTGATAGCAATAAAATTAAGTGAAAAAGTGTAAAAAAAAAATTAAAAAAATTAAAGTCCCTCTGTATGCATGGCTTTTCTAAGGTGTATGCAAACCCCAACAATGACCTTTTCATATTTGCTCTCTTTTGGTCTGTTAAATATAACATTGAAAATGTTTTATTATATCAGATTGATAAGTGCAAAAAAAAGCGTTGATCCAGTCAGAAATCTAGTGAGCTAAAAAAGTGCTGTGCTTGTGCTAAACTCTTATGTATTCCATTGTATCCAGCTATCTATTCAGACTACAACAACCCCCCAATTATAGGGGGGGGGGGGGGTTCTGCTGGCCTGTCCTAGGGTGACAACACCAGTTACTGGCAAGGATAACCAGATAGCAATAAATAAAGAAAACAAATGCAGTCACCACATCTAAGGATTAGTAAGATATATTATATTATATGAGAAATTAAATTGGATTGGCTGTCGTGAACACATCAGGCCACTGCCGTATTCTCTAACTTTAGTCATTTAAATTCAAGAATCAGAAGGAGGATGACCCTATAAATCCCAATAGCATAGGACAATTTCTGAAAAAAGAGGTTTCAAAGCATAAGACAAGAGCTGATTATTTGAGAAGGCCAATATAGAAACATACTCCAATATGTTTGTAGGAAGTGACATCAAAGCCTGTGTTTGTTTTTCCAAACAAATGGCAGCCAATGCCAATTAACATTGTGTGTCATTACATATTCTTTCTTCCCAGAAATAGTGCAGTGAATAGCCTCCAGTCTCTAATAAGTAATAGTCTCTGATCCCTATGGTGACAGATCCTCCTAATCCCTTAAAAGTTGTGAGAATGCCACTCCATCTACTCACCAGAGTGTAGCACAGAGGATTGAGCATTTGGTGTCCTAGGAATTGTTTAGCAGAGTTTCAAATGGTATTTTTGCTTCTCTTGGTAGTGTTACATGTCTGCAAGACCTATGCAAATGGTTCTATGTCCTTTGTAAAGTGCTGCATAATATGTTGTTGTCATATAAATTCTGGAAACGACTAATAAGTAGAAAGATGTACAGAGTCCAAGCATATAGCCAGTGGTTGTACTAGGTTTGTGGTTGGTTTAAACTATGATGGTATATTACATATATATATATATATATATATATATATATTTAAGGGCAATTTATGTACAAATGTCTTTTTTTTTACGAACACAAAAAAGGAGCACAGCTAGTTAGCTAGAAAGAGCACATTATACATTCAATTTATTATAGCTGCTCGATCCTTATCCACTGTCACACAACATAGCATTATATTCCATCAAATGCTCATCCATGTAAAACAATCCATTTTATTGCAATCCTGCCACTAAAACACAGGGTTGTCCATGAACTCTAGCTATTCAGCATTCGCCAAAGTAAGCATCTGGTTGAGGCAGGAAGTCATACATTTAATGGTGATATGACTACCGCCACTAAATATGACAGCTTCCTTTTAACTGTTTTTTTTTTTTTTACCTGACAGGATTGCTTTAAGGATCTGAATTACAAAAACTGACTAATGAGGTTTTTCAGTAGTTAAGACTCCATGAATACTGACCTAACAAAAAATATGTCTAAACATCCTTCATCTTGATTTAACCCTAGACTTCCTAATTCAGTCCTACCTCTGACCTTCTGTTAAACAAACTTCAACAAGTGCTCTCTACGATTATTCCCTGAACCATCCTAACTAAACTTTGATCTCATTTAGCTCCATAAAACAAAAATGTATTTGTAAATCTTGTCATGTTTTAAGAAAAAAAAACATCCGCTTTCAGACAACATACGGGCTTGAGTCTAACAAGGTTATTTGAGATTCTGCTAAAGACCAGAACACGGAGGCCTGAACTGCACTTAAGGAACGTGTCAGTCCTTTAGGAATTTGGAAGGCATTTTATTGCATCAGGAGTCTTTAAAGTAATATTTCATCTTAGCCAAAATAATTTAGTCTAAGATTAACACTGACGAATTTGTGTATGTGTGTGTTTTTTCTCTGCTTGCTTTTCCAGACAAGCCATTCTCTCCACCAGAACACCAGAACACTCAGATGACATCTAGCAAATTTAGCAAAGTACACTGTGCATCTTACAAGATCTTTCTCAACAATTAAGGATTATTGTGAAAGATAATTGTAAAAGATTGTAAAAGTAAAAAACCGTGGGTTAGATATGTGCCGCAGACAAAATACAGCAAAAATTAAGGGCATTCAGTTTAAATGAAATACAGTATCATTTTAAGCTATATATCCATATCTAAAGCCAAAACTTTAGTTTAATCTGTGGATAGAGTATGGAATAAATAGAAGCCCTGACATTTTTTGCATCCCATTGTGGAAATTTCCTTTCAATTCCTGTCCCAGAGACAGAGGTGGGAAGTGACAGTAAATCTTTACAGAGTGTGGAAAATTCTCACTTCCTCAGTGCCCCAGTTGAAAGGTAAAGTTTTGCATTTTACTTTCCTTTACTTTCCAAGTCCCAGTGACAATGTTGGCATGATAAATAAGATGGCTCTCCCCAGCAGGCACATAGGGAGCACTAAAAGCTAACATGGGTTCTAAGCCTTCAACAATCAAATAAAAATAAAAAATAAAATGTTTTCACTTTGGATACATTTCAAAGGATATGGGTACATTAAAACAAAGTGCACTGATCCCTTTAGCAAAATCACTGAACAGCACTAACAATCAATGTCTGTGTGTGCACACATATAGGTACATGTCAGTCAAAACTGAAAATTAAAACTTGAAATGTTGTAGTGCATCGGGGCATTATGCTTGTACTCCCATAATTCCAGAACAGGTGATACAGGAAAGGAATTCCCTTATACAATCGCTGCATTCTCATTGCTGTATCATGCTACTGTATGTAAAAAGCCTTATGTAATAAAGAAGCAATGTCAGTACTAAAATGCTTCTAAAGGCACCAATCAGATTCAAACTTATTTTGCATGTGTGAATGCAACTGATGATACAGAAAGCAGAGAAAAAGTTGCACATCTTTAGTGTGCTTTCTAGATTGAGCCCCCATCCTTTAGTTAAAAAACACCAAGAAAAATTTAAAAAATACTTACATCATGGGAAAGCTGAAGATTCCAAATCCCATAAGAATATGCTGTTGCACTGAGTTGGAACATGTTCTAGTAAAAATAGGGATCTTCCTCTTTCCCAAGATCTCTAACATCACCAGTTTATACAGGAAGTGGATATAAACTTTTTTCTTTTTTTTAAACAGATTTTACACAGAATTTTTGATCCAGGTATTATTGCCAGCCTCTGATTAGTGGATCTTGCATTTCAATACAAGGTCAGCTTTAAGATACATTTAATTTCTGATTCCACTTTTATAATCTTTCATGAATACTAGTAGCCAACTAAATTGGTTTCACACTGGTTTCCTGGAACTGCACTTTGCCCATCACATTCAAACGGATATCTAATAATGTAAAATGCAGCAGACCCATATCATATGCAGATACATCTGTAAGAAGGCTTTACTATGTGTCTCACAGGTTTAGTGGAAGATTTTCTGGTTTCTTTTTAGTCCACGTCACCATAACCTGTCTGGCTTGTAAAAAATGCTAAATGCTATACAATGCCTGCAAGATGCTTTGGCTTGATGTGGGAAGGCATAAGAACTATCCCCTGTAAATGGTGAATAGTATCTGATATTACCATGCAATGAAGTTAATGTATGTATTACCATGGAAAGAGAAAATCCATCACTGGCAAAGGCTACCACCAAAAATTACACTGGTAAGATAAGTATCTCACTAGATTGGCCTAGTGCGTTCAACTATGGTAGAGGAGACTAACATAAGTCACTGTAAGACTGAAACATATATCTCAGTGTTTTAGTCAACAGTACAAGCAGCAAGGGGAGGAGGTCCATTTAGGAACTTTATAGCACCAGAAAACAGGGCTGCACAAGGAGATATAATTTCACAAGAAACCAGTTTGGTCAAAGTAGTTTGAACATTCTGACAAACAATGAGCATAATTAAGAACCAACTTGGCAAAGTCACAACAGAAATGAAAAAAAGACTATATCACCTGCAAAAAAAGACAAAATGTATGCTACTCTAATCCTTTGTATTCTTATTATCTTAGTAAGATAAACTAGGCATTCAGACATAATATAAATAGCATTAAGAACAGGGTAGCCATGCTGCATACTTCAAAGGAACCTGGAGAGAAGACACATTCTTAAAGTGTATGTAAAGCCAAAACTTTTTCTTTCTGATAGAGCAGGAAGTGATTAAAATCCCTGTCAAGTTTTCAATGTTGTCTGTGTTTCCTTGCTGGATAGATTTACCCTCTCGAATTTACCAAAAATGTTAGAGTTGTCACCAGAAGAAGAGGTGAGGGGAACTCTTCCAATAAGGACGCCTGTTTTGGTGACAACTGTCTAAAAAAAAGAATTCCCCTTATTTTGAATGGATTTCCTTTCACTTTTTGTTGTGTGTCCATGACAGGAGGTGAAGGGAAATCTCCCCAATGGGAAAAGCCAGCAATAAACAAAAGGCCAGGTTTTAACCCTTGCCTTGCCTACTCTATCCAAAACAAAAAAGTGGCTACACATATACTTTAAACCAATTTCATATAAAACTAGGAACTACCTAGAACTACCTAGTATTTCTCAATAAGGAGGAGCATGTAAGTCACGACAAAGTTCGACTAATTAGTACTGTCAAGCAGGGAGTCTATAGCCCTGTATGAACTACAAATCCAGTGTTGCATAGCTTAAACAGGGCTATGTTTTTACTCCTGGTGACTGAACAGAAAGGTGGTGGTAGAAAGAAAAGGTAAGAATGAACTTCTGGGGAGGACTGCATTCAAGTGAACCTGTTGCTTTGGCCTGTATGAGCAAAGCACAGATTTGGCTTAAGCAGCAAGTGTGAAAACCCCTTGCATTTGAGGGTACAGAGGACTGGAAACTTGGGTTCGGAGATCTTGCTTAGGAGTTTCCAAGGAACATAAGCATCCAGTATGTGATTTAACAAGCAGATTTTGTTAAATGGATGCTCTTAAAAAATTGGAGATGGTAAAAAAAGACCATACCCATGTCAAGGAAATTACTCCAAAACCCCATTTGGCAAGCACACACAATGGTATACAGTTTATAGGGAAAATAACTTCAAATATTTAACATTTTGGACTCTAAGAAAAGCTACTGTCAATGAGCTGTGGTAAAACATTAATATACATATGGATTCAATATACAGAAACAGGAAGACTAGAATTACAGAGTGATGTTGGACTCTCTATTGACCTATCTCCCCAAGATAGAAGCCTTCAGTATACACAAGTATTAATAGAATGTTTGGGTGTATGAAGTATTCATTTAGCGTTCAGAAAATTCTACCTTGAGAAGTATATTTTCCATGCGATGCTAAGACATGATTCCCATTTAATACAAACTCAACCACATCACAGAAACCAAAACTGTTTTTCTAAGCTTCACATTTATGACATTTCAGCCTACTTAGGCAATAAATCATAATGTCTAAAACCCCAAAGAAGTATTCTGTTCACATCTACAGAGCTAGAATGTTTTTATAACAGAAACAGACACGAGACATAATAATCAAATTCACCACGTAAGTAGATAGACAGGCAAGCGGTAATTATTCATACAAGCAAGAAAATGAATGGCTGGCTCTCTGTAGGGTGAAAACAGGCTATAGGCTGTACATGCACGACGAAAGTCGGATGTGGTAACTGTATATTCTTCGAGAGAAAGAAACAACTAGTAAAAATACCAGTGAGGACTTTCTAAGAAACACAGTAGCTTCCTTTTCTTCACCTAATGTCAAAATAACAATGCCAGCTAATAATATATAATAAATAGAATATAATAACTGAACTGTACAATAACTGTACAATATTTCCTAGCATTCTGGATCAAAATGGGGAGGGGGGGGCACAATAGGATAAGCCATTAGCCTGATCCACTCAAAGGCCGAACTTTGGGACCATTTTATAACAGAGTAGACATCGCTGTCCGCAGGACATACCAGTGTTGCTCCACACTGCACTTGCATTTTAGGTTTCTTTTATATAATGCAGGTTGCAGTGTGGAGCCTGCAGAGAACGTATAGTCGACCCTGTAATGTGACCTATCAAAGTCATGTCACATGTTTCCTTCTACACCTTCCTTATTTAAAACAAAGGAGACTTCAGAGTCCCAAAGCAAGCAAAGCAGAAACCATGTCTGTAAAGCACATATAACTTTATAAATGTAACTTTTTTTTTTTAAGAAGCAGTGCCACTGCTTTATAAATTGATTCCTGTATCTTGTATCAAGGAGAACTGAAAGCACTCATCTGCCAATAACTGGGACTATCCCAGAGAATTCTCTGCTATCTGCAAGTATTTGAGACCACTCTTGTTTCCCAACAATGATGACTTTGATTATTTCCGTGTTGATACAGTACATATATTTTTTGTTCTGAAGACAGGAATCAAAAAAGTGCACAGGAAGCAAAGCAAATGCTAAGTCTAGAGACTAAACAGGAGACACAAAGAGGTTCCAGTTTGCTAGCAGAATAGCCAATTTCTGCATTTATGTCCAGTCAATAAATGCCCAGGGCAACTATAATTATTATTACTATACAGGATTTATATAGGGCTACCAGTGTGTGAAGCACTCTACAAAATGAAGGAGGATGGAACAGTTACAATGCAATTCAATACAAGTAGACCAAGTGAGAACTTACAATCTAAAAAGGAAGGGCAAGTTATTAACAAAAGCTAATAACTGTGAGGGATGAGTAGATGGAAAAAACAATGTTCCATTTGTTAGGTAGAGGTGAAATAGGTTTCTCTGAAGAGATGAGTTATCCGGGATTACCCAATTGCAGACAGAGCATGGGAGTAGTTGATGAGGGAGATAGAGAGCAGAAGTTTTGGGAGGAGCAGGGAGGATGGTTAGATTATATTTTTAGATGAGGCTGGAGACGCAGATTGGGACAGACTTGTGCATTGCTTTGTGTTTTGTTGTTAGTGTTTTGAATTGTGTTTGTTGGAGAAGGGGAAATCAGTTCAGGGAATGGCAGAGAGGGATGGAGGACACTGTGTGGTTGGTAAGATGAATGAGTTTGGCCATAGCATTTATGATAGACTTAAGCCGGATAGGCTTTGTAGAGCTAGGTCAATGATGAGGCGGTTGCAATAATTAAGGAGAGAGATAACAAGCGAGAGGATTAGTAGCTTGTAGCTTGGTGGTGCCTTTAGTTAAGAAGGGGAGCATTTTGGAAATGTTATGGAGGTGAAGGTGGCAAGACTTGAACAGTGATTGGGTATGGGGCTGAACCTGCACTGTGTACCATTATTATTAAAGCCTATCTAAACCGAAAAACAAAAATGTAATATATTGCATCTTACAAGGCTTTTTTTCTGTTATTTTCACCCAGGTCATCCTGCCTCTAAAACACTTCTTGTCCTAATTTATAACACTCAATCACCCATCTCTATTTATGGAGGAAGAGCGTTGTCATCCTAGGCTGCTCATGTGATTTGATTTAAAACAATCCCTTATTCTGTTTATCTCCATTACATAGAGTGTAGCGGTTATGTAGTTCATAGAAAATATCTGGGAAATTTACATGGATACTGATTTCTCTCAGGATCAACAGGCATTTTTCTGTACTTGCAGCAAATGTATCTAGCCTAAAAACAAGAGAACTAATGCAGACCCCACAACTAAGCTACACTATATTTAAATTTCACTTCTATGCTTACATATACTTTACTCATATAGTGATTTAAAGTGGTTGTCAACCTGTGACAACCACTTTAACCTACAGGTAAGCCTAGAATAAGGCTTACCTGTAGGTGCCCTGCATATCTCCCAAACCTGCACGGTTCAGGAGATATGCAGTGTTCCGCATGTGCCGACGTCATTTCGGCACATGTGTAGTGAAGAAACGGCCTCCGTGCCATTTCTCCACTGAGACCGTGCCGTGACTGGAGGCTGATATCCCGCGTCTCCGGCTAGTCACAGCGCCGGAGTCGTGGCCCCCGGAAGGAAGAGGGGCTGAAGATGGACACCGCCAGCACAGGGGACAGCGCTGGACATTGCTGGATTCGTTTGCAGGTAAGTGGCACATAATGGGCTACTATGCGATGCATAGTAGCCCATTATGCTTCTAATTTACAGTGGTATGTAGAGGAAGTAAACCCAATCTGTGTTTACTTCCTCTTTAATACACAAAAATGACAGTATGTGAACTCTGTCCACCTTTAGGCGATCCCTGAAAACTCATCTCTTCAGGGAAGCCTACCCTGCCTCCACCAACAACTGAACATTTGATACTTCCATCAGCTTATACCTCACAGTTATTGCCTTTTGTACCACCTGCCCCCACCCTATTAAATTGTAAGCTCTTATGAACAGGGCCCTCAAAATCCATCTTGTATTGTAACTGTACTGTCTCCCTGTATATTGTAAAGCGCTGCACAAACTGTTGGTGCTAAACAAATACTGTATTATTGTAATAATAATCATGAAAATTTGAACAAGGGAATAGACAAATGAAACAACTCTGTTAGAAAACAATGTAAAATGTTTGAATTTATCAAGAAAGAGTCAGACAGGTAAAACATCCATTAAGTATCAAAATACAACTTTTTTAATTTACTGTTTTGGAATTAAAAATCATTTCATCTTGATGTAAATGAATATAATGCTATGATGATTATTTATGCTAGTTTTTTCAAGTCATCCTTTAAAAATGATCCCTCGTGAGGGGTATCTAATTTATACAAGGAGTGCTTATCACTCTGTATAACAAATAGAACTTGTAGCTGCCAAGGATATAATCACACCCACCATGTGTGCGTGTTATGCTCCAGTTTTCACTGGACACCCAGTGGACCCTCGAACATTAACACCTCCCACCTCTAAGCTAACTACTTTCTAATTCCTGTGTGCTGTCTCTTTCTTTGCCATCTGATCTCATTTAGTGATTCCTTGACAGCTTCCTGTGTGGTAGCCTTTTCAGTGTCAGACGTTTCCCTAAGAGTGACCGCATTTGAAAATGTACCTATAACACAACGTCTGTTGCCCTTTAGAGCTCTTTTTCTTCAATGCTGCCTTGACGACATAACTCTCAACTGACAGTGGTGTCAGACAGTTTTCTTGAGAACAATGCTGTAAACTCTTTAATGTGAATGTAAAAGAACCCACATGTCACAGCCTGCTCTGCCCCCAGGAATTTTCTTACTCTCCAGGCATACATTTCAACTGTGCATTAATCAATCTAATGTACTGTAGCAGTATAAAGAGCAGGCTAAATAATGTCCACAGCATCTGAATAAAACATAATTGCACCAGGGGCTTCCCGTTTACAAAGACAAGTGAAAATGATGTGACGCTGTACTAACACACGATAGAGAAAATGTATAGGGTTGTTCTACTGCAGACAAAAAATTATTTTTTATTTTTTTTTCTAAACATACCACATTAATAGGCTCCTGAGTCCAAGATTTTTTTTTTTTTTTTCAATATGACATTAAAAGTAGATGTCCGCTTTTTTATGTCATACAGCTACATGTAAAGAATTATGATTCAACTAGAGCAACTGGTTTAGATAGGGAGATCAAGTCTCCTTCTCTGTAGGCATCTACAGTACTACACCTGAATCCCTCTCTACATGGAGTTTGCTTCTTGTCCCAGTGTCTGACTGGGTTTCTTCCGAAGACTTTAGTTTGCTCTCACAAACCAATAAACGTATTTTTGAATTTTTTTATTCCAAAACTGGCTTTGTTGTGAGTATGGTATGATATCCTAGAGGGGACAAGAACCAAATTGATCTACACTATATTACCACAAATATTGGGACACCTGTCATTACATGCTCATGAACTTTAATGGCATCCCAGTCTTAGTCCATAGGGTTCAATATTGCGTTGGCCCACCCTTTGCAGCTATAACAGCTTCAACTCTTCTGGGAAGGCTGTCCACAAGGTTTAGGAGTGACTATGGGAATGTTTGACCATTTTTCCAGAAGCGCGTTTGTGAGGTCAGGCACTGATGTGAACGAGAAGGCCTGGATCGCAGTCTCCACTTTAATTCATCCCAAAGATGTTCTATCGGGTGGAAGTCAGGACTCTGTGCTAGCCTGTCAAGTTCCTCCACCCCAAACTCGCGCACCCACATTTTTATGGACCTTGCTTTGTGCACTGTTGTGCAGTCATGTTGGAACAGGAGGGGGCCATCCCCAAACTGTTTCCACAAGGTTGGGAGCATGAGATTGTCCAAAATGTATTGGTATGCTGGCACCTTAAGAGTTCTCTTCACTGGAACTAAGGGGCCAAGACCAGCCCCTGAAAAACAACCCCACACCATAACCCCCCCTCCATCAAATGATTTGGACCAGTGCACAAAGCAAGGTCCATAAAGTCATGGATGAGCGAGTTAGGGGTGGAGGAAATTTACTTGGCTGCATAGAGTCTTGACCTCAACCTGATAGAACACCGTTGGGATGAATTAGAGCGAAGACTGCGAGCCAGGCCTTCTCATCCAACATCAGTGCCTGACCTCACAAATGCACTTCTGGAAAAATGGTCAAACATTCCCATAGACACACTCCTAAACCTTGTGAACAGCCTTCACAGAAGAGTTGAAGCTGTTATACTTGCAAAGGATGGGCCAACTCAATATTGAACCGTACAGACTAAGACTGGGATGCCATTAAAGTTCATGTGCATGTAAAGGTATGCATCCCAATACTTTTGGTAATATAGTGTATATACTCTGTAGAGTACAATGTAATATTTTGGCACTGTATAAATTATTATTATTATTATTGTTATACAGGATTTATATAGCGCCGACAGTTTACGCAGTGCTTTATAACTTGATGGTAGATAGTACAAATACAATCTGCTTTAATACAGTAGGAAAAAGAGGGCTCTGCTCATTAGAGCTTACAATCTAAGAGGGAAGGTCAAGAGATACAAGAGGTAATAACAGTGGGGGATGTGCTGATGGAGAATATAAATGTACAGTTGTTAGGTGGGTGCCAGGGGCTTCTCTGAAGGAATGAGTTTTCAGGGATCGTCTGAAAGTGGACAAAATAGGAGAAGGTTGGACAGATTGGGGTAGAGCATTCCAGAGGATGGGAGAAGCTATGGAGAAGACCTGGAGGCGAGCATGAGATGGGGTGACAAGGGAGCTAGAGAACAGGAGGTCTTGGGAGGAGCGAAGAGAACCATTTGGTTGGTATTTGAGACCAGGTTAGTGATGTAGCTGGGGGCCAGGTTGTGGATGGCTTTATAAGTTATTGTTTGTATCTTGAATTGAATTCATTGGTTGAGTGGCAGCTAATGGAGGGACTGGCAGAGGGGTGTAGCAGACGCCGAGTGGTTTGTAAGGTGGATGAGCCTGGCAGCAGCGTTCATGATGGACTGGAGGGGGAATAGCCTATTTAGAGGTAAGCCAGTGAGGAGGGAGTTGCAGTAGTCGAGGCCAGATTGGTTAGGAAGGGGCGTATCTTGGAGATGTTGTGGAGGTTGAGGTGGCAAATTTTGGATAGCGATTGGATGTGGAGCTAAAAGGTTAGTTCGGAGTACAGGATTACACCTAGGACCTTGGCGTGGGGGGATGGGTTGATAGTTGAGCCATTGATTTTGACAGAGAAATCTGCGGAAGTGGCACATGGGGGAGGAAATATCATGAGCTTGGTTTTGGATAGTTTGAGTTTGAGGAAGTGATGTGACATCCAGGCTGATATGTCTGTTAGTAAGTTGGTGATGCGTGAGGAGACAGATGGAGAAAAAATAAATATATATAAATCTGGACACATTTTGAGTGTCAATCCAGAGGCATAGGACTGTACCTCCTGTCATCTGCCCTTCACTGCAGAATTTAATAGACGACTTTTTGACATTGGGGTCTTCTGACCTTTGCAGTTCACTGCAGTCCATTACCAAACACATTAATATGATGTATTTTGTGTGTTAACATGACTTGCGTTAAAGCAGCCAATTCATTTAGAATGGGCTTCCAATGTACTGCGGTGGAGGAAAACCCAAATCTGCACTTATTTTAATGTAATAGCTGAATCGTGTCTATCTATAACATTTGCTAACTAACTATAGCCAAAAAAATAGGGATATACCAATTTCAGACTTGAAATACAAAGTATAATACCTATTTGCATATTATACAGTACCATTGAGATCAACTACATACATTTGCTGTTCTATGCTGTCATAGATCATACACATGGTATGTTATCTCAGATGGAAACAATTACAAAAAAAAAAAGCAGAAAGCTAAGTAAAATACTGATACTGCTAAACCTACAAAATAACCATTATAAGAGTCACAAAACTTTTGAAGATTATGCCAGCAAAGTCTTTGTAAAGTAATGATTGGTATTTTTCATAGTAGCACTTCTAGAACATACTTGTCACGAGATATGGATCGCCCTTGCATGTATGTGGTTCCTTGATCTCATATTAAACTACAAATAAATAAAACTCAGAGAATACTGGCACATTTCATACAATATTTACAATGGTAAAAAAAAACTGTCCAAAAAATAAAAATTGATATATTAAAGGTGTGTCTCTTACACAAGCTCTCAAACCATGATGATCTGTAATCTGACATGGCATGGGAGGTCTAATTAAATAAAGCTTTTCTATACTGTATAACACAAGACACCCCACACCATTAAAGTAAGGCTAAAGTAAAGTGTTAGGTTAAAAATTAAGGTGAGAGTGAGATAATGGTTAAGTGCTAGAGTGAGGTTAAAGCAAAACGATGCTGTATATGAATACCACAAACCAAAAGCCATATTTAATTCATTTTTAATATTCAAAGCAAACTCATTCATCCATTCATGTGTCCATGCTTTATTTTGCTGAGGAATCACGTAAAAAAGCACCCCCTAGCATTTTTGGCTGTGGCCATCTTGAGTAAGGGCAGATAAGTCATGTAGCAATTACTTCCTGGAATCCATCAGGCAAGAGGGTGTACTTAGCTGAAAAAACCCTCCCCCCCCCCTCCTGAAGACTCCTGGGATGTATTACATCATTTGCCTAGGCCTGGAAACTAGAAAGTAACTAAAGAAATGTTAAAAAAACTGTTTAAAACAAGTACATGTTATATACTTTCCTATATATGTATTAATGCTAGAAGCATAGGGATTTAAAATAGTCAATGTTGATTGAGAGAGTGAAGTTCCACTTTGAGGTGCAAGGATTTTGTTTAAAGATTGGGTCACAAGTTATGTTTATGTGTTGGGGGGTTCATTTTAGGGGTTAGAAAATATTTCAGGGATTTGGTAGGGTTAAAGTGGTAGTAAACCCTCCTATCATTTTCAGCCAAGGAAGCTGCCATCTTGGCCTCTGTTTAATATACAACTGCCATGATGCTGCACATGTGATCAGCTATGACACCAGCCATTGGATGTTTGACAGTTTGGTTTAGAGCACAACCAATGGGAGTGTTACATTTCCGGCAAGTGCCGGAATGGAACTGGTTTTTAAACTGTTAAATGGATGGGTTTACTACCGCTTTAAGGATCACTATAAGGATTAGTTCAGGGTCAAGATTAAGAGCATTTGAAATGGCACTTTTTTTCAAACTTTCTTATGGCACCAATAGCTATTTCATATAAATTACTGAAGCCGGGGCCAAAAGTGGGTTCAAAATCATCGCCTGCATTTAGTGCATAGCAAACAAAATTTATGTATGCAGCCAACATTTGAGACTTGTGTTCAAACTAAATAATGTTTAGGTATTGGTACCGCAAACCAACTCAGTATCACTATGGCAGCCCAGGGACTGAATGCATAGCTCCCAACTGTCTATGATTTTGAGGGACTGTCCCTGATTTGGAACAAAGTATCTGTCCATCTTTTCTCCTCATTTGTCCCTCATTTTGGTCTTGTCTGTATAGGTGTATATCAAATGCATTTTTTATTTTTCAAAAAGTGTTTCACAATGCTAAACCTTTCATCCAATTTTTAAATTGCTGCATTTGTAAATTTTAAAGCCAGTATAAAGGAATAGTAGTGGTTAAAAAAAAAGGCTTGTGGGTTTATCTAATCATTTTTTTTTTTTGCATAATTTTCCTTTAACCACTTAAGGACCAGAAGGATTTGCAGCTTTAGGACCGGAGCCCTTTTTGCGATTCAGCACTGCGTCGTTTTAACTGAAAATTGCGCGGTCGTGCGATGTTGTACCCAAACAAAATTTGCGTCCTTTTTTTCCCACAAATGGAGATTTCTTTTGGTGGTATTTGATCACCGCTGCGTCATTTCTGATCGCCGCTATAAACAAAAGAAGAGCGACAATTTTGCAAAAAAAACCAAATTTCTTACTTTTTTGCTAAAATACAAATCCAAAAAAATATATAAATTTTTTTTTTTTCATCGGTTTTGGCCGATTTATATTCTTCCTCATATTTGTGATAAAAAAAATCGCAATCAGCGTTTATTGATTGGTTTGCGCAAAAGTGGCCGCGTTTACGGATGATGAGAATTAATTTCTGGGTTTTTATTTTTTTTATTTATTACTAGTAATGGCGGCGATCTGCGATTTTTAGCGGTACTGCGATATTGGGGCGGACATGTCGGAACATTTTGACACTTTTTTGGGACCATTGGCATTTATACAGCGATCAGTGCTATAAAAATGCACTGATTACTGTGTAAATGCCATTGGCAGTGAAGGGGTTAACCTGCAGGGGGCGCTCTAAGGGTTAACAGTGTTCCCTGGGCGTGTTCTAACTGTGGGGGGACTGCCCTAGCTGGGGAAGGGAAGTGATCACACCTTCTATGTAGAGGAAGGCTGTGATCACAGCCCTTCCCCCCTCACAGAACGGAGGTCCGTGTTTACTTACACAGACCTCCGTTCTTTCACTCCGGGGGGCATCGCAGGTGGCCGGCGGAGATCGAATCCGCCACACCCGCTCCCTGGCCCTCCCCGGACACAGTGAGCGCGCGGGCGCGCCTCCGGCGGCGCGCGCGCGCTCACTGGACTCGATCTCGCGGCCGCCGTCATATGACGGCGATCCACGCTATCGAGCCACACTGTCGCCATCAATTGCCGATCAGCCGTCGGCAAGCGGTTAAGAGGCGTAACAGGGGGTGTGTCCTATGCCTACATACTTTTGCTAATCGGTGTCCCTTGTTCCCATCTCAAAAACCTGGGAGGTATGTTGAATGTATATGAACTGTAGTATAGGTTGATCATTAATTAAAACAGGTTATATTAGGACTAAAACTCCTAAACAACAAGTTCACAACAACCCACAGACAGTCCTTTTGAAAAATGAACAGTCCTGGGCTCCTTCCTGAAAAACAAACAGTGCGTGGGAAATATCAGATGTGACATATTGATGGAAGAAGCAGTAGCTACCGGATAACTGACTGTTGGAAATCTCTGCTCATTCACTATATCTCACAGAAAATAATCAAGATAACTCATACCACTAACATAACTCAAGGGCTGGTCATCAGTCCTACCACCAACATTACAGAAATAGCTCCTAATTGTCCCTATTTTGTAATCAAATTCCTCTGTCCCAGTTTCTTTTATAATTCTTCATCTTTTTCATCTCATGTTTAGAGCTCAAGAAAAAATTAACTATTTATCAGAATGTTTTGATTGCATCCATGTTTTCTTCTAACCTATTGATTACTATAAATGTAAAGCAAGAGTGCAGTCATAGCGCCGGGGCCCGCGAACCCGGAAGTAACTCCGGTGAAAGATGTCGGTCCTGTTAGTGGTGTGCCAGCACTGATTCAGGGCATCATTCTAAGGTAAGTATTTCATAATGAGCTAGTATGCTAGGGGTGTGCAGTTTTCCTACTTAGTCTAGACTAATGGTTGCCCCCTTTCCAAATTCAGAAAGATGGAAGATCTGCTAGCTGAATGGCAATAGACACCACACAAGTTCCACATACAACGTAGATGAAGGTACTTTTTAATGTCTGTTGAGGACATGAAAGAGTAAATAAAACGCTGCTCAGATATCCTAAAAGATTAATTTCAATGTCAGCTTGAATCTTGACTTTTTTTTTTTTCATGAAGCCGCAAGCAAATATGAGAGCACTATTACCGAACATTAACAATTCTTTTTAATTATCTGGTAAAATGTATGTTGTAGAACTTGTACAACAACTATATCTTAATAAACCACAACTTTTTAATTTTTTTTTTTATTTCAGAATTGACATAAAGAAAAGGCTGTGTCCTTGAGCATGTAGTCATTTATGGTATGTTGTGGTAAAGACAGAGTAAAAAAAAAAAATGAGACACCTTCAGGGCAAACTACAGAAAGGGAAGCATTTTCCAGGCTAAAATAAATTCTTGTACAAGAGGTCATGAACTGAAAACAACAGGGGATGGAGTGGGAAGAAAGAGCAAAGCAACCCAGAACACATACAGTAAGTAGGTAGTGCTAGAGATGAAAATGTCAGGAGATCAAACCTAAATACAGCACTAGCAAAGAAGGTGCTTTCTTATTGGACAACAGCAAAATAAATATATATAGCTACAGTTTTGAACCTTCATTAAGCCTGCTATGATGTTACTATGCCTCCTCTATCATGGTACTCTGTAAATAAGGGAAGGTAATGAGAAATCTATACACTGAGAATAAAAGTCTTATCTTCTATCTAAAATATTATTTTGCATGTTTTTCCTGTGCTTGGGTGGGTCTTCTCTCTGTACTCCTCCCACACGCCAAAGACTTCCTGGTAGGTTAGTTGGCTGCTGTCTAAATTAGCACATATGTGTATTGAGCTAGGGGCTTTATACTGTAGCCTCCTTAAAGGGAGGGACTTATGTGAATGTACAATATAAGTGTTGCATAAATTGTTGGCACCAGTTCATTGTACTTAATTCAATAAAAACTATTGAAAAAAAAAAATGTTGGCACTATATGAATATGAAGACCTCTAGAAAGAATATTGCCCAGGTCTGTAGGGAGTTTGGCTGCCAATATTATCAGTAATTGCACTTTTGAAACAAGACATCATGCTATCAATGTAAGAGCACCCAAACTATTTTACAGTATATTTAAAACATTTGCATACAACCTTGAATATGTGTATTTGAGTTGTAACCCATCAGTAGTTTCCATTTTGAAAATATGGCAATAGAAGGTTTAAAACAATGAACGCAAAAAGAAAAAAAGTCTCTCAGTGCTCTCAGTTTGAATCCCGAGTAGTCAAGGAGGAAGTGGTGGTAAAGGCAGGGACAATAAAATGTAAGTAATGTATTTAAAAGAGAAGTATGGCTTCTTTTTTTTATAAGAAGCATACTTACCTAGGACCGATGCTGCATTTGTCCCCCGCTGGCTCTAACACCAAGAACCAGGCAATTAAACACCGGGTACCACATCGGCTATGGCCATCGCCCTGACATCAATCTCTAGTAGCCAAGACCAGGGTGGGTCTAGGAAACACTGGATTGCAGAGTGATTGATGTCAGGGTGATGGCCATAGCCAATGTGGTATCCATGGGAATACACATGCCTGTATACTGATGAAATTGATACATGTCGAATCTTCCCTGAAGAAGCCGTACTAATATCCCACTAAATGCATTGGATGATTCCAGATTTACAAGCACCTTGAATTTTGTAACAAGTATTAATATTGTATCAGCATTATGTAATTTATGAGTCAAGAGATGGTCTTGTCTCTTTTTATGTAATGTTTTATCTTTTTGTATCTAATAAAATATTTACGTTTTATGCAAATTGTGTCCAAATTCACTGGGATTCATTCCCTTCTCCTTTTACATGTTCTAACATAGGATGTGGATGGGGCAGCTGTCCATAGAACTGGTAAACCTTATTTTCAGCTGCTGATTGTCAGTCACCGCTCACCGCTCTGCCCCCTTGTGCTCACTGGAATGCTGGGCTGTGGAGGGAGCGGGATGCCGGCTCAGGCTCTCAGCGGCTTGGTGAGCTTCTCCTCTCTACTTCTCCTTTAAGTATAATGGTGTGGCTCCAGAGGAGGTGATGAGGTGGATTCTTGGTTCAAGTTGATGGAATTAGATGGTCAGCAACCTTGGAAACTGTCAGTGAAGAGTAAGACTCAGAGATGGTTGAATGAGGGGATCAATGGATGGATGGATGGAGGCTCAAGGAGTTCCGCAGCTAGGCACAATAGATCAGGGAAGGATCCTTGGCAACATGTAGAAGACAACAAAGTGGCCAGAGTGCTCTGGCTACTTTGTTGTCTTAAAACAATGAATATACCAAAATCGTTAACTGATACCAAGACATAGGATTGTTGTATTGATAACCAAGCATGTATATATTTCTAAGGTGTTTCAGAACCATTATAAACTTCAAGCCATGGTGCATGAGCTTAAATTGAGCAACAAGATACCTTTTAATGCAACCCTCCCCAGCAGCAAATACCTTGAGCCTCCTTTGCTTCTCTGCCACTCTACTTAGGTGTCAAGATAAAAGGAAAGTCCTGTGTAAGCTAAGAGTTACTGAAGTTGTACCATACACAGGGCTATGGACTCCCAATGCAACGGCTTTGTTAGACCCAGTGCCACCATATGAAGGAAGTCACATCTTCCTTCCACCTGGAAGTACCTAGCATACCCTTTGGCTGCCAAGCTTGAATGGTACCACATGTAGAACTCATATATAATGCATCCCATCATAACATAACATACCATAATTTAGCCTTATTGTCTTTTCTTAGACAGACCTCAGCCCTTAAGTCCCGACAGTAAGCACGGCCCTATCTCCTTAGTACAATTCTCCGTGCAAAACAAACGTCCTTACATCCCAGATCTTGACACATCACATCAGTGTCATGTGATCCAGGTGTGCTTGAGGGGACAGGTGACACTAATGAGATCAAATCCTAAGAATGGAAAACAAATCTGCACAGCTGTAACAACACTGAAATAAAAGGAATATTATTTTATTAAAAGGGCCGGCTTGTCACTAATAATTAAGACTGAAGGGAGGAAATTGCAAGCAACAGTTTGCCTTTCATAAACAGGTAGCACCAGTCCAGCACTAGATAGGCAGAGGAAATACTTGAGACATTTGTAATCCAGACACTACATTTAAAAAGCTAAAATAATAATTAGACGGCTCATGATTGATGCCATTAATGTAATCATCGCAGTTTAAAGAATCCTTTGGATTACATGTGTGAAGTCTCACTGATTAAAAATGGAAGTTGGAAAAGACACCTTAAATTTGCAAAGAAATGGAGAATTTGATGCAAGAGAATAACAAGAAAGTCACACTAGTCTGTCTGGTTCCTAGGTTCAACTGAAGGTTCATTTAATGCTTGAAGCAAGAATGTCTGACCCAGTGTTGCTCGATTTAAAACAACTGACTAATATGTTGTAGACGGTGCAGACATTGTGGTTTGAACCACAGTGATGAGAAAGAAGCCTTGCAATGGGGAGAAATCTAAGTTGGTCATCATGTTCTATGTGTACCACTGTCCTTCAAATAAAACATGGGACAGCTAAAGCATTTTACTGATTATCGGTTATCAGTTCCCCATCCCCCAAAACTAAAAACATTTCTCGGTGGAGGTTATCTTTAATGTGAATCTACAATTTAACTTACAATTCTATATTTCTACCACTTAAATACAAGTCAAGACAAAAAAAAACACCAACATGTACTAAGCAAACCCCACAATGATTACTGTATGATCTTAGTTCTCTTACACACCTACTCCTTCACACTTTTTTTTACTTGCCCTTAAAGTCAGTCCACCCAGAACTAGAATTCCAGTTTTGATATTTGCTGGAAGGTTAAATCATCTAACAATTTCTTCTATTGTATTTCTCATGGATTTAAGCACTGAGATAATCTGAACTTGAGTTCATGAAGTGTTACTAAACCCAAGACCCTGCATTCACTATATCTGGTCTCCCACAGTACACAGAACATGGTAATGCAACTATTTTAGTAAATATAAACTGCTAAACACCTTTTCTCATCAGCAGTATATAGCAGTATTATTACTTATATCAGTATCCAGCTGAGCACTGGTTAAAGCTTGTAGGAGGAGTTTTCATTCTCCTCTGATTGTCCTATTACTGCAGGACCCCTGACTCTCTGCCTGGACAGTTCTAATTGGACTTGTGCTGATCACATGCACCCTCCCCAAAAAAGCTCTAGCAATACACATCAAACTGAGCATGTGCAGAGTGTCCCCAAGGCTCTGTACTATCAGCAGATGGATTGGGGATTGTAGAAGAAGGGGAGGAACGGAGAAGAACGGATTAACCATTTAGGTTTCACAGTGAGCATAACAAGCATGCTTTACTGCATATACAAACTGATTTTACTGTTGCGGGTTTAGTAACAAGTATGCATACATACTGTAGCCATTATGAGAGGTCCAACTTTTCCTATCAAATTTTGTATTCATTTCATGCCATGGCTAATGATACAGGAGTCTGGGAAGTCCCTGCTCATTTGTATTACACTCCCTTTCTATGTATAAAAGGCCACAAAACTAAACAGTAGACAGTCTTATTATTCAGATAAACCAGCCAAGCAACGCAGACAAATATGAGACTTTTGTGCCAGCACCTATACACAGGCCCAGCTGGGAGATTGGACAACAAAGAAGAAGCAGGAGACTTGTGAGGTAATCTCTCTTCTCTCCCCACTCTCTTTTGCACACAGCAGATCCTGAATAGCTCCTAGTGCTGCCCCTTGCAGCCTGCTGCTGTGCAGGGATTTAAAATAGGATGATATACCTTTAATGTGTATTTCTACTTGTGTAGTTTGCTATATGTTTGCTATGTGTTTCCATTCTCACAGTATGACTATTTTTTTATATTTCTTACCTTTTTAGATGTTTCTCGGGAGGGGGTCTCATGGCTGACTGCAAGGTTTTTTGAATAATGTTTGAGTGAGCCTGTCCCAAGTCTGTCCTCATTAACATACAATGCAAGAAATACAGCCTCTACAGCTTTAATCCTTTATTAGGACAGACAGTGTTCAAATCTAGTTACAACTGATATTGAAGATCTACCTGCACAGTACAGACAGGGTTAATTATGGCAAACACAGTTGCCCAGTCCCCTCATAAGCAAAGGCAACCATGTAGTATTTTCTATGCTGGAGGGTCCAGAATACAGCATCTAAAAAGTTAAAGTGTTACTGAACCCAGGACCCTGCATTCACTATATCTGGTCTCCCACAGTACACAGAACATGGAAATGCAATCATTTTAGTAAATATAAACTGCTAAATACCTTTTCTCATCAGCAGTATAAAGCAGTCTTGTGACTTCTATCAGTGTCTGGTTAAAGCTTGTAGGAGGAGTTTTCATACTGCACTGGCTGTCCTACCAGGATACAGGACCCCTGACCTCTGACTGGACAGTGCTGATTGGCCCTGTGGTGATCGCATGCACTCTTCCAAGAAAAAAAACCTCTCTGGCAATATACATTAAACTGAGCATGTGACACCTGACTCCAGTAATTCTGTCTTATCTTGTTATGTTATGAGGACAATACAAGAAGAGGAAGATCTGTGCATACAAGATCAAACAGCCTTTTACACAATGCAGAGGATTTACCCCTTAGGTTCCACAGTGAGTAGAACAAGCATGCTTTAGTGCACGTGTCAAACTGGCGACCCTCCAGTTGTTGGGGAACTACAAGTCCCATGAGGCATTGGAGGGCTGACAGTTACAAGCATGACTTCCACAGGCAGTGGCATGATGGGACTTGTAGTTCCACAACAGCTAGAGGGCAGCCAGTTTGACACCCCTGCTTTACTGCATATACAGACTGATTTTACTGTTGTGGGTTTAATAACACTTTAAGTTGCAATTTTTAATAATTTTTTTATATTATGCTATTAATGGGGACATGTAGCAAATATAAAGTAGGAGTTATCCCACTTTGGCTGTAAAAGCGGAAATATACTTTAAAATATATGTTATATTTTATTTTTTTAATGACTACCAAACTGCGTTAATTAGTGTTTTTATATCTGACTGGAGTCCAACTTCAATGAAACTTCCTTTTTAAAAAGAAGAAATGAGGAAGGGGGGAAAAAAATACAATTATCTAAAAATGCTAGAAAAGACTGCAGCGGCTGCTAGACAGATACTGAAGAAAACCAAGCTAAGGACGCTGACAGTGAAATACACAGCAATGAATAAGCTGGAAATGGAAGTAATTCTCTGGAACAATGTAAAACAGATTGCATAATAACATATTTTGATTTTTTTTCCAACTCACTTGTGACCAATCTCATGTGCAATGGTAAATGCAGAACCCAAGCCAATGTCTTCATTAATGCTGCAACTTCGCTCCGGCTCACACATTCCAGCCACCGAGGCCAAGCCTAAATAAACAGAAGGAGACACAAAGGGTCAGGCCAAGGTGTTTCAGCCTTATAAATGCCTGGATTCTTTTTAATAACCTCCACATATAGAAGGAGCAGTTGGCAAAAGGTTAACTTTCGAGCCATTTACAAAATCACTGGGGGGAATTTCACTTTGCAGGCTAGACATTAATATTTTTTGAACTGCAGTCAGTGCTGGAAAATGTCTAGACTAGGGGTTAGATTTATAAATTTTACTTCTGGTAACTTGGGACCACCTAGTAACTTGAGCCAGAAGAGGGAATTCAACAAAGTATTTCTAGTTTAACATTCTTGAGGCAGCAAAAATCAGAAAAAAAAAAGAAAAAGGGAAGTATCCACATTATTTTCTGAGCAGATCTGTTTGAGTTTAGTGTGTTCAGTTTTTTTTTTTTCTGTAGGAAACTACAGAAGAAGAAAAATAAAATACTGGACCCCTGGATAATACAATCTATGGAGTGCGTAGGATGTATACATCTTATTTATTTTTGGCACACATATCTGTCAATGAGCCATAACCAAACGTTTAACAAATATTGCTATCTAGTCGATTGGGGTAAATCCTGACCTCAGAATGTATTAAATAAAATCTGAACCCTAAAGCACTGTGCTCATATACAACATTCTTTTGTGGTTTTTACATTAAATACTAGCTTTTTCTTCTTTTTTTTGCATCTCAGTGCCACTAATCTTTTGCAGCCTCTTTCATAAACTTTATGTCCCACTTGCTCTAGTGTTGGCTTCATATCATTACTCTGGACCAGTTTCCCGATAGTGACAAGGGTGGACCATGCCTGTATAAAGTGTGTAAGCAAGGCAGAGTGGCATGCATGTGACTTCCCAGATCTACTTTATCACATCTCTAGAAGTTATAAATGTATTCTGATAAATTCAGAACAATTCCTTTGTTTATTTCATTGGGTTTTTTATCCATTTTAAGGCATTGCACAGGAAAAAAAAAAACACCATTGTTTAAAAACCAATTCCACCCACAATCCTTTATTTTGTTTTTGTCATTCCTGTTCAGGTGACAACTAGAGTTGAGCGAACACCTGGAAGTTCGGGTTCTGCTGGTCCGTCCGAACTTCGGGACAAAGTCCGGGTCCGGGTCCGGACGGAACCCGAACGATCGCACGGACAACGAACCCCATTGAAATCAATGGGGACCCGAACTTTTAGGCACAAAAATGGCTGTAGGAAAGTCCTGGAAAGCCCCAGAGGGCTGCAAAAGGAAGTAAAATGGGGGTAAGGGTAGGGCAAGTGCCCTACAAAAAAATGGGGACAGGGAAATAACTGTAAATATTTTTAAAAAAATAAAAACATAAAAAAAGCAAAAATGGAGGTGAATGTGGATCATCTTCAAACTGTGTCTGAAAAGTATTAATTAACGGTAGAAGCCATATAACTGTTCTAAAATCATCTTCAAACTAGGGCAAGTGCCCTACAAATAAATGGGG
>BLSH010094400.1:829936-840771 GCA_018402905.1 Glandirana rugosa
CACACACTTTTTGGCAACGCTGAAACTACGGATACTGGAAGCCTGTGCTAGCTTTTCTCCTGTGGTGTTGCTATCAGTGTGTAAAAAGTGGGAGAAGAGGGTTGCATTGACAATCCAACACAATGGGCAGCACATTGAACACATTTTGTAAGTGGTCAGAAACTTGTAAATAACTCATGAAAGAATAAAGTTACCACCCATCTTGAAAAATTTCCCCCCTCACATATACTAATGTGCCACAAACAGGAAGTTAATATCACCAACCATTCCCATTTTAATAAGGTGTACCCCAAGGTGTATCCATATAAATGGCCCACCCTGTACATTGTTTTAGCAGTAACCATAGAGAATAAAATGGTGGGTTTTGCAATTTTTTTTTATGTCACACCGTATTTTCGCAACGGTTTTTCACACACAGTTTTTGGGAAACATTTTTATAAAAAATACACTTTTTAAAATTTGAATGCAAAAAAACAATACATGAACCAATTGTTTTGTAAAATATAAAAGATGATGTCATGCCGAGTAAATAGATATCAAACATGTCACGCTTTAAAATTGTACATGCCCGCACACCGGCGTCAAACTGCGTAAATTTTACTATCCATAGGCGACACTTTTAAAGCTTTTACAGGTGACCTAAGATGTACGGAGGAGGTCTAGAGCTAGAATTACTGCCCATGATCTGATGTTTGCGCTGATACCTCACATGTGTGGGACGATCATGGTTTGTGTGCATTCAGGACCAACGCACAGATTTGCCTTTGTGCGCTAGCACAGGGGGGACAGGGGCACTTTACATTTTTTTTTTTTAATTATTAATTTATGTATATATATATATATATTTTTTTTTTACACTGTTGCTTTAAAAAAATGTTTTATCACTTTTATTGCTGTCACAAGGAATGTAAACATCCCTTGTGACAGCAATAGGAACATGATAGGTATTCTTATGGAGGGTCTATAAGACCCCAAATCCCTCGTTTGTACTTGAAAGCATTCAAAACTCCAAGATCAGCGTTTTTAAATGCTTTTGATTTTTTAAAACTGGCGCCCTTAAGACTCCAGTAAACCAGAAGTGATGTTATGACATCGCTTCTGGATTACTACCTCTGAGACCCGATCAAAGCTGATTGCGGCTTTCTTCAGGTCTTCGGGCAGCCGGCGGACGTGCCAGATGGTCGCTCAGGTCTCCCGGTGGGACGAGAGAGCCAGAGTGAACGGCGGAAGAAGGGAAGGGCGGGTGTTCCCTACCACTGCTTGTGATAACTGTCGGCTCTACAAAAACAGTACAGGGGTACATCCACTTGAAGTCAAATTACGTACAGGTACGTGATTTGGCGACAACTGGTTAAAACCACAAGTGTGCCGGATGACATCATTGAGAGGTTGCAAGAAAGGTTTAGTGTAGTATAACTTTTTTCATTGATGAGCAATGGAGGAAGGAAAAGGGGCAGAAGGATTTGTTTCTAAAAATGAAACGGTCCTTCCAAATGTGGAATAGATTTTGGGATTTATATATACGCACACACAATATTTTATATGCAAACTCCACACAGATATGTATATGCACAATAACCTCTATGGATGAAAATCTACAACTACTCAAACTATAAAACTCTAATATATCCCTCCCTCTGTAACTTTCTAATACTGTCTTGTGTGAATAAAACTCAAAAATTAGACAAGCAGACTAATGTAATTTCAAGTCAAGTCCACTTACTGCCAAAGTAAACCAAGTCAGCGTAAATCTATGTGTTGAGTACGTCAATGTGTATATGTGAGTACAGGTGAGCGAGACTGGGTGTAGGTTTCACTGTACCTAGCCAGCTTCACTGAAAACTCGCTATTCAATATAATTAACCTTAAGCTATAAAACAGACCGGAGAGAGCTAAACAATTGGAGCATGGCAGTGACTCCTGTAATTCCAGAAAAAATGCAGTTTGAGGGCACGGACCTCACTGCTCAAGAATTAGAAGAAAGGTTTTCCAAACTGCCCTGTACATTGGTGCGCTATAAAACACTTGGAAGGAGTTTGCATTATTTTGTTAGTGTGTAGCATATTTGGTCACAGTTGTGTACTGCAGTTCCAATGGTCAAACCACAAATCAGTTTAATTATGTGCCAGCAACTGGAGTGTCGGCGTTTTCAGCAAGCCGGTGTAAACCGCAGGCTACAAAATGCTTACAGAATGTGGACAAAAGCCATATGGACATAGGCCAGCATAAAAAAATAAGCTAGGCTAGATCTTTATAATGACCTGGCATATAAAAAAAGCTTTTCTTTGGTTTTAACCATTTTATACTCAGCTACCCATTGACCACAACAATAAACTTTTGGAGAGCTCTTTTATTTCTGACAGGCACGCTACAATGAAGCTTTATTAAAATCACTAAGGGCTATATTCACCAACTCTAGACAGAAAGGAAAAACTCACAGGTGAGCTGACAAAATGTCAGGAAATGACCACTTGTCATTTCCTTGCGCAAAGCACCTGCACTGAAGTTTGAAACACAATCACCTGCACCTGCTTTATTGCCAGCTTTTGTGTCTGATTGTATGGGGGGGGGGTCAGTAGGAGTCACCCCATACAGTCTGCAAATTTTAGTCTGTCCAAAATTGTAGTCTGTTCAAAAAGCAGACAGTAAATATGCCGGACAATACTTTAAGATTGTACAGGCAGGCCCGGGTTACAAACAAGATGGGGTCTGTAGGTTGGTTCTTAAGTTGAATTTGTTTCCAAGTCGGAACAGGTACATTTTTTAAGTGTAGCTCCAGCCAAGAAAAATATCTTTAAGCTTTTTGGATAGCATAGGGAAGGATCAACACCCCTGTAACGTTTGTTTTGCTGTCTATGTTTCTGTTCAGGCGATTTCCCCTCACTTCCTGCCCCAATGATAATTGGATTTTGAAAATTTTGGGTTTTTGTGGAAACTAGGATTAGTGATAATAACTCTTACAGAAGTGAATTTCCCTTCCTAGGGGAGATTTCCTCTCACTTCCTGTTGTCTCCCTCTGTTTGTAAGTAGGAGTCATTTGTAAGTCGGATGTTTGTAACTAGGGGACCGCCTGTACTGGGCCAAAATCAACTGTATTCAAAACAAAAAATTAAGATTGCAGATTAACAAACCTTAACTGTGATGATTGCATACTTTTTCTTTTTTCAGATCTTTTCTTTATTTTCACGTAGATCTAACATAACCAATCTATGGACTTTTGAAAGTTGTGAAATGCTCAACAATCCCACACTAACACATAGAAGAATAAAAACTTCCACTTCCTTTATATAATCCATAAATCATGTCTAGTCCCCGTTCACTCCATCAAACCACCATGCCCACCATCACTCATCAGTTATACCTACTGTATATGATAAGACCAACATTGATTTGGATGAAAATCGGCCATAGCATCCATTTAGTAACAAATAACCAACCAATGTAAAACATTCAATATTGCACTTATAGACATCAGGGATGAATAGGGGGTAATTATTAGCAGTCTTTACACATATCTCAGCTGCGGGTATCCTGCGGGGATTCGTCTCTCCACCTGCCCTTTCACAACCATCAGCTCATATCCTCCTGATGTAACTATAACAGGTAGAAGTCCAATAGGACGAAACTAGTCTGATACAGACTGCACGGCATGTAAACTCACACTTTAATCACTTTTTTACATCGGGAGGATATGAGCTGGTGGTTGTGAAAGGGCAGGTGGCGAGACAAATCCCAGCAGGATACCCGCGGCTAAGATATGTGTAAAGACTGCTAATAATTACCGCCTATACATCCCTGATGTCTGTAAGTGCAATACTGGAGGGGGCAGAGTGATGTGCAATAAAGTGTTTGATTTTAAACGATATCACACGATATCCGGTATTACTTTTTTCTTTCCTCTATGTGTTTGATGGTCGGGAGGCAAGCTGATTGATCATCCCCTGTTGTCTTGGGTTAAGAGACAAATCACGCTTTTGCCAAACACGAGAGTGTAAGGCAACTCCAGCTGGTGAGTTAACATCTATGTGGGGAGATGTGTATGTCCTGTCCTACTCACGAGGTGTGGGGGAATTTAACTCATGCAGTGACAGAGAAGATTCATGAATTTAAGCGACACTTAAATGGACTGTTTTCAATTTCTGTGTTTCTTCATCAAGCCATCATATTCTTTCACTGGGTGGACAGTATATCTTATGAACTGCTATTAAGCACTGCTAATTACTGAGTTTCGTAATATCTGGTTTACTACAATGTAAAACATTCCTTTAAACAGAAACATAAGGATAAACAATACTCATTAAGGTTGCCGATCTTTGAAGACGCAGAAGGACCAACCATTGTTTCTGTATCTGAGGAACACTTAAATGTCCCCAGCTGCAAGTCACTGGCTCGGGGATAAACCCGCTCTCCTTAGATACCTTCATGTCACAACTTCCCAGTTAAACCACCGATAACTGGACATTCTCCATAGGACACCATACCATAGACTGGTCACTAGTAGGTGATATCACTGTTAATCATAACCGCCTCCAAAAATCCCCCTATGCCCATTTTTTTTTTTGCTTAGGGCCTATCTGGAAGAGCAAGCTGTAATAGATTAAAAATGACCTCCAGGGACAAAAAAAAATCCTTTAGCCCTGTGGCAGGTCTCCCTTCCTGCAAGAATTAACTGTTCATTTTGCCCTGGGGTGATAAATAAGGTGATGTACAGTGCATCCGGAAAGTATTCACAGTGCTTGACATTTTACACATTTTGTCATTTTAAATCCTTAAAATGTATTATTTTCCTCAAAATTCTACAAACAATACCCCACGATGACAATGTGAAAGAAGTTTGTATGAAATCTTTGCAAATTAAAAAAAAACACATGTAGATAAGTATTCACAGCCTTTGCCATGAGACTCAAAATTGAGCTCAGGTACATCCTGTTTCCACTGATCATCATTGAGTGGATGCTTTACATTGTGAGTAAACTTATCCTGTATATAAATGAGCCATAAATACCTGGAGCCATAATGTTACACTGGTGAGTTCCAGGCTTCAAACAACCTTGAACTTGTGTACGAGCAATCTGTATAAACAGTTTTTGCAAAGCTTTGGAAAGCTTTCAACCCGTAAAGCACCATTCAGCTCTAGTTTGGGGATATAAATGCGGATCTTAATGGGAGTGCTAATTGTCACTTTAAACAAGCTGCTAGCAGGCTTCAGCTTGTTGAAAGTTTGCTTGCTGCATGTATAATGTGACAGTGAGCACTCCCATGTAGATGTTTTGCATCCACTTACTAAAATGTTCCTTAAAGTGGACCTTTACTTTACTTTATTGAACCACAAGCTCTCCACCTTCACCTTGCAATCTCCAATGCCAACTTTTTGTGTGTTGTTTATTTACCCTGACATCTACTAGGATATGCATGTCCCAATCCCAGATGGCATCAGCTTCAATACAGCAGCTGGAAGAGGGTGGGCCTTGCTGCGCTTCATCAATGGGCTGGTTGTCTGAACCAGGAAGAGACAGCCAGCTTCTGATAATGTTAGAAGAAGAGACAGCCATCTCTCTTTAACATCAGGAGCAAAGATTTCAACGTAGGACCCAGTGCGCAGCATGATGCTACATACAGTATACAGCACTATGTCCTGGCCGTGGTACGGGGACTACCAGTCTGCTGCCATAACAAAATCAAGTTGGGATGACTGCTTCTTAGTCATTCATAGGAAGCCTTGCTTTTTTTTAGCAGTAAATACAAACCTTTATCTGATTAGCTGAGGTGGATATCATGACATCATCCGTCCACCTCTTCACATACAATATAAGTAAAAGAAATAGTTTATTTGGGGCAGCTTGGCCCAAATTAACTATTTAAAGTAGACATAAACCTGGAGTTAAGCTTTAAAAGGTAAAAGGGGATTTAAAAAAAACATGGGATGGGGGATGCAGTGAGTTAAGTCCTTCTTTAAAGGATTCAACAAAGCAGCTTAAAGCTTGTAGAAAACTTTACCCATGCAATGCAAAATCTTGTTGTACACGCGGCTCTTACAAAAACTGAAGCCTGTACTTCCAAGGCTTAAGCGTCAGCCAGAAAAGCAGTGGAACTACCTCTATAAAGTGCACTTTTGGTGGTTACAAATGATGAGTGGACCTAATACTTATTCTCTCAGCTTCATTTTTTCTCTATAAATGTCCAGAAGCTGGTACTCTTATAGAGAAGTATGGGACCATGATAATGTTCAGTGGCTTTTATTTTTGTTTTAATGAAAGATTTGAAATTAAGCATCCTTTGCTAACAATCACTGTAGTCATTATGGGCTCTTAGCTATGTCTTGGATTTGAAATACATAGACAAGAATGTTATGTCTAGAAATAAATGCTTTCCCTTGGAGCACACTTTTATCTCAATATCTTTTGTGCTAATAGTTTTCAGAAAGAACATAATCGCTTGTAGACATTAGCATCTGCAGTACTGACGTTCTCCGATGAGGTGATCGTCTAGTGTTCATAACATAACAATGTGGCAACCAATAACAATGCTTACACACCTGAACGTGATTCATGTGCCGCTATTTGATGCAGTGACATAATCAACCACAAGACTTCTCAAGCAACTAATAATCATAGTGCTTTCTGAAACAAGCACAACACTACAATGAAAAGCATCACCTAAAACGGATTCTCTAGATAAGGATTTTAATCAACTCCCTCGCACATTAAAATAACAAAAAAAAGAAAAAAGGAGCACAATACCGTAAAAAGCAACATTTTGAAGCTTCTTTCATGCACTTTGTATCACAGTGATAAAGTCATGCGAAGAATTCCTCCCTGGTCTAAAATTCAAGAACACTATAAGAAATTACTGATAATATCCCTTTTATACACTGTTTTGGATGACTGTTCTGTTGTCATTTCACAAAGTAAAAATCTAAGGAATTTAATGCAAGTTGTGTTGCAATAGAACAAGGTGTTTAAAGTTGAAAATAATGGTTTGCCAATGCACGAAAAGTCACAAAAAATCTGTAACTGAATGCACTAAGGTGCTTTGTGGCATGATGCATTGCAAATGTGTTGAGGTGCTATTGAAAATGAATGGCACCGCAATGCATTAATGAATGTACTGTGCATTACCAGAACATAAAGATTTAAATGGTCAACACATCCCACTGTATATAGTTTTCTTAAGAAAACAGATTTTGTAGTAAAACTGTTACAAAAGTTTCTTACCTGGAAATCCTGCCAAGCACAGCACTTCCTGCTGCAGGCGGACAGCACTAAGGCCGGCCATACTCGGTTCGATACTCAGCCGGTTCAGCAGGAACCGGGCAAGATTCAAACCTTTAATGGGCAGGCTGAATGTACCAAGTTGATCAATCGATCAACTTGGGTACAACCAGCCTGCCAGATTCTTCTCTGCTATTCTCTATAGCTGCTAATGATAATCACTGTCTTCTCCTGGTGGGGATGGCTTCCCCTGCTCGCCCCCACCGGGAGAAGACAATTGCCTGTCAGGAAGGATTCCCGCATCAACACTCTCTGCGTTGATGGGGGAACTGAGCGAATTGCTTTACTGCAACCCGTGGTCGGCATTATCATCTTTCCGTGCAGTGGCGGCTGGTGCTCACTATTTTGGGGGGGCAACACAACCAACACCCCCCCCCCACCATGGGAGACGGATGGCGGCAGTCATCCTGGTCAATAGGGGCTTCCTCATTGGCCAGGAGGAAAATGATGAATAGCAAATATTAATTCGCTATTGTCACACAACTGGGTGGGATCATGGTGCAGTGCTCTGCGCCTCAAGCTCATCCTGTTCTGAAGCTTATTAATCACGTGCTTAAAGGAAAATCACCCCCCATTGGAATCCATGCGTCCAGCGCCCTGCATGTAGATCAGGGGGCCGGACGCATGGATGGGGGGATGGCGCCCCTGCGCCCCTTATGGAGTGGTTGCCACTGCTGCCGTGTGTTCTGACCATTAGGCTGACTTTCTGATAGACTTGATAGGTGGCCCAACACCAAGGCAGCAGCTTGATCTGCTGGAAGAAAAAACTTTGCAATAGATTCACAAAAAACATATTTGCTAAAGAACACTCTACACAATAAGGCACGGTGCTAAACATACTGAAATTAGATTTAAGGTTTACATACAAACATATAACATGATCAATGTAAAAGTGGCAGTCATGCGAGCCATAACCCCAAATTTTAATAACTTTGTTTTACATGGAACACAGACCTGCTTAACAATAAAGAAAACAACTTCTTTTCATAAAATGAACTGTTTTTTTTTCACCCGTCTCCAAAACTAAATTCTAAACCAAAAACAACTGACTGCAGCCAAAGGGAGGAAATGTATAATATAATATATAGTATAACAAAAATAACTTGTTCTATTATTAGTTATGTTTGAATTTAAAGATTGCCACAAATATCTAAATGTCTAGCTTATGAATAAGATTCTGTAGTGGCATTCTTCCTGTCTGTGGTTCTACAATGACACTGGTTTTGAGCATGACTATTGGTGAAATAATATTTCAGCAGATGGAAGGGGGTCAACACTAACATTTGATTGAAATAATGGTTACTGTACAGTAGTGTTCCTCTAAGGAGCCACTGGGTGTATTGGGTCCCCTGTTCCTGTGCCTATGCCTCAAATAGCACCACACAGTCGGACACACCCGAATGGGTGGGGGATATGCATTGCAGATATATACGGTATCAGAGGCGTTGCTAGGGGGTGGCTATTGGGGCTATAGCCCCGAGTCTGGGGCCCATAGCCCCGGGTCTCTTACAGGGTGGGTGCAGTTCTGCAATTAGCAGGTATGTCCCGGTCTGGAATGCAGACTGTGTGTATATATATATATTACATACATACATACATGTATACTTATTACTATTATTATTTATTTTATTACATGTATGCCCGCTCAAGCGTAGGTCTTTCTTTACTTCGCTGCTATGGGCTCTAGCCCCAGATCTTTTGTAGACCTAGCAACGCCCCTGTACTGTATGCAGAAGCCCGGTAGCAACAGCAATGATACAACAAAGAGCTGAACTATAGCTGAACTATAGCAAGGAATTTAATGAAAATTGGTGAACAGTAGGAAGAAATACACTCTAAAAACAAGCAATGGGTGCAATGGGTGTAGAGAGCCACTTCTTCTAAACCCTTTGTCAGTTACGCCACTCTATCGGGTCAGCGGTCTGTAATATAATTTCTTTTGCTGACTAGCTCGTTGGGGCCCCGCTGTTATGTCGGAGTTCATAGAATAATGTCCCTTTAAGCACTGATGATGACACCCACTCTGGTCCCTTTAAGCTCTGATAAAGGGCGGGGGCAATCTGTTAGCAGCTTGATGTGCACTCAGTCGTCTCTGAACAGCCTCCAGATTACTTTTCCTCAGGCCTGGAAAACAACAGAGAAGTATCTCTCCCCTTTGCCCGAGTGTCCTTTGCGATTTGCTGTTTACTCCTTTCAGCTCACCAAGTTAGCTCAGTCTGTCAGAACTACACCTCCCACAATTCTTGCGTTCCACACACAGAATCCTTTTGCTGTCAGTGCTGCAGACTGGGCTACAGCAGTATTTGTCTTGGAGACATTATTATAATGGTCCCTCAAAAATAAAACATACAGGTCATCCTATATTACATTTATTAAAATGGACTGAAAGCAATGAGATGGCTTATTTTTGCTGGGGAGTCTGACACTTTTTCCTGTTGTGTGGTATGAAAATTAGTAACTTTTAATTTTTCTGCTAAAAGATTTTGCCACCAGGTATAAATGTAACAGGAAAACAAATGCACCCCTTCTGAGATATGAACCCTATGGGAATTTTGTAATGACAAACTCACAAGCTCCCAGCACAAGCATTGCTCTTTTAGTAGTGCCCATTTCCCGGAAGAGGCATTCCTTTATCACCATTGTTCGCATCTCCACTACACAATGGGGCTGATTTATAAAAGGCAAATAGACTGTGCACTTTGCAAAGTGCAGTTCCACTCTGCAAGTGCAGTTGTTCCACAGCTTAGTAAATGAGGTAAAGGTTCACTTTGCAAAGAATACCCAATAACATGCAAGGAAAATAAAAAAAAACAGCATTTTTGCTTGCACGTAATTGGATGATGGAAGTCAGCAGAGCTTCTGCTTTTCTGCTAAGCTCTGGAGCCATGGCACTTGCAGAGTGCAACTGCACTTTTCAAAGTGCACAGTCTATTTGCTTTAGTAAATTAACCCAAATGTTCCCTTATCTTTGTCCACAACACAATACATTTTGCTCACTCCTGGGTTGCACTTCTTTCCCTAGTGTATGCACTAGCATCTGTTAAAGCTTTCCCCATACTGTCAGCAGCAGCTCTCCTTGCAGCACTAATTCTTCAACAGATCCTCTCCCAGTGTCCAGGCTACATTCTATGCCAGGTCCCCTCTCACTCTGTAGCAAACTCTCCTCTGTCCACATTACATTCTCTAACAGCACCCCTTCCACTTCTGGAAGCCACTCCCTTCACTATCGACACATTCTCTGGAAGCACTTGTTCATTGTCTGTTACATTACACCTGTCTCCTCTCAAACGATGTCTCACTCTCCCCTGGACCGTATCTTACATCGGACCTGTGACCCTCTCCTAGACAACTTCTTAATCACGACGTTCCTCTCGACGACGACTGTCATACCCCTTTCGAAATTGTCTACGATCACGTATGTGATCCCTTTCTTCACGTTGGGTCCTCACTCGTTTTACATAACACAACACCTGTTTCTATTCCCTTGTAAACCCAATTAAATGATTTCGTTTATCTGACACGTGAAACTTTTCACGTCAACGTGAGACGTTCACGGTACCGAGG
>BLSH010094400.1:860744-870930 GCA_018402905.1 Glandirana rugosa
TGGGTTGTTTACTTTAAGTTTTATGATTGTTATTGAATGTTTCGGTAAGTGTTGAGCCGGGGTTGATGTAGTGATTGGATCAGAGTTTTATGGGTAACTAGAGATGCAAGGAGGGTTCTGTAGGACGAGAGATCAAGGGAACAGTGGAGGAGGGTACGAGTGAAGGTACTGAAAAGGACTCGGAGAAGGTAGAAAACCTTGAGGGATGGAGTTAGACAGACTGATAGAGGATGAGACGAACGAAAATCTGTTAGGGACTTTTGGGAATAAAAGTCTCTTCGGATAAGACGGGGGTGAATTGTTGACATGTAAATAAAAGAGGTAGTCTAGCAGGGGGTGTCAATAATGGAAAACACAGTGAACTGGGAGGGAAGATCTAACATTCGAGACTACTTGTCCCGGAGACTAAGGATTACATAAGTTAACATAACATTGAAGACAGATCTGATGGAGAAAATAAATGTACAGTTGTTAAGTGGGGGCAGAATAGGCTTCTCTGAAAATAAGGGTTTTCAGGGATTGTCTAAAAGCAAGCAGAGTAGGAGATAGTCAGACAGATTGAGGTAGGGAGTTCCAAAAGATGGAAGAGGCTCAGGAAAAGTCATGGAAGTGAGCATGGGAGGAGGTGACAAGGGAACTAGAGAGCAGGATGTCTTGGGAGGAACGTAGAGATCAATGGGTATTTTGAGACTAGGTTAGTGATGTAGTTGGGGCCGAGTTGTGAATGGCTTTGTAAGTTATTGTTAGTATTTTGAATTTCATTTGTTGGGTGAGTGGAAGCCAGTGGAGGGATTGACAGAGAGGAGTAGCAGACACTGAATAGTTGGGTGGATGAGTCTGGCAGCAGCATTAATGATGAACTGAAGGGGGATAGCCCATGTAAGGGTATTCCCATGAGGAGGGAGTTGCAGTAGTCGAGGCAGGAGATGAACAGGGAGTAAACTAGGAGTTTTGTGGTGTCATTATTTAGGAAGGAGCGTATTCTGGAGATGTTGCGGAGCTTGAGGCAGCAAGATTTGAACAGTGATTGGATGTGGGGCCGAAAGGAGAGTTCAGAGTCCAGGATTACACCTAGAACCTTGACATGTGAGAATGGGCTGATAGTAGTGCTATCGATCTTAACAGAAAAATCAGGGGAAGAGGCACGTGGGGGAGGAAAAATTACAAGCTCGGTCTTGGATAGATTGAGCTTGAGGAAGTGGTGTAACATTCAGTTTGATATGTCTGTTAGTAAATTAGTGATATGTGTGGAGACTGAAGAAGTGAGTTGAGGGGTAGAGGGATAGATTTGGGTGTTTTTAGTGTAGAAATGGAATCAGCTGACCCAGGGAGGAGGTGTAGATGGAGAATAAGATAGGTCCAAGGACAGAACCTTGGGGGATCCGACAGGGAATGGGAGAGGACAGGAGGAAGTAGAATTGTAAGTAACGCTAAAGGTGCAGTTGGATAAGTAGGATGAGAACCAGTGAATAGTACAGTCACAGAGACCAAAGGCGTGGATTTTTTTCAGGAGGAGGGGGTGGTCCACTGTATCAAAGCCAACAGAGAGGTCCAGGAGTAGGAGTAGTGTTCATTGGATTTAGCTGTTAGCAGATCGTTTGTGAGTTTTATGAGAGCAGTTTCCATGGAGTGTTGAGGGCGGAATCCAGACTGAAGGGGATCAAGAAGGTTATTCTCGGTGAGGTGCATGCTCGGTTGTAGACCAGGCATTAAAGGAGTTTGGATAAAAATCAGAGCAAGGAGATGGGACGTAGGTTGTTAAGATTGGTGGGGTCAAGTGAGGCTTTTTAAGTATGGGAATGACTAGTGCATGTGTTAGAGAGTTGGGGAAGATGAATGCAGCATTTGTGAGGGAACAGGGTCCAAGGAGCAGGTGGTTAGGAGGACGTCAGTGAAAAGTTTAGCAACCGTGTCTATAGTGGGGGGGGGGGGTGAATGAAGGAAGTAATGATTGTACCTGTGGACATAGAGTGTAAAGTGAGGAAGATATCTGTACAGTGAAGATCTCCTCACAGATTGAATTAATCATATGTTTGAAGTGATTGGCGATCTCCTGGGCAGTGAGTGAGTTGGTGGGTGGAGGCAGTGGAGAACTAAGAAGTGAGTTAAAGGGGACAAGATGATAAGTTCTTAAAGTGTTTGGTAAAAAAAATCAGGGTGAGTAGGAACATATCTCTATTGCTTTGGGTCAAAGGAGGAGGTTAGACTGAGAAGTTTGGAAGTAGCAGGAGTGTTAGTATTAACAGGGATGTTGAAGTCACTGAGAATGATTGTGGGGATTTCAGGGTAGCCAGTCAGAAAAGTCATCAAGAAAGGCTGATACTGGGGGGCCGGTAGATCACAGCTATCCTTAGAGAAAGTGGAGAGAAAAGATGAATACAATGTGCCTCAAATGAGGAGAGAGACAGAGAGGGAGGTGGGTAAAGTACCTGAAAGGTGCTATGTGGGGAAAGAAGAATTCCCACTCCCCCTCCCTTCCATCCATTGGGTCTGGGGGAGTGAGTCCAGAGAGGGCCACCATATGAGAGGACAGCAGGAGAAGCAGTGTCGGATTCATAAAGCCAGGTTTCAGTAATGGCGAGTAGATTAAATTAGTTAACGATAAAGAGGTCATGGAGAAAAGCAAGTTTGTTGTGTGGATTGCGACTGCTGTCAGAAGGTTCAGGGTGATGAGTGCGTTGGGTACAGTTAAAAGATGGAGGCCCAGGGTTTGGAGCTATAAATCCAGAGGTTAGGAGAAAAAGAAGAATGAGGGAGGTAATGTGGGAGTGCGATTTATATGAACGTACATGCCCCAGCATCCTGGAGGTTTTATTAGCATCTGGATTTCGAATGAGCAAGAGTTGGTGAGTACAGTAATAAGGAGAGGACAGAGGTGAGGGAGCTATATGTACGATGTGGGGTGCAGAAGATGGGTGAAGGAAAGAGAGGTATATGTCTAACATACCCATATGTACTATAGCTTGCAGTGATCATATATTGATTTTATATGACCTTTCTTGGTCATCATGTTTTTATATTATATTTGTAAAAAAATGAGTTTTTAAAAACCAAGGATGTCATAGCTTTACCTTTAACCACTTAGATGGGGGTTTTTTTTCACACAAATAGAGCTTTCTTTTGGTGGCATTTAAACACCACTGGGTTTTTTATTCTTTGCAATATAAAAGAAAAAAAAGACCTAAAATTTGGAGGAAACGCTGAATTTCTTCATTAATTTAGGCCAAAATGTGTTCTGCTACATGTCTTTGGTAAAAAATATCCCAATAAGTGTATATTGATTGGTTTGTGTGAAAGGTATAATGTCCACAAACTATAGTATATATACTGGATTTTTTGTTTATTTATTTTTATTCTAGTAATGGCAGTGATCAGCAACTTATGGTGGGTCTGTGATAGTGGGGCAGCTAACTGACACTTTGTGGGAACTGACTAACTGCCACTGACATCTCCGGTGACACTAATACAGTGTTCATTGAAAATAATATACACTATCACCATACTAATGACACTGGCCGGGAAGGGGTTAACATCTAGGGTGATCAAAGAGTTAACTGTGTCTAGGTATACAATCACAGTAGGTCAACTTTTGTACCCTACACATTTCACAGGTGAATCACTCAGGTATGGCCATAGTTGGGTTTGGTTGCTGTATTATTTCTAATTAAATACTGCAGACTAAACTGATAAAGATTGCTAGTATGAATGCTTAGGTTAGATTATGACTATTTCACTACACCCTATGCATGATATACAATAAACCAAAACTCCCTTTTGCAAACTAACAGATGACTTTTGTTCATATAGAGACAGCCAATCAGTGGTTTTGTCTAAAAAGTGCCCTCCTTTTTAACAGATACCATGTAAGTAGGAGCACAGGCAAACAAATTAAATTATACACTGATGGGGAATTTCCGGAGTGATTGCATATATACCATGCAAGAGTTGAACAATTAGGTACAATTAGACATTATATATTGTGCAGCCTTCATACAACATCCACCATACATTCTCTTTGTTAAGTTATCATGGGAACTAGGAAAAATGTTTGTGTATACTTTACTATAGGCTAGGCACAGAAAAAAACGAAATACAATTATTGCATTTTTGTTGGTGTCCCTGTAAGCTTTGGAACAAACTACTAAAACAATACACATCAAAGGATATGGAAGGTCATTGTGACCTATTGTAGGCTCACAAAAGCTTTTATCAACATTACAGCATACAGAAATTATAATCTAAACGAGTGATCCCTTTCAGCCTTTATATATCTCCAATGAATAATTACACAGCAGAAAACATATTCAACATGATAGGTGACACAGGAGGTTTTGCGGTTCCTGTATATATTCATCCAGCTACATACTGTTTATTCATTGTTGAGAGATAGCTCTGTATTTACAACACTAGTTGACTTTTCTTTTTCTTAACATGCACATTATGTTCTCAAAAGTTCACTACAGACCCCAAGCCACGTCTTCTTTAACAGCAGACGATCTCAAGAATTACTACGATCATTTTTTTAAGATGGAACCATACTGAATTATAAAATGATAAACAAATCTACATGTAAAATTTCATTCTTTCAACGCAACTAAAAATATAAGATATGCATAACTAACTATTCAACTTGCGCTAAAAAACTCTGTTATCACACCTGCTTTGTTTAACAATGATGCCTCTCAAAGTATTTTTTAACTTTGGGGTTTTGGATCCCTACAGTGTGTAACAAATGTGGGTATTTACCTGCGTTGCATCCTAGCTGGGTATACATACAGTATATATACTCTATGTTTATGTCAGCATGTTATGTTTAAATGTTTAGTGCTTATTTTGTATATTCCACTTTTTACCACAAAAATATAGAGTTTACAGAAACATAGACACCGATGCCTTCTAAGATACTATCAAGAGCAATGAGTCCCTGACCTTCTGCTCACGCTACACTAACTAAACGGTCTACAGTTTAATGCACTGCAGCAAGAGGTTATTAAACAGGAATTCACCAAGTTCCCCGTAAACCCAAAGTTGTAGTAAGTTTCAAATAGGAGAGGACTGGGAACCTTTGGCCTGGCTGCAAACACAATCAGCTAGTTCTTTCATGTTATGGACACATTTCTGTGGGCTAAATAATGTTTAACATGCAAAGTATGCCATAGTTTCTCATTAATTGCTGGGCATGGTGAAAGATCGTGGTTCCAAAGGAACATGCTTTTCACATCTTCCAGCATCAGCTTGCTTTGTGGCTCATGGCATTCGGTCACAGGACATCTCTGGACCAAAAAAGAAAGTCAGTGCTGGAAGACTTCCCTCTGTCAGATGCTATAATTACAGGTCTGAATGAACTATATAATACCCAGCATGTGCCACTGACTGTGGGTTCCACTCTAACTGCTGTTTGAATGGTGAAGTACCTTCACTTAAAGTGGTTGTAAACCTAAGACATAAAATAACAACAAATCTCTCTATAGAGTTTACTTGTCTCAATCCACAGCACTAAGTGTCATTTATGTCTGCTGCCTTGTCCCTCTACTATTTGCACGAGTCACTTTTGACAAGTTTTCCTGACACCAAAAGATGACAGGGGAGGGAGCTCCAGCACATAGCCCACAATTGACAGCCCCAGCTCTTGTCCTGTAAGCTCTCACTGAGATTTGCAGAGTATAACAAGCTGTATAACTGGCATGGTCCCCCAGTCCTGCTCTAAATTTAAGCCTTTGGGCAGAAAATATTTAGGGAAAGGGCACTGATGAGCAAGCACCTTCAAATTACTACATCACCTTCACTCTCCCCTCCAGCAGATTGTTACTCAAACAGTAATCAAGCCTCTATTGCTTTGGGCTCTGGCAACCCCTTCAGCCCAACATTTGCAGGTTAGATGGGATTGGCAGAGAGCCCACAACCATAGAAGCTTGGTAGTTGCATAACAAACCTCCCTTAGATATGGGCTGTCAGGACACTGTAGAAGCCAGCTGCATTGCATCTAAAATCCCTACTATTCTTTGTATGTAACACGTACATGCTAAATATTTTATGCCCAAGAGTAGGCTTTAAACAAAGTAGAAATTATTTTCATACCATGTAAATCCGTGGAGAAAATGCCCCCAATGTGAGTCTATTTGTTTGCTGTTTTGTTAAACTGGACTGCCATCTCTTGTTTTAACTACTTCCCAGTGAACCTCATAAGCCATATCCTGTGGTTAATGACCTGTTAAGGTTTTAGAGCTTCTGTAGGTCTACTGTAAATCCCAGATCACTTCTGAAGCATTGAAAAGCCCCAATGAAAATGTTACCCGGATGATGGAACATGAAACCTTACACCTTACCTTTCCAGGCTAATAAACTGGATACAGTACTCACACTGAAAACAGATGTCGGAGATTTTCATCAGCTCCAAGCTCAAAATAAAGCAATGATATCCTACGTGAGAGGCTGTAAAAAAACATGCTTGATTAAAGGAGCACTTGGAGGCCTGAGAGGTGGAATCTGAAGACTCTCAGTCCACTGACGTGAACAAAGTATGATATCTAAAGGTGATAGGGGTTGTTGAGGGTTCAATCTCTTACAGACATCTTACATCAAACACACAACTGTGTTTTCTGCACTTCATACAAGTGGCTGACAAGAGTGTTGGGTACCCCACCCACAATAATACAAATGAATATACATATAAAATCTAACTGTGAGAGCTCTAGGCAAAACACACATTTCAAGAATCTAATCAAGTTAAAAGCTACTTATGTTTGTCAGAATTTGGTATGCATAATAGTAGAAATAATTATGTTCCAAAGCCTCTCAAACAGTTGGAAAGGAAGTCGGTGTGCTACAGGTTTGGGCTTATTAATTTCAAGGAGAAAAGCGATAAGTACAGAAACCCATTTGAAACCCATTTGACAGTTGGATCTGGCCACTAAGCCCAACTGAGCTACTCACTGGCACAATTCACCTTCAAAGCCACCACACACTGAAGTTAGTATATCAACTTTATTATAACTCTATACTTTGCTCCAATTGGCTTTTTGTACCAGCTACAAAATAATTCTCTTCTGTGTTTTTGATATAAAGTATATTATAAAGTGCAACTGACAGAAGGGCAATGCCATAGCAAACAGGCAGCACAGTGACTTAGGCCTTTCTGCCTTGTAGCACTGGGGCCAAAAAAATCCAGACCTGGGCACATAGAGTTTATATGTTCACCCTGTAATTGTGTGGATTTCCTTTGGGTAATCCAGTTTCGTTCCAAGAAAACTACATGGGGTATAAACCCCTATCTATGGCAGGATTTTAAAGGCAGTACCATAGATAAGATTAAAAAATATAGTTTTTATTACAAAATTACATTTGTTAAAATACAAACATCTTTAAAAAGAATACATTGATCTTTCCCCAGATATCTGGGTTTAGTATTCAAGACAGTTAGTGCACAATTCTGTTAATTGTTGAATTCAGCAATACATCTATTAAGTGGCTCCTCCACACACTCCACACATTTCTTGGATAAAAATCTACTTCATCAAGAGTTTATTGGTAGATCGTTTATATATCAACGGAGCACATGAATGTAAAGAGGGGGAAGAAAACCAACTACCCTTTTAGGGAAAACACAGGAGCCAGGGTCCTGAGGAGAGGCAGGACACCAAGTAGAACCCCAAATTTTGCACTCAAAAGGGGTATAAGCATTCCTTACCTCATATCTATCAAGTTCATAACGTAACTTATATTTATGTTGGTTTTATTTTGACCTTCAGATGTTAAAGATCCATTTAGAGTGTCATAGTTGCTACAGTCTTCCTTTTCAAACAGCAGTGATGTGGTTCCTCAAGCGTCAATGGCTGAGGGCGCTGACTGGTGATTCTGGCGGGAGGGGCGCCCCCCTGTCAGAACACAATAGCTCATCATGGGAAATCACTATATTAACATCGGATAGCTAGTACGGTGGCTCCTCTCAAGCTACTCAGTTTTTTTGTTCAGCCTGCTGGGTTGAACCAAAAAAATGCTAGGGTGTACCAAGCTTTATATTTGTCAATTCCCAGGAGAATTCAGGCCTCTTGGATGACAAAGGCGGTACAACAACGCATTAGGTAATGATTTCATTCTTTTATCTGGTGTGTCCATAATTTGTCCAACCCTGTATTATATGAGTATTCTTATGAACATGTTTTTATTTTCATTAAAGTGTTGTTTGGTAATGCACTAGGTCTTTGTGAGCTCCTGTCTATTTGTACAGTTTTCTGTTGAGATGCCCCAGTCTGAGGCAGACAGCACTTGGAGAGTACATGAATTACAGCCCTTCTTTTGTGATGTCTTTGCTTCTAGACCATTGGGTAGTCTGGCTGGCAGCTGGCTCAGCCTCTCAGCGGCCCCTAAAAGACTGAGCCAGCTACTCCCACCCTGTCCACAGCCCAGTGCTCTAGTGAGCACTGGAGGGGCAGAGAACAAAGCAGTCACCGCGCTGTGCTCAGAGCAGACTCGGGAACTGAGCGGTCAGCTGTTTTTCATTGCTCAGTTCTTGCTGAAGAGTTGGCAGAGGAACAGCAGCAGCATCGGAGCGATGTTGCATCTACATAAGTGAGTATGATTATTATGTATATCCCGCGCTTCTCTTTTAAAGTAGTATTAAATAACCCCAATCTGTTCAAGTAATGCATTCTAAGTAAGCTAGTATACATTTCCCAGCACATAAGTTCATGCAGTGTATACAGTTGTGCTCATAAGTTTGGCAGAATTTATAATTTCTTGGTCATTTTTTAGAGAATATGAATGAGAACACAAAAACATTTCTTTCACTCTTGGTTAGCGTCTGGCTGAAGCCATTTATTATCAATCAACTGTGTTTACTCTTTTTAAATCATAATGACAACAGAAACTACCCAAAGGACCCTGGTCAAAAGTTTACATACCCCAGTTCTTAATACCATGTATTGCCCCCTTTAACATCAATGACAGCTTGAAGTCTTTTGTGGTATTTGTGGATGAGGCTCTTTATCTTCTCAGATGGTAAAGCTGCCCATTCATCTTGGCAAAAAGCCTTCAGTTCCTGGAAATTCTTGCTGTCTTGCATGAACATCAACTTTACCTAAAAATGTTAGTACCCAGTTATATTATTTACATTAAGGAAAGAATCCATGATGAATGCAAATGTTCCTCCAGTATTTTTGATAACATACTGCATTCATCTTGCCATCAATTGTGACCAAATTTCCTGTGCCTTTGTAGTTCACACATCCCCAAAACATCAGCGATCCACCTCCGTGTTTCACAGGCCTTGTTGATTCCTCTCCAAATGTGGGGTTTATGGTTGTGGCCAAAAAGCTCAATTTTGGTCTCATCGCTCCAAATGACTTTGTGCCAGAAGGTTTGAGGCTTGTCTCTGTGCTGTTTGGCGTATTGTAAGCGGGATACTTTGTGGCATTTGCGTGATAATGGCTTTCTTCTGGTGACTCGACCATGTAGCCCATCTTTATTCAAGTGCCTCCTTATTGTGCATCTTGAAACAGACACACCACATGTTTTCAGAGAGTCCTGAAGTTATTTGTGGGTTTTTCTTTGCATCCCGAACAATTTTCCTGGCAGTTGTGGCTGAAATTCTAGTTGATCTACCTGACCATGGTTTGGTTTCAACAGAACCCCTCATTTTCCACTTCTTGATTAGAGTTTGAACACTTCTGATTGACTTTCTCGATTCCTTGGATATCTTTTTATATCCCTTTCCTGGTTTATACAACTACCTTTTCCTGCGGATATTATTTTGCTTTCCCCGTAACTCAGAATCCAGAAACGTCAGTGCAGCACTGGATGAAAGACGCAAGGGTCTGTCAGGAGTCCAGAAACTCATTGACCTTTTATATACACACACTAATTACAAGAGATCAAAAGTGAGGATGGTTACCTTTAATATCCATTCAAACCCCTTTGTGTCAACTTGTGTGCATGTTATCAGGCCAAAATCACCAGGGTATGTAAACTTTTGATCAGGGTCATTTGTGTAGTTTCTGTTGTCATTATGATTTAAAAATAATAAACACAATTGATTGATAATAAATGGCTTCAGCCAAACACTAACCATGAGGGGAAGAAATGTTTTGCGTTCTCATTCATATTCTCTGAAAAATGGCCAAGAAATCATAAATTCTGCCAGGGTATGTAAACTTATGAGCACAACTGTATGTGGACGAAAATATTTACT
>BLSH010094400.1:890691-909967 GCA_018402905.1 Glandirana rugosa
CAGGTTGTTGATATAGCGCTTCAAGAGAATCTTGAGACCCTACTTATGGTAGTCCCGGATTCAAGGAAACAGGAGGTGCAGCTGACAGAGAGGAGTATAAAAATAGACAAAAGGAGGCCAAACACGTTATCAGTGCTGCAAAAGCACAGAAAGAGGAGGAAATTGCTACATCTATTAAGAAAGGAGATAAAACTTTTTTTAGGTACATTACTGATAGAAGGAAAAAATACAATGGGATCACTGAAATGAAAATGGGGCACAACACATATGTTGAGGGAGACCAGGCTGTAGCAAACCATTTAAACAATTACTTCTGTTCAGTCTTCTCAGAAATAGACTGCACTAATGATAAAAATTTTTAGGATTTTTGGAGACAGATGTAGCAGAGGAACTGGCTCGGTTAAAGCTTAATAAAGCAATGGGCCCTGATGGTATTCATCCCAGAGTTCTAAGAGAACTTCGCGATATAGTTGTTGGACAATTAACAGATATTTTTAATCAATCTCTTCTAACAGGAGAAGTTCCCCATGATTGGCGGACAACTAATATTGTACCTATCCGCAAGAAGGGCAGCAAGGTAGAAGCTGGCAATTACAGGCCAGTGAGTTTAACATCAATTGTAGTTAAGTTAATGGAATCACTCCTGAAAAGAAGGATCATTGATCACCTACAAATACATAGCTTGCTGGACCCAAAGCAGCATGGCTTTTCTGAGGGCAGATCATGACAGACAAATCTGATTACATTTCTTGACTATATTACCGGTGTTTTGGACCAAGGTGGTGCTGGATATGCAGTTGGCTAAAGGATAGATCCCAGAGTGTGGAATATACTGATATCTTGTGCTTCGATCAATAGACAAGCATGGAAAAAATAAAAGGGAATAAATCCTGAAGAAGCAAGTAATATTGCGAAACGTTGATTATTATTCCACCTGAATTGCTTTTTTTGCATTATTGTATGTATACCCACACATACTGGAACTATTGTGTATGGTTGCAATGTTATCCCTTTTTAACAAATATATGACTTAAAATATGGAAAAATAAAGTACCCAATTTTATAATATGGAAGTCTGTGCTCACTTTGACCTCACACCAATCCTTTAAAGTCCTACATTTTATCACTATGGCTGACTTGGTTCATCCTTGGTTTTTGTAAATCTTGTAATTCAGGATGGGATTGGTTTAGGGTCTCTCACACTGATTGTATATTAGGATATTTTTTCTCAGAACCCAGAGTGTGGTTGTAAACGGGATTCACTCAGAACAGAGACCAGTCACTAGTGGGGTACCACAAGGTTCTGTACTGGGCCCTGTTCTATTTAACCTATATGTAAGTGAACTAACTAAAGGTTTGTTGGGCAAGGCATGTCTCTTTACAAAGGTGTGTAATAGGGTTGATATCCCTGGAGGTGTCTGTAACATGGAACATGATTTGGCATTGCTGGAAGATTGGTCAAAGCAGTGGAGACTGCAGTTCAATATTTCTAAATGTAAAATAATGCATCTAGGGAAAAAGAATTTGCTTAGAGAGCACAGCATTGGGGGCACAGTGTTAGCCAGCACTACAGAAGAAAAAGATTTGGGGGTGCTTATTTCAGATGATTGCAAAATGAGCAAACAGTGTGACCAGGCAGTGGGAAAAGCAAATAGAATTCTGGGATGTATCAGTAGAGGGATCACCAGCAGGAGGAAGGAGGTTCTGATTCCTCTATATAGATCTTTAGTGAGACCTCACTTAGAATACTGTGTCCAGTTCTGGAGACCACACTTACAAAAAGATCTTGATAAGATAGAACGCGTTCAGGGAGGGGTAACACAAATGGTGAAAGGTCTGGGGGAAAAAAGTATCAAGAGCAACTTCAGGAACTTAATATGTACAGTCTGGAGGAAAGAAGGGAGAGGGGAGACATGATTTAAACCTTTAAATACATCAAGGGGCTGAATAAGGTTCAGGAGGGCAGTCTTTTCAATATAAAGCCAAAATCAAGAACACGGGGACATGACCTCAAACTAACTGGAGGAACATTCAAAACTAATTTTACAAAGAATTATTTTACTGAAAGGGTGGTTGATGATTGGAATAAACTACCAACAGAGGTTGTGAGACAGTCAACAATAAATGGCTTCAAACATGCTTGGGATAAACATAAATCTATAGTCAGACGAGGTTAATGGGAAAACAAAAAAAACAAAAACAAAAAAAAAAAGAAACAAAAAAACAAAAAAAAACAAAGGGCAGACGAGATGGATTACTCAATCTTTTTCTGCCGTCACTTTTCTATGTTTCTATGACTTTTGTGAGTATTATTTTATTCTTTAACCAATAAATGGTGCTTAAGGGAATGCACAAGGCTGGTGGGCCCTTCTTGTGGTTTTGACTTTTAGTACCAAGGATTTCCCCAATCTGAAGAGGGCAGCAAAGCCTACCTGGGCCCTATACTGAAGCATGGAGCCAGCAATTCCATCTGTTCCATGTACTTTATATCAGTTTGCTCACTTTAGTGCTGGTGTGATTTTTTTAATTAGTTTTGGATACTATCCTAGAACAAATTAAATGCGGGGAGCACTTTATTTGCCAAAGACCTGCTGGCACAAAGCATGTCCCTTTCCTGCGAAACTTGCCATTTGCTCCACTGTCTTGAGGCTAAGTAAAGCCTCATACACACGGTGCGATGGTTGTATGAAAACGGTCGTACAACAGCTTGTTGTACAATCATCCGACCGTTAGTATGCGCGATTAGAACAGCCGACGTGCGATGGTCGTACAACATAAGTTGGATGAGCAGACTAGAAAACTTTTGTTGTACAACAAGGCGTCGTACGACTGTTGTACTGTGTGTACAGAGAAGATGGTCCAACAAGTTGTACGTGCAAAACACGCATGCTCAGAAGTCAGGAACGCCCGGAATTCTGCGTTCGTGTAAACCTACATTCCTAATTCACAAATCACATTCACCTGAACTTCCTCTTTATACGCTCTGTAGCACGTCACTACATTAGGCTTGGTTGTACGATCGCTTAGTGCACGTCAGTATGCGAGACACAACAGCCAACATACGATTTTGGACGTCCGGTCGTACGACAGTCGCATCATGTGTACATAGCTTAAGAGGAAGGAAGGTCAATTCAAACATAGCCAGGTTTTGGAGTAAAAAAATAACACACCTAAAGAAAGACCAAAAGCATTCCCTTAAAGCGGAGTTCCACCCACATTTGGAACTTCCGCTTATCGTATTCCTCCTCCCCTCAGGTGTCACATTTGGCACCTTTCGGGGGGGGAAGCGGAAGAGGATACCTGTCTTTGATGGGTATTCTTTTCCCACTTCTGGGAGCCCGGCCGCGGTGCATTACGTCAGCAGCCCGGCTCCCTCTTCCTCCCTCCTCCAACGCCGGGCCACTGGCAGAGCGCAGCGCACTTCGCGCATGTGCAGTAGGTGCCCGGCCCTGAAGCCAAACGCCTCCACTGCTGGGTTCCCTTACCCGCAATGGCCGCGGCTGCACCTGACCAGCCGATCCGAAGATCGGCGGCGGTGCTGACATCGCTGGACTCCAGGAGAGGTAAGTGTCCTAAAGTTAAAAGTCAGCAGCTACTGTATGTGTAGCTGCTGACTTTTAATCATCAAATCGGCAGCAGACCTCCGCTTTAAACACCATTCATTGATTAAAGAATAAAATAATACTCACAAAAGTCATGCAGTTGCAAGCTTATAAACAGGGTTTGAGGGGTATACCCTAATCTTCAGAATTCTGAAGAAGAGGATATACCCCTCAAAACCCAACTCTTGCATTTGTGCTGTGGTGTGTTATAAAGATCCTCTTATTGAATATCTAGGTTCAAGAATTGTTCAGAGGCTGGTGTTCACTACTCATCACATTGGTTTCCTTAGATGGTAACACTAGATTATTAATAGGGAATGTTCTCAACATGCATCTATACTCAGAATCAAACAAATGGTGAATGATCTTCAGCATTACAAAACAAGTCCAGTTGAATGTGACTACTACTAAATTTAGTGTCATTAAAAAAGTCCTAAGCCAAAAGTAAATCAGACTTACTAAAGCAAAGAAAAGGATGTTCTCTAAAAACAAAAAATATACAAATTTGGAAAACCAGTTAGCAGAATGCTTCCTTACTTCTCAAAGGACAAACCATCATTTTGCCATCTTGAAAATGTTGTTTCTTGAAGCAACAGTTCCGGGGCCCCCTTAAAGTGACACTAAAGCCGCTTTAAAGATTTGTACCAATATACTTTCACTGTGCACCAGACTGCCTGGGTGGGGGGGATCAGACTGTTCTCGGTAAATGTAAAAAAAAACTGTGAAAAAATACCCTAGCAGTGGGAGCAAACAATGTCCCTGCAGCAGTAGTCATCGGGAATAAAAAATCCCCTGTGCCAGTGGTCAGTGGGAGCAAAATCTGCCCTGGAGTTGGTGGGGGAATAAAATGCCCTGGCTTCAGTGCTAGTAAAAATAATTATCAGGCATCAGTGTTCACTATAAGAAAAAATGTCCCTGTGTTGGTGGTTAGAGTGAGTAAAAAAAAACCCTGCAACAGCAATCAGTGGGAATAGAAAATCAGCCTGCAACATTGGTCATGGAAATAAAAAAAAAAGGACCTTTGAGTCCATGAACATTGGGAGTAATAAATGCCATGTTTGTCAGGGGAGGAATATAGCCCCATTGTTAATGTCAGTGGGATGAATAGTGCCCCAATCATTGGTGTCAGTGGGATGAACAGATTTCTATATATGGCCTGGACCCACAATCTTAAGTTCTATACCATCTATATGTCACTTCCATCAAACTGTTATCAGTCTAGATAAGAGAGCCACAATAACAAGGCTTGCCTAAAAAAATAACACTGTAGAAAGGTGTGGATTATATGCTGACACCATTGTACTGCATATGGCTGACCCTGGTGCCTCTTTGACAATGTTTTTAGATTCTATTGTATGTGGAGCCTACTGTGGTCTCTATTAGTTCAATTAAGTATTGTATCCTCAGTTTACATCATGAGTTACTTTTAAATTAAAAGAAGAAAAAAGCTTGGCTTAAACTCAAATGTATTTTTGATGTGTAAGCCTCTTAAAAATATCATTGCTACCAATGCTTTGAGGAATTGTCCAAAATACCAGTTTACTGATTAGATTAATGGGTGTCAAAATATAGTAATAGTCTATTAGCTTTATTAAAGGGTCCATTCTTTAAGTGATGTATTGTAAATCCTCTTGGTATAAAACTCGGATGTTTCACAGCACTGCTACAGCAGTCTATTTAAGAAAAGCCAGTTGAGAAATGAAAACTGTGCCCTTAACAACTGTGCCCATAAATTTGTTAAGTTCTTCTGACTGAATTACATAGCTGTATTAAGGATACATATATGAACCTAATGATTTTGATTAAATACAGTCCCACAATGTTATTCACTTGTGCAAAAATGGAAACTTTATTCTGGTACTTTTCATAATGTATCAGGAAAAATAGAAGAAATGGGACTTTTGAGGTACCAAAATAATATAAAATTGGTTACAAAGAGATTTATTATTTCTATAATATCCAAATCACAGCATTAAGAGTTATAGCATCATAATGGTCCCAGTGATCAAATCTGGCTTCAAGTAGATACTTCAACATGTTTTGCCTCTGCAGCTTCTCCAGGGAGAATTATTGACCACAAGAAGCTTACACTGTATTTAAGTAAAACACAGACAATTAACATAATTTAGTAGGGCACTGCCGCCGAGTACAAGGCATTTGGTGGCAAGTTATACAAATTTTCTTCATGACCTAATGGGCATTCCCTTTCCACTAGATTTCAAACTCTTGGACTGTATGTGCGATATAACGACCTATGTTGAACTGGTCAAACCAATATTCATGCATATACAAAATGCTGCTATTAAATGTATGCTAAGTTTTGGATCTCTCCAGTCTAGGTGGCTGATTGTCCGCATTGATTCCTCTGCCCCACTCATTTAATCAACTACCTGAAACTCCCGTTTTCATAATTTCCTTTCCTATGTACTTATTTGACCATGTAGCTCTCTCCACTAGATCTTAAACTCATGAGCTTCCTTATCTACTCATGGCAATATCATATGAATGATCTAGTCACCCTATTAAAGATCTAAGCCCAATCATTCAAGCTTACAAATGTTAATATAATATCAAAATTTGTTTTTAATCTTTGAAAATCGACAACTTTCATTAAAACAAAGCTGGTCATCCCCCACTATAAAGGGTCCCCTATGGGTCAATGTGTATGCACTGCAGGGATGTACTGCATATATTTTTATTAGCTAGACATACATTTTAACAGGAGTCATATATATAATATGCTGACAACATTTACACAGTATGTGAAGTCTACAGGGGCTTGAAATGTAACACCACTTAAAATAAAGCGTGTGTAGCAATATCCTATGTCTTTGTGCTCTTCAATGCTTTTAAAAATACAGTTTTGAATGAAAGAATATTTTATAAAAAAAAAAAATTAAATGTGAATGCTACTATTCACATCACATAGCATATTTATTACCGAATTTTGTGTTCCATCCCGAGCTTTCATTTACCAGCTGCAAAAATAATGGCACATTTTCCACAGCATTTTGGGTTTCTAATTTTGCTCTGTACACTTGTGCTGGCTCAAGCTAACAATGGTGTGGATTTGACATGTTTTTTGCTCATCAGTGCTTGTTTTAAACAACTCATTCACTTTTTCCATCGTACATGTGCTTGTGCCATTAGAGCTGGATCGTTCTTTGATGGAAATGAAGGTGGGTTTAGGTATGGGTGACGATAGAGAGAATAACACAGATCTTTGTGTGTGTTATTGTCATCAGTTTAGGGATATGATCAATTGTGTACAAAGCTGTAATTGCAGGAACCGCTTATTTACAGCTGCTGATGGAAAGAAAATGGATTGTACACATCATACAGGATGTAGGTTACCAGTGATCCACATACACCAGAAAATGTTATCTCAGAGCCGTTCATTGTGAAGTGTCTTCATAAACTATCTGTAAGCACAGCAGTATCATGTAATGGAAAACAGTAGCCTTTTAGTCGTTATACTATTTTGTAATGCAGAATAAGGGATTTGACTATCTTTCTAAGATAATAAACAATAGAAGACATGAATGTTATGCAATAAAACTTTATTTCTGTACATAAAGCAGCTGTGCAAGTCAATAGGTTGGGTCTGCCTTGACTTTCTATAAGGCCAAATGAGCTTATCTGGCAGCTATTAAAGCATTTGTTACCCCAACACTTCATATTCCTGATATGTGCTTGCTGTACAATGTACTTGTATGAGAAAGCCTCCTGTTCTCTTTGTATTGCTTCCTTTATGTGAAATCCATGGTGTTCCAGCCAGTCCCTCTGCTTTCCTATTAAAAATGGACCACACTAAGTGGAAGAGCACACCGTGGTCAGTTCTCTAGCTGTGCTGGGAACTCAGTGTACTCTCCTCCAATGATCAGACTTGTCCTGACCTGCCCCCGCTGCACAGCCATTCACTTGGAAGCTCAGTGTGCTGCTGCTTCTACTACCCCCAAGCTCTTATGCAGCTGAGGACAGATGGAATGTGATCACTTATAAAAAAAGGGGAAAAGGTATTTATAATGATTTTTTATATCTATACAAAATGTTTTGCTTTTCATTACTATTTTAAACTGAATGGGTTGGGTTACAAGGTGATCATTAACAATCACTTTAAAGCAAACCTTCCTAAGTTGCATTATCTTACCTTTACCACACTTCATCGTCCCAAAATCCCATCATCTCAGGCAAACACCAACTTTCTAAAAAGTGGCATTTGCTTACATTTTAGCACCCCTCCTTTCCTGTGTGTTTGTCCTATGTAGGCCTGGCATTGGCGGCCTATTTTTCTCTTTAGGCTTTAGAGGCAGAAAGGAGTTTCAGGAGAGCGCAGTACAAGGTCTTTGGCATCTTTGGGTGCCTACTGCAGAGCTGGAGAAATAGTCTGCTAAACCTAGAGTGAGTACAGGTTTGCTTTAAAGGGGATTGATCAGTAACTTTACAAGTGTCCATGAATATACACCAGCAGTATATTTACAAAAAAAAAAATAAATAGCAGTCCTTGAGCTCAAGGCAAGTGACTTTGCTTAGGCTGAGATCATTTAATAAGTCTAACCATAAATGAAAGTGATACGTGTGGCGCCAACAAAATCCTTGTTTAGAAATAAATTGAAAAATAAAATGTAAAAAATAAAAATAAAAAGGCAGCTCCCCCTTTAAGTGGAAACCCCACATTTCAACACAATACAATAACAAAAGTAAAGGGCTACTGAATAATTAATAGTGGTATAATCAATAATCAATCAACCTAAAAATTCATCGTGATGCAAGATGTGCACTGCTCATAATCTCCTTCTTATAGTGCTCCACCAAACATGTGTATAAAATGCACACTCACCAAGCATCAATACAGAACCAGCCTTCAAATATTTCCACCTTCTAATTCTCCAACCATAATCTGGATCCAAGTGATCTTGTACAGTAGTCACAAAGAGTTCAACAGCCCAGGCCCTCCAGGTATCTCTCTCTCATTATACAATATTAAGCAAATGACCCAAAGAGAGTAGTGAAGAATATCATGGGTGTAGTAGTTTAATAAAATTTCTTCAATGTATAAAAACAAACAAATGCAGGAGTGTGCATTTTATACACGTTTGGTGGAGCACTATAAGGGGGAGATTATGAGCGGTGCACATCTTTCATCACGGTGATTGGAGTCTTTCAAGAAGATTTTGTTTACACTGATGGGACTTTTATAAGATTCTGTATTTTTAGGTTCATGGATTAATGACTATACCACTATTAATAATACTGTAGTGCCTTGCTTTTGTTATTGTTTTGTGAATTAATTAGTCTGCTGCAGGCAGGAGTCAGCAATTCCCAATTCTCCTCTTCCCCAGTAATCAGACTGCAATATTGTTACTTTGTAGCAAGTAACAAGGTGAGATGCTGCAGCAGAGGTTGGTCTGTGCCCAATATTTGTGAACACAGGAAAGAACTACACAACATTAATATTTACACGATTGTGTAATTTTTAAGTCCAAGAAGTAGATGCCTGAACAAATATGGCTGCATACTTTAAAAGAGAAAAGTAGCTATCTTTTTCTAGGGTAGTTCTAGCGCATAGGTCTGAATAACTGCAGGAAACGAATCGTATTCTCTGACATACAAGTGACCACTAGAGGGAGCACATACAAATACATGTATGAAAATCAATAGCCAAAAATGGACTGGAAATAAGGAAAAAGGTGAAAGCCATGTCAGGAGTTACTTTTTGGCTCCATACACACTGTGCTCCTTTGAAAGCCCTTTCTCCTTACAGGAGAGAAGCAGCTTAAAAAATTAAGTAAATGCCGCATTTTTCACGAGTGTTTATGTCTGCTTGCGTGTATTTGCACGTTTTGCATTAATGCATTCTGTTGGCCAGAATGTTATTTTATTCTTAATATTTAACTAGACAAAACCCATTTTGCATTGCCTAGGTTTAATGCCAACTCACCAATTAGGTGTGGTCACTGCAGCAAATACTGTAGCTGCTGACTTTTAATATAAGGACACTTACCTGTCCAGGGAGCCCACGATGTCGGCACCCCAAGCCGATCCATCCACCGCATTGCTAGTAAGGGAAACTGGCAGTGAAGTCTTTTATAGGAGCTACTATTTGCCTAGGGACCTAGGTCCTTTACTTGGTCCTTAAGCTTAATTTTTTGTTTATTACTTCATTCTGGCCATTAGAATGCAATAACAAACATAAACATGTGTATTTATGCGCATTTGTGCATTTTTTTCTGCCCAAACACTCCATGCAACATGAAGTAGCGTTTAGAGGTAGAATAAAAAAGTGACACGCCTGTAAAACATTTTTTTAGCTGCTGTATAGTTTCCCTTTAAAGTGAAGCTGTGTGCAAGTGCCACTTAATTGATAATAATGAGTTCATATTTGTTCATGATTAAGCACATAATAAACTTTGCACCTAACATGCTGTGTTCTCTGACAAACCCAGCTTCCAGCATTAATCAGAATTTTCCTGGTTGGTGAGAAAATAGGCCTAAGGCTGGATTTACACCTGTCCGGTGCGAATTCCAGCCTGTCTGCTGCTGAGAAGGGGCAGAGCCGCCGTTTGGCAGCTCCTGTCCGTTCCCGCAGCGCAGCAGATGCAGGGGGGAGAGATGGGGAGGGGCCACGAGCAAGGGAAAATATTTCCGTTCAGTGCGGAGTGCATCTCCGTGTTAGATGCCCTCCCATTGAACACAACGGGCTGGGAATTTGCACCGCAATGCACAGAAAACGCATACGTTTTTTGTGCAATGCGTAGTGCGAATGCACCGGACATATGTGAACCGGACACATTGAAAACAATGTGTTTTCAAGTGCCCTGCGAATTGGATGCGGTTTAAGCCGCATCCAGTTCGCATAGGTGTGAATCCAGCCTTAAGGTGTATAGAGTAGTTTATATTTTGCACAGATCTCTTGAATAGTGGCGGCCCATCCATTAAGAGAGCAGGGCCGACCCCCCAATCCATGTGCCCAGCCCCCAATCTACATGCAGGATGCATGGATTTCAATGGGGTTTTTTTCTTTTTGAAAAGCCCATGATTAGAGCCTGACCAGTTGTGTAACAGTAGCGAATTAATATTCGCTAATGTATTCCTGCTCCTCCTCCTGGGCAATCAGGAAGTGAGGCCTGAGACCCGATTGGCCAGGGAGTCTTAGGACTCCCAGCCAATCGGGTCTCAGGACCCACTTCCTTTTCGGCCATGAAGAGAGGCAGCGGCCCCTCGGCACAGATCGCCTCTTTTCCGGCTCCATAGAGCAAGTCCTGTCCTCCTAGCAGAGCCCGCTGCCCCCCTCAAAAAATATTGATCACCAGCCAACATTGTTCTTAAACATTACCCACTAAGAGACTGGAGGGCCATCTTCATTTAATTTTGATGTTTGCTTGTCATACAACTTTAACATAAGATGTTTCTCAGGATGAGATGTAATGGTTTATGGTGAGGTTTTTTTGATCAATGTTATAGTGAGCCTGTCCCAAGTCTGTCCTCATTAACATACAACGCAAGAAGCCCAGCCTCTACACTTATACTGTAATCCTTCGTTAGGACAAGCCTTGTCACAATTGATAATGAAGATCTGCCTGCATAGTACAGACAGGGTTAATTATCACAAACACAGGTCCCTCATAAACAAAGAAAACTACTTAGCATTTTTTTCTCTGCTGCTAGGATGCAGAATACAGGATCTAAAAGGTAAGCTGCAAATTTTTTTAAGTAATGCTAAGTGAATGGGGCCATGTAACAAATATGTGTTATTGCAATTTGGCTGCAAAAGTTGAAATAAACTTTAAAGTAAGTAAGTGACCAGATTTTCAAAATGAAATCCGGGGACATTTTTTTTATTGGCAAATAATAAACTATTTTATAAGCATATTTTCCTCAAATGATATATGCAGTGTATGTTCTATGTGTTTATGGAATGATTGCATGATCTATACGTTATTTCTCACATTTTGTCCATGAGATAAAAAAAATTGTGGTAATCACAGTGGCCCTTTACCATATGATCAGTCGTGTCCACAGCTGATCAAATGTAAACAGACATGCTGGTTACTGTTACTTTGCTCATGTGCTGTCAATGTGATCAATGCAGGCCCATTAGTGCCGCCTATCATTGCCCTTTAGTGCTACCTATCAGTGCCAATCAGTGCAGGCTATCAGTGCCACCTCACTAGTGCTGCCTCATGAGTGCCCATCAGTGCCGCCTCATCAGTATCCATCAGTGCCACCTATCAGTGCCAATCAGTGCAGGCTATCAGTGCCCATCAGTGCTGCCTCATGAGTGCCCATCAGTGCCACCTCACTAGTGCTGCCTCATGAGTGCTCATCAGTGCCACCTCGTGAGTGCCCATCAGTACTGCCTCATCAGTGTCCATCAGTGCAGCCTATCAGTGCCGTCTTTTGAGTGCCCATCAGTGCAGCCTCATCAGTGCCAATCAGTGCAGCCTCAAGAGTGCTCATCAGTGCAGCCTATCATCAGTGCCACCTATCAGTGCCATCTCATGAGTACCCATCAGTGCAGCCTATCATGAGTGCCACCTATCAGTGCCCTCTCATCAGTGCCCATCAGTGCAGCCTATCATCAGTGCCATCTCATCAGTGCCATCTCATTAGTGCCCATCAGTGCAGCCTATCATCAGTGCCATCTCATCAGTGCCATCTCATCAGTGCCCATCAGTGCCATCTCATCAGTGCCATCTCATCAATGCCTGTCAGTGCCACCTATCAGTGCCATCTCATCAGTGCAGCCTATCATCAGTGTCACCTCATCAGTACCACCTATCAGTGCCATCTCATCAGTGCAGCCTATCATCAGTACCACCTATAAGTGTCATCTTGTGCTCCAGGCAATCCCGTCCCTCCCGACTACATTGCCCATAATTCTTTGCAGTACAGGAGGGAGGGGGAGGGAGGAGCACTGTGCTTCCCTCCCCCATGTACTGCTCTGACGGAACACCGCTGCTGGGAGAGAGATGGTAGGAGAGAGCAGAGGTAGGAGGGGAGGGGCAGGATGCTGGGAGAGGGAGAGGGCGGTCGTGTCACTTTCGCCGGGATTGCAGCTGGTGTTCTTATTGACAAATGGGGAGGAGGAGTGGCAGCTACAAGCAGCACACAGCCAGGCTGGAGCCACTCCAGCTCCTCCTCTCCAGCTACTCTGTCAGTGCTCCTCTCACAGCTAACGCGGCCCCCGCCTACCGGGAAACTGGTCGCCCAGGATTGACTCTGCAAAAGCAGGGATAATTGGGCTCCGGGGACAGCATCCACTGTCCCTGGAAAATGGGAACGTCTGGTCACCATACTTTAAAGCAAGGGATTTTTTCTTCTTTTTTATTTTTATTTCCTATTACATGGTGTTCTATGAATGGCCAAGAGAAGGGGGGGGGGCATACAAATGACACTACCCCTTCTGTGTATGAGAGCTGCAGCTCTCTTACATGCAGCAGCTGAAAGTACAGCAAAAGCTGTACTATCCAGCGTAAATAAGGATGTCAAAGGACAGAGCAGCAGCCCAGATATAGGATATACATTTGTCAAAGGTAACTATTAGGTTCAAACGCAAAATTGAAAATATATGCCTGTAGTCCTACTTTGAAAACATTAGACAACAATTTAAGGCACATTAGGGCCAATGGTCACATTAATGTTTAGGTCAGGATTTCCAATGAAGTCTAAAGGGGGAAAAAAATTACATTTTCTTTTAACTGACCCCAACATGGCTTGGAATATTGTGACAATGTGTAAATAACTTTACATGACAAAGCTGCCTCTTTATCTCAGCTGTCTCTAGGCACAGGCATAATGTTGATGAAGGTAAGTCTGTGCCCCATAGAGCCAATCACTTTCCAAAGCTTGCCGCCTCAACCTCCACAACATCTCTAAACTTCATCCTTTCCTAACCAATGAAACCACAAAGCTCCTGATTCACTCCCTGGTTATCTCTCGCCTTGACCACTGCATTTCTCTCCTCATTAGCTTACCCTTAAGCAGACTATCCCCCTTCAGTCCATCATGAATTCTGCTGCCAGACTCATCCACCTTACAAACCGCTCAGCGTCTGCTACCCCTCTCTGCCAATCCCTCCACTGGCTGCCACTCGCCCAACAAATTAAATTCAAATTACTAACAATAAGTTACAAAGCCATCCACAACTCTGCCCCCAGCTACATCACTAACCTAGTCTCAAAATACCAACCTAGTTCCCTCATCACCTCCTCCCATATTCGCATCCAGGACTTCTCCCGAGCCTCTCCCATCCTCTGGAATTCCCTACCCCAATCTGTCAGACTGTCTCCAAATCTATCCACTTTTAGGCGATCCCTGAAAACTTTTCTCTTCAGAGAAGCCTACCCCGTCTGCACCTAACAACTACACTTTTTATTTTCTCCATAAGCAAACAGCCTTTTTACCCAATGCAGGGGTTTAACCTCTTAGGTTCCACAGTGAGTATAACCAGCATGCTTTACTGCATATACAGACTGATTTTACTGTTGTGGGTTTAGTAACACTTTAAGAAAATGTTTTATAAATGCTCCACAAGATTCAAAAAACTGTCACACAGGTTTTACATAATTTTATAATTAGATTCAATAGGAAAATGTGCAAATAATGGATGAGAGTATTAAAAGCCTTGCGCAAAAACATTTTTAAAAAAGACCCCTTAGCAACCCCACCAGCTCTTTTTTTTGTTGCCAGTGGTTTAGACATTAATGGCTGTGTGTTGAGTTATTGTGAGGGGACAGCAAATTTACACTGTTATACAAGCTGTACACTCACTACTTTACATTGTAGCAAAGTGTCATTTCTTCAGTGTTGTCACATGAAAAGATAGAATAAAATATTTACATAAATGTGAGGGGTGTACTCACTTTTGTGAGATACTGTATATATATTTTTGTTTTGTTTTTTTTAATCATATATACACTATATTAACAAAAGTATTGGGACACCTGCCTTTACACGCACACAAACTTTAATAGCATCCCAGTCTTAGTCTGTAGGGTTTAATATTAAGTTGGCGCACCCTTTGCAGCTATAACAGCTTCTGGGAAGGCTGTCCACTAGGTTTAGGAGTGTCTATGGGAATGTTTGACCATTCTTCCAGAAGTGCATTTATGAGGTCAGGCACTGATGTGGATGAGAAGGCCTGGCTCACAGTCTCTGCTCTAATTCATCCCAAAGGTGTTCTATTGGGTTGAGGTGCAGGCCAATCAAGTTCCTCCACAGTAAACTTGCTCATTCATGTTTTTATATAATTTTTTTTCAGCATTACTCTGAATTAACAAGTAAAGAAGGTTTAGTGATCTGACATAAACCGCAATGGCAGACCTCCACCCCTATTGTATGCATACAAAAGCGAAAGGAGAAAATGGTGGGGCTTTAAATGAGGCTGACATGCCCATTAGTACTAACTAAGTTCGAAACCATATTGATACACATACCTCAAGAAACCTGCCACAAATAAATGCCATAAATGGTATATATAATACATTATTAACATTTATTAATTTGGTCATAAGAAATTCATAATAGCATGTATACAAGATAGTAGTCATTAAAGTTATTCAAAGGACATGGTTGGGTATAGATATCAAAAAATGGTCAAAAGTGTTTTAACCCAGAAGATAAAATCATAAATTGATGCACAAGTCCAGACCCATATATCATAATAAACAATAAAAATTTTCATACATAGTTAATAAAATAACATATAGTTCGAGCACCCTAATTAAAACTCTACGCGTTTCGTAGCTTATGCTACTCATCAGGAGTATGGTGCACAAAAGTCTATGAAGAAAAGAGAAAATAAAGGAATACACATTAGTATACAGTATCCTCCCACGTAGAAAATATTTTCAAACAAAGCCAAACGATTATATGATGGTGTCTTACATGGGTGGCTACCGAGCTGTAGATGGGTCCTGGAATGCGGGCCCCAGTGGCATGGCCTGACATGGGGTTGAGGCGGGAGTACCCACCCAAGGAACCGGGAAACAAACAGAGGTCGATCGGACCGCCACAGCATGGGCTATGGGTGTGGTGTAGAGGTAGGTATGAGGTGTCTGAAAAATGAATTTAATAAAATAAAACAGTGGAGGGAATGGAAGTGAACCTTTCCATTTATATCATCATCAGAGCTATATACCCATTATTCATATTATTCTTTTAGTATACAGTGCCCCCCTGGATACACTAGTTTTCTGTTTCTTGCTGGGTCTGTATTTGCCGGCTTGGTCACTGTTTGCGGGCCTTTTGGGGGTGACCTGCTCATTGGGGTTGCGATGCTGGGCAGCCCTTTCCCCGTCTGGTTCCCTATTACGACGGGGGCGGGGATTGTTTCTCCCCACATCGGCGTCATGCACACACGCACCGCCCCCTGCGTCTTTTGACGCCTACATGGGGGGTGGTGCTTGTTTTTTCCATCTTACGCCGCAGCCGGAGGGGAGCCACATCCGGGGCGGACACTTCCGCTTCGGAGTGTTAGGCTTCCTTCCCGGCATGTGTGGCGTTGGTATGACGTTGGCGGGACCCCGCCCAGGTCCAGGGGTACATAGCGGAGGCCGACCGTATGATAGCCACTCATGCTTCACAGGACACATCCCCTGTTGCTCTCCACATGGGCACACTGCCCAGGTAATTATTTGCATAGATCTCACGAGCCCTATTGGTTTGGTTTTGCTCACCCTTGTTACCACCTATTTCCTTATCTCAATCTCCTTTTTCTCATCTACTTTGGCAACTTTCCAATCATCATTATGTCATTCACTTCCATTCCCTCCACTGTTTTATTTTATTAAATTCATTTTTCAGACACCTCATACCTACCTCTACACCACACCCATAGCCCATGCTGTGGCGGTCCGATCGACCTCTGTTTGTTTCCCGGTTCCTTGGGTGGGTACTCCCGCCTCAACCCCATGTCAGGCCATGCCACTGGGGCCCGCATTCCAGGACCCATCTACAGCTCGGTAGCCACCCATGTAAGACACCATCATATAATCGTTTGGCTTTGTTTGAAAATATTTTCTACGTGGGAGGATACTGTATACTAATGTGTATTCCTTTATTTTCTCTTTTCTTCATAGACTTTTGTGCACCATACTCCTGATGAGTAGCATAAGCTACGAAACGCGTAGAGTTTTAATTAGGGTGCTCGAACTATATGTTATTTTATTAACTATGTATGAAAATTTTTATTGTTTATTATGATATATGGGTCTGGACTTGTGCATCAATTTATGATTTTATCTTCTGGGTTAAAACACTTTTGACCATTTTTTGATATCTATACCCAACCATGTCCTTTGAATAACTTTAATGACTACTATCTTGTATACATGCTATTATGAATTTCTTATGACCAAATTAATAAATGTTAATAATGTATTATATATACCATTTATGGCATTTATTTGTGGCAGGTTTCTTGAGGTATGTGTATCAATATGGTTTCGAACTTAGTTAGTACTAATGGGCATGTCAGCCTCATTTAAAGCCCCACCACTCTGAATTAACAAGGTAAATTCTTCTTGCAGAAGTGGCAGTACATGGAACTGTAACCGCATGTATTGCAAACTGTGCGCAATTGGTGTTTTCAGGTACAGCCAATATTGTGTGCAGCTGGCAAAAATTTCTGTTGATGAAAGTTGCTTCATAACTAGGCCCCTTCACCTAATGTGTATTTATCACTTACTGCGTTTTTTATGCAGTTTATTGGGAAATTGATATGTTACTGTTAATAAAAATAGTATACAAAATAAAATTTAATACAAATTTATTTATTTTTGGCCTTTCTGCTCTGACACTTAACCCTCCTGAAACGTTACTGTCAACCCGCCTAGACCTAATTCTTTTCCAGAAAGTACTTTCAACGCTAAAACATATAAAAAATTATAGCGGCCGACCCTCAATTTTTATTTTCTTTTATATATTTGCTTGGAATTATGGCAGAAGCACTCAAGATTAAGTATTAATCCAGCTTTCTATTTCACCTGAAAATTATTCAACTTACTCATGTTCTACTCCTATAAAATTTTTCAATAAAAAATAGCAAGCATTTTTCAAATGCAAAAATGCAGACTACTCAACTGGCTGCTGTCCATGGTTTGGGAAATAAATTAGTGAATGTTATACCAGACATCCTATATTGGTGCCACAAAACACATTTCCTCAGCGAAAGCTTTGAATGTTATGATTTTTATGACTCATAGTGAGATAGAGTTTGTAGGAAGATGAGTGACACAAGTTCTACAGACATATTATTCATTCATATTCTCTCCACATAAGTCATCAAACTGACTCTCAATGAAAATATGGCAAAATCATTCTACAGCACTGAATAGGGAGAAGAAAAATGAACACTTTCACCTGCACTTTGAATCCTCGCGCGATTAATAAATTTGCAAATATTCTTTTTAAAGGCTTTCTTTCAATTGTGCCTCAAGGACTTTTCTTTTGCTGCACCTACATCCCATCATGCATTCAACAAGCCTCTAAGGCAGCCTTTCTCAATCCTTTTTAACACATTTTTAAGAATCCATAAAAATAACTTTCAGGTCCCAGGAATCCCCTGCTAATAATTATACCTTCACTTTAGGGCTGGTTCACACCTAGGCAATCCGACTTCAGAGGTGACTTTGCTAGGCGATTTGTACGTGACTTCAAGGCAACTTCAGCGCAAATTTGGGTAATTTACAACGCTACCTGAAGCGACCTCCATGCCAGGCGACTTTGCCTGTGGCCAATAAGAGAAGAAAGGGAGGGGGTTGCCTTAAAAAATTATTTTCTTTTTCCTGCTTCTTTATAGATGGTGATCCGACTTGGAAGCAACTTCCATTGAATTCTGTGGGCTCAAATTGCCTAGAAGTCACGTTGAAGTAGTAAAGGAACCTTTTCTGAAGTTGCCTTGAAGTCGGAATGACTTGAGTAGCGTATATTAAGACAGCTCCCATTCTTTTCAATGGGATTTCATATGTCAAGCGGCTTGAGGCGACTTGGGGTGGCACAAGTCGGATCGCAAGTCGTCTAGGTGTGAACCGGCCCTAATGGTACAATTAGAGTGAACAATAAGTTGTAAGTAAATGAATAAATAAATAAAAGAATATGTTTTGTGTTTTTGACCCTCAGGGTTGCTCGATATGACAACATTATTTTCAGTAATAATCACAGTAATAATAATAATAATAATAAAATCAGATATGTAATGTTAAAAATGATGGTAAGAAAAGAAAACCAGACAGTAAAAAGTGTAGTGCTCCCTCACATTAGTATTCAGCAGGAAGTGCCCCCTTACATTGGAGGTCAGAAAACAAGAGAATGCCCTCTTCCTGATAAATAAAAAGATAATTAGGGTCTGTGGTTACTTATCAGAGAGACATACATTTTTCATTGCCCAAGGAACCCTTTCAACCTTAGAAGGAATTCTAGGTATGACGGAACACTGGTTAAAGAAGGCTGCTCTAAAGCCACCAAGTTAGCAATTTCCAATTTTCCCTTACTAGTATGTGAAGTTGCTACAGAAACTTGGATATACATTTAATCAAAAAAGGGTACCTAAGAGAATCAGTACAACTTTGCCATTGTGAGATAATAAGCTGTCTATCAGTAACACCTAAAATTACTATTTTACAGTGAGGAAAATAATTATTTAATCGTCTGCACATTTTGTAAGTTTGCCC
>BLSH010094400.1:909977-928390 GCA_018402905.1 Glandirana rugosa
CCCGGCCAAGTGTGGATCTGCTGAACGCTAGGCTGAACACGGTGGGGTTCAGCGGAGTTCGGCGAACTGTACACTTTAGGGTAACTTTTCTTACCCTCGACAGAATTATATGCGATGAGCTCAGTAAGGCTGAAGTTCCGTTGAAGTCTTTTCCAAGGAAATGATGAAGTTGCACTGAAGATCCGTTAAACTCGGGTGTCTTAAGTTACCTTCAACGAAGGTTCAGCCTAGTGGTAGATATTTCTTCGTCCTTTTTCTTTTATTAAAAAATTCCGTTGGGGGAGGGAAAGAAGAGAATAACCGGTGTCCGTTTCAGCGGACCGTACCTCGATCCGACTTGGAAGCAACTTCCATTGAATTCTGTGGGCTCAAATTGCCTAGAAGTCACGTTGAAGTAGTAAAGGAACCTTTTCTGAAGTTGCCTTGAAGTCGGAATGACTCGAGTAGCGTATATTAAGACAGCTCCCATTCTTTTCAATGGGATTTCACATGTCAAGCGGCTTGAGGCGACTTGGGGTGGCACAAGTCGGATCGCAAGTCGTCTAGGTGTGAACCGGCCCTAATGGTACAATTAGAGTGAACAGTAAGTTGTAAGTAAATGAATAAATAAATAAAAGAATATGTTTTGTGTTTTTGACCCTCAGGGTTGCTCGATATGACAACATTATTTTCAGTAATAATCACAGTAATAATAATAATAATAATAAAATCAGATATGTAATGTTAAAAATGATGGTAAGAAAAGAAAACCAGACAGTAAAAAGTGTAGTGCTCCCTCAAATTAGTATTCAGCAGGAAGTGCCCCCTTACATTGGAGGTCAGAAAACAAGAGAATGCCCTCTTCCTGATAAATAAAAAGATAATTAGGGTCTGTGGTTACTTATCAGAGAGACATACATTTTTCATTGCCCAAGGAACCCTTTCAACCTTAGAAGGAATTCTAGGTATGACGGAACACTGGTTAAAGAAGGCTGCTCTAAAGCCACCAAGTTAGCAATTTCCAATTTTCCCTTACTAGTATGTGAAGTTGCTACAGAAACTTGGATATACATTTAATCAAAAAAGGGTACCTAAGAGAATCAGTACAACTTTGCCATTGTGAGATAATAAGCTGTCTATCAGTAACACCTAAAATTACTATTTTACAGTGAGGAAAATAATTATTTAATCGTCTGCACATTTTGTAAGTTTGCCCACTTACAAAGAAATGAAGGGTCTATAATTTTTAACATAGGTGTATTTTAAATGATAGAGACAGAATATCGGCCAAAAATCAAAAAAAAAAAAACACATTATACAAATGTTATAAATTGAGTTGCAGTTCAGTGAATAAAATAATTATTTGATACCCTACCAACCAACAATAAACCTGGCTCCCACAGACTGGCTACAGTATGTGCCAATGTGGTACACAAATTAGTCCTGTCAATTTAAGAAGGTGCTCCTAATGACAACTCATTATGTATATAGAAGACACTTTCATGGACCCATCATGGGCAAGACTAAAGAGCTGTCAATGGATGTCAGGGAGAAGATTGTAGACCTGCACAAAGGCTGGAATGGGCTACAAGATCATCAGCTAGAAGCTTGGTGAGAAGGAGCCAACTGTTGGAGCAATTATTTGCAAATGGAAGAAATACAAAATAACCATCAATCACCCTTGGTCTGGAGCTCCATGCAAGTTTTCGGATGATCATGAGAAAAGTGAAGGATCAGCCCAGAACTACACAGGAGGAGCTTGTAAATGATCTCGAGGCAGTCGGGACCACAGTCACCAAACAAACCATTGGTAACGCAATACACCGCCATGGATTAAAATCCTGCAGCGCCCACAAGGTCCCCCTACTCAAGAAGGCCCATCTGAAGTTTGCCAATGAACATCTAAATGATTCAGAAAAGGATTGTGAGAGTGCTGTGGTCTGATGAAACCAAAATTGAGCTCTTTTGGCATTAACTCGCCGTGTTTGAGGAAGAAAAATGCTGACTATGACCCTAAGAACACCATCCCTACAGTCAAGCATGGAGTTTGGAAACATTATGCTTTGGGCTGTTTCTCTGCTAAAGGTACAAGCCGACTTTAATGGGCCAATGGACGGGGCCATGTATTGTAAAATCTTGGATGAGAACCTGAAGATGTGTCATGAATGGGTCTTCCAGCATGACAATGAACCAAAACATACTGCCAAGGCAACAAAGGAGTGGCTCAAGTAGAAGCATATTAACCTCCCTGGCGGTATTCCCGAGTGTGGCTCGGGGTTAATTTACACTGCCAAAAGTGGTAACCCCGAGCCACACTCGGGATTGCATCGCTGGATCCAGGCAAAGTTACTTACCTTGTCCCCTGGATCCAGCGATGCCCCCCCCCCCCGCTGTGTCTGCGGGCTGGGTCTTACGCCCAATGTACTGTGATGCTGGGCTCTGTTCCCTGTGAGCATCAATTGTGTGGTGTAGGAGTCCGGCAGGAAATTCAAAAAGTGAAACACACAGTAAACATACAGTACACTGTATTCTGTAAGATTACATTACTGTATCAAATCATTTCACATCCCTTTTGTCTCTAGTGCTTTGTCCTGTGCCCTGCATGCACTTTTATATTATACAGTTGTATGCAAAAGTTTAAGAACCCCTGACAATTTCCATGATTGTCATTTATAAATATTTGGGTGTTTGGATTAGCAATTTCATTTTGATCTATCAAATAACTGAAGGACACAGTAATATTTCAGTAATGAAATGAGGTTTATTGGATTAACAGAAAATCTGCAATATGCATCAAAACAAAATTAGACAGGTGCATAAATGTGGGCACCCTTGTCATTTTGTTGATTTGAATACTTGTAACTACTTAGCACTGATTAATTGGAACACACAATTGGTTTGGTGAGCTCATTACGCCTTGAACTTCATAGGCAGGTGCATCCAATCATGAGAAAAGATATTTAAGGTGGCCAATTGCAAGTTGTTGTTCATGGGGGCCTCAAAACAACTCTCAAATGACCTGAAAACAAAGATTGTTCTACATTATGGTTTAGGGGAAGGCTACAAAAAGTTATCGCAGAGATATAAGCTGTCAGTGTCCACTGTGAGGAACATAGTGAGGAAATGGAAGACCACAGGCACAGTTCTTGTTAAGGCTAGAAGTGGCAGGCCACATAAAATATTGGAGAGGCAAAGGCGAAGGATGGTGAGAACGGTCAAAAACAGCCCACAGACCACCTCCAAAGACCTACAACACCAACTTTCTGCAAATGATGTCACTGTGCATCGTTCAACAATTCAGCGCACTTTGCACAGGGAGAAGCTGTATGGGAGAATGATGTGAAAGAAGCCTTTTCTGCACACATGCCACAAACTGAGTCACTTGAGGTATGCAAATGCACATTTGGACAAGCCAGTTTCATTTTGGTCATAACAAGGGGTGTTATGCATGGTGGCAAAAGAACACAGTGTTCCAAGAAAAACACTTGCTACCCACAGTAACATTTGGTAGAGGTTCCACCATGCTGTGGGGCTGTGTGGCCAGTGCCGGTACTGGGAATCTGGTTAAAGTTGAGGGTCGCATGGATTCCACTCAATATCAGCAGGTTCTTGAGAATAATGTTGAGGAATCAGTCACAAAGTTGAAGTTACGCCGGGGCTGGATATTCCAACAAGACAACAACCCAAAACACTGCTCAAAATCTACTCGGGCATTTATGCAGAGGAACAAGTACAATGTTCTGAAATGGCCTTCCCAGTCCCCAGACCTGAATATCATTGAACATTTGTGGGGTGATTTGAAGCGGGCTGTCCATGCTCGGAAATAATCAAACCTAACTGAACTGGAGATGTTTTGTAAGGAAGAATGGTCCACAATACATTCATCCAGAATCCAGACACTCATTACAGCTATAGGAAGCGTCTAGAGGCTGTTATTTCTGCTAAAGGAGGCTCTACTAAATATTGATGTGATTTTTCTGTTGGGGTGCCCAAATTTATGCACCTGCCTAATTTCGTTTTGCATATTGCGCATTTTCTGTTATTCCAATAAGCCTCATTTCACTACTGAAATATTACTGTGTCCTTCAGTTATTTGATAGATAAAAATGAAATTTCTGATCCAAACACCCAAATATTTATAAATGACACGCATGGAAATTGTCAGGGGTTCCTAAACTTTTGCATACAACTGTATATGCCATTCTTTCTGCCTGGAAATTTGAGAATGTCCATGGCATCCAAAAAGTGTCCCTTTATGTCAAAAGCAGTTTTTAACCAGCTAGAAAACAGCGATAGTAAATAAGAATCATTTCCAGAATTGAGCGATACTGATTTGTGGGGAAATTCGTCATCAGACACTGAAAGTGACGACAGCGACAATTCTGCAACTGAGCAAAAAGTGTTTTTTATTTGGTTACATTATTGAATACATTTTATTATTATTATATTATTATTTTTGATAATTATTTATAGTTATTTATTATATTATAATTTATGATTTTGTGTTTCAAACATTATCATACCCTAGATGTCTATTAGACTCTTGTTTGGACAGATTTAAGTGAGTTATTCCTAAGAATTATAGGCCTACAATAAAAAACGCCAAATTTCTATGCAAAACATGTACTGCTTTGACCCAAAAATCTGACATAATCATACCGCCAGGGGGTTAAGGTCATGGAGTGGCCTAGCCAGTCTCCAGACCTTAATCCTATAGAAAATTTATGGAGGGAGCTGAAACTTCAAGTTGCCAAGCGACAGCCAAAAAACCTAAAGGATTTAGAGAAGATCTGTAAAGAAGAGTGGACCAAAATCCCTCCTAAGATGTATGCAAACCTGGTAACCAACTACAAAAACGTCTTACCTTTGTGATTGCCAACAAGGGTTTTCCACCAAGTTCTGAGTCGTGTTTTGCTTGGGGATCAAAGAATTATTTTCCCCACTGTAGGTGTGTGTGAAAAATAGGTCTCAATAAATTTAAAAAAGCTAGGTCCCCTGTCTGCCCAAGGCATTGACAGGCCCTTCTGCTCAATCCGCTCTCTCCTTCTGTACAGTTGTTCCTTATCAGCATCTGTGCATGAAGCATTCCTGATTGAACTCTGGTGTACAGGAGATTAGAGCAGGCTTTTACCACATGTACGAGTTGCATTTAAAAATAAATCACATTTTTCTGAATAAATGCATTAGTAGTTAATTTAGTGTTTTGTTTATATCTACCTAGAGTTTAGCATTAAGGATCCCTAAGACCCTAAGAGGGGCCAATAGTTTCCTTTTCTGCATACTGAAATAACATCACCAGCCAAGTTAAGCAAATAAGATACAGAAGATTGAGATGAGTTGAGATCACAAGAAGATGAAGCAAGTATCTTGCTGACATTAGATACATGTCTACGACTAACTAAAGTGTAAGTGGCTCACTCCCAACCCATTCAATATTTTGAAGCAACGTCACGGTGAAGGCATTAGGGGCCTCGTTGCTAGGAGGCAATAATGAGCTCTTCCAATGTCAGAGGCACTCATTATCCAGCAAAGTGAGTGAAGGAGCTTACTGTAAAAGTGCTCATTATCTCTCACATAGACTTTGGAACTTGTACAGTGTTTTAGTCTGTTGAATGCATCACACCAGAATCAGCAGTGGGTCCTGCCACTGCAGATGACAGACAGATTTCTCCCCACCAGTCTTCTCGGAGAGGTATATGTTTTAAGATCATTGACTTACTGCAATAAACTTTACACAGCAATGCCACTGCCAAACACAACACTAATAAACACTGCAAATATATATATGCACTACCAAAAATAAGCAACAATAATGCTTGTTATATCCTACAAATGTAACTGTTCATTGCAAAGACAAATAGACTGCGCACTTTTGCAAGTGCAGTTGCTCCAGATCTTAGTAAATGAGGTAAAGCTTCACTTTACAAAGATGCCCAATCACATCCAAGGAAATTTTAAAAAACAGCATTTTTGCTTGCACATGATTGGATGATGAAAGTCGCCAGAGCTCTCCCTCATTTACTAAGCTCTGGAGCAACTGCTCTTGCCTCTTTGCCTTTGGTAAATCAAACCTTTTTTGTGTTCAAGGTTTACTTATATATCTCAGAAAACAGTTCATGGAACCACGCAACTCACAACAGAGAAGTAGAAAAAGTTTTCTTGCGGAGAACTAAAACACTGTAGGACGTTACTATTTTTCACAGGTGGAAGTAGTATTCATTTTAAAAGAGTGGTCATTCGTTTTTCAGAAATTACTGCCTTTAGCTAGACATGTTTAGACTTGATGAAACTGAGCTGTCCAACTGGATTTGACTTTTAGCTTGGGCTGCCAAATTTTTGAACAGAGCTGGCCACACACAAGAATGGGCAAATGTGAATGGTTTAATAACTTTGAATTAGTCATGCAAAAAAAAAAAAAAGTAGCATGCCGTTTTTCCATTCTGTGTATTTGGTATCTAAATAGATAACCACAGTAGAAATGGTGAGGCAAAAAAACTGTTCTGGATTATAGCAGGGGTGGGCCAAATTAATGTAGAAATTAGGAGTCAGAAAGTACTTTTCAGGGGGCGGAAATGTGTGCTTCCACTAATATGCATATAAAAACTCAGGGCAATAATGCACCAGCTGAAGGTTTTAAAGCAACCCTATGATTAATTCTAAATCTGCTAAAACAATTACCCTGCAAAAGAACAGTGTAAATACCGGTACTTACTTTTTCTGCTGTCTGCACTGCCAAACATTGCTCCATTCCAGAAAGAAGCAGTAAGAGATATGGGGGAACAAGAAGATCGACACTCCCTGAAGTGTTGGTTTCTCAGTGATCCTTGGGGGACCATTCTTCTGGAATGCACCAGGGTTTGGCTGCACAGGCTGCAGGAAAGGTATGTATTTACAGTCTTTTTTGTGCTTTATTTGTAATGGCAGGTTGGTTCCAGTAAGGCTGATTGGCTACTTGGCTGCTTGTCTTGATTTGACCAAGGTGAATTGTCTTACTTAACAAGAGAAACTGTACGCTGCTTCATAAGTGGTTGGACCATTCTGAAAATTATTTGTTAAATTGAATTCACTGAATGGTTAGCAACTAATGTACTGTTGGCCTCCTGGACAATTTGGAATAACTAGCCTCTAACAACAAACACATTAATCTGGAAACATGTCTATTTTTTTCAAAGCACAGCTTTTTGTTTTAGTTATGAATAGCGCAGAGAAAGGCTAAACCCACTGGATTTTAAACGCTTGCAAAAAAAAAAAAAGACCCTACAGTAAATTAAATCAACAATTTTCAATTTGCTCTCTGTCAGCCAGAATGTTGCTGCAGTACCTGGGCCAGTCTGGTGGATATGTAGAAAAATGAGAGCACCACAAAACAAAATAAGTCTAGTAAAAGTGTATTTCTCACAGAAAAAGTTCAGAAAATAAAGCCAACACATTTCGGAAAGACTCATACCTCAAACTTTATCAATTCACTCTAGTTTTCATTGTTTCCAGACCATTTTTATTGCCCACAACAGTACTCAACAGAAGCCATAGTTCCCATACACTGCACTTATGGGCAAAAAGCTGATACAGCAGTTTGGAATTCATAGCTCTATAATATTAGGCTATATTTACACTATATACCATTGGTGTTGAATGCAGCAATGGTTCAGGATGTATATCCATTGGTTCTGGATATTCATCTGGCAAAGCCATGATTTGTATGGCACCACCCACTGTCCTGATATGAAGAATAATCCTCTTATTTTGGGGATATGTGATGGGATGAGATATGTGAATATCTTCTGTTCTAAGAAGGCTTTAAGGCTTTACTGTGCTATGCACTGGTTTAGTTGAAGGCATTAATATATATATATATATATATATATATATCACCTATTGGTGCAAGTGCAGTGTCATTTAACCACTGACGTCAGATCTTCTCAAATTTAAGAGGGCTACCTCATCATGCATAGATTAAGCTTTCCAATTGTGGGATACAATTTACATGGGAACTTGGGAGATAGCCAGTGTTGTGCAACAGTTTTTCTGGCAAGGTATAATGTTCTGGTTAAAGGATAAGTTCACCTTTTGAAACATGTTAAATGTAACACCTGTATTTAGGGTGGAACATGTAATATGTTCCAGTAGCTGCAGCCCCCCCCCCCCCCTCCCTTTAGTGACAGCGAGATGGGAACTTCTCACGACGCCCGCTGTAACTATTTGAAAATAACTCAACCCACACAGCAGCATCATTCATTCACAGTTTCTTGTGAATGACTTGAACTACAAGCACTGGCAGCCTTTGTGTCTGATGGCTTGTAGTTCTGAATGGACTGCAAAGTCGCTGATGAGCGGCCTCGTAATTCATTCACAAGCCCTATGTTTGCAGGAGTCTGGCATTGCACTCCCGATCCACTGATTACGGGTGCAATGCTGTTCAGGCTTCCTAAGGAAAGAATAATAAATGCACATTTATTTTTCTGCACAAATATGTGCATTTATTATTTTTTTCCCAAAAGGTGAACGTATCCTTTAATGCTATCTGAATATGAGGGCCATAAAAAGTAAGTTCTAAAAGTCCCAGGAGGCCCATCTTTGGCTCAGGAGAACAATGAAGTTGAAGTGCACGATGAATTGTATCAAATATATCTTGCCAGTACCGAAACAGCTTTGAGCATATACATTTTTTCTGCTATCTGGGGCTCCATTATAGAGATTAAACTTCACTTCCTGTCCTGTTCATAAAATTTTTCCAGCCAGGAAGTGAGGAGAACTCTCCAACAGCACCACAGACAGAAATAATATATATTTTTTAGTAGAATAGGGGAAGGCTAGAACCCCAGTCAGATTTTTATGTTAGCTAATTTTTCTTTGCTGCATATTTTTCTGCACTTCCTGCCTGATAAAAATCATTATCAGCAGGAGAAGACGTGAGGGTAAATTCTGGATAGCAACACAAACCCAACAGGAATTCTATTTTTCCTCAGTTTAAAAATTCACCAAAACAAAAAAAAAAACGTTTTTGTCTTGACATACACTTTAAGTCACCACTTGTGTGCCACAATACATCATCACTTTACAGCTCGTCATGAGAAATCTACCCATTTGTTGCCAAGCCTAGGGTGCATAACGATGGATCAGGTTTCCTCAGTTGGTTGGCTGTTATGTCTTAGATTCAGGTTTGTAATGTGAGAATGCCCATTTGGAGAAGAGGCTCTGCCGGTAGATCAGTGCCACACAACAGGCAGAGTTAACCCCACAGAGCTCACAGATAATCTGTTTTCCCCTTGTAGGATAGAAACACTGAGGAATTATCACATAGCAGACAAATAAACAAAACGATGAAATACTTCCTACCTGGTGATGAGCACAGCGTTGTCGTGGTGAGCAATACCATTTTCCGGAATAGTGTTGCCATCACTCTGGTGTGAGAGAATAGATTTCTGCCATTTACAGAAGCTGTCGAGGGACTTGTCCGCATGGTGGTTTATCTCCAAGTTTGGCTGCAATACAACACGCATACCAGGAATGTTCCAAGCAAATTACTAAGGTCAGTTGTTAAGCCTTTTGAAGACTAAAATGGGACTATAATTAGAAGCAGTGGTTTCTAGGAATAATCTCTCCTTGCCAATATTTATCTCTATAAAATCTGACCCGGAGTTCAGCCAACGTATTACTGAACAGGCAGATTGTGTGTTCCAAATGTAATAGTGATTATGTCAATATAGCAATTTCACATTATCAGCTAAGAGGCATTTAACACGTCAGTAGGTCCACGGCACCACTGCTGAGATCATTACAGCTAGACAAGTAGTAAAAATAAGCAGCGACATTCGAAGTACAACATTTTCAACTGTATTCAAATGTGCCGCCACAATTCAGACAAGTATGAATGTATTATTTAAGGCTACAGTCACACTTGATGTGCATATTTAACATTTGTCAAGTGCATTTTCAACCACTGATTCTGAAAGGGGGTACAGAACCTGAAAATATGAGTACCAAATGCTCTTCTACTTTCAGCACCTATGTGAACATAGCCTAAAGAAGGTTTATATTGTCATAAACTGGGATTCCCTAACATACAAACATCAACTATAAAACCAAAGTTGAGGGCTGACTTGTCTCCTTTCAAGCCTAACTATTGTTTATGGAGCCCACCGTAGGTAAAAGCCAGATACTGAATAAGGAGAGCCCTCGACTTTACTCTATAAAGTCTGTATTTGCATAATATAATGCCTTGGTTTCATAGGCTCCTAAAATGCTCAAAATGAGCTAGAAAACCACATACAGACACCTTAGCATTTCTGTTTTTCATAAATATTTCTGTTTTTATAGATTTCCAGGCAAAGATTAGATTAATAGATTTCTAAACTCAAAAACAAAAATGTAATATATCACAGCATACAAATTATTATATTTTGTGGCTGCATTTATTTTATTTTTTTCAGGCTAAGAACATTTTCTGCAAGTACAGAAAATAGCTGTTTATCTTTCCAGAATTCTAGTGTAAGTTCCTGTGCACTGAACTGATATACCAAACAATTTTATTAAATTTCCCAGTATCCCTATGTGAACTACAAAAGGACGTCTCCCTATGTAATGGAAAAGGGTTTAGTAGTCCAAATCAGGAGATCAGCCCAGTGATAAATATGGTGTCTTCTACAAATACAGTGGAGGAGTGAGTGTAGCCATTCTAAAACAGGAAGTGTGTTACACACAGGATCAACAGGTGAAAATAAAGAAAAAAAGTACTGTTAAAAGAAAACTAATGCAGCCACCACATTTAAGAACCAATAAGCTGCAATGCATTTCTTTTTGAGTTTAGATATGCTTTGCTTCCTCCTAAACTAACTGTATTGTGAGAATGTGTGCATGATTGTGAAGAGATATCAGATTTAAGTATCTTTCAAGGACTAATGTTATACTGTATGTTCTTTAAAAATGCTTTGTAAAAAAAGTCATTGCTATAACTTGATTTACAGCATGATAATTAAATATAATAGTCGTCATATGACACTTCTGAGGAGACAGAACATTTTCCATCTTCACCCAACATGGCTAATCCACCGTTACCGGAAATGGCAATTTTTCTAAATTGACTGATTATTGCATAAATTGTTGGGCTTCTTTTACTATGGTTTGGTTGGTCATTTTACAAAACCTCAGTCAAGCTTAGATTTTTGTAAATCAACACATATACCACAAGTTGAGATTCAAAGGAAGAATTTCTACATTTTGTTTTATATATTTTATTCTATATCTTTGCACCACATGATAATCTGGACATGCAAGGCACAGAAGTGGCCTGTTTGGGAGACAATGGTGGCAACAATTAGGTGGTTTGTGAAAGAAAGAGCTAACACTTCCACAAATCGCTACAAGTTGTAGTTTTAAAGACAATTCAGGACATGGGAGCACAATGGAAAAAATTATGTTGAATTTAGGATCCAAGCATAAACATATGGTTCCATTAACATAAAAAGGCTCCAGCTGTAATTTTATTTAGGTACATTGGCTAGCTACTCCTGGGATTTGTCCAGCCCTGAGTGATTCCTATGAAATCCCATGTTAAACTGATGCTGCATTCATCATCCTAGCTTGTAAAATACACGCTGCCATACATCTAAGAGCATTTTGCACACAGAACTATTGAAGGGCATGACATTTAGAAACTCTGATCTAATGCCATCAACACAGCATTAATGAGGACAAAAAAAAATGTAGGACCTTACCTGATCTTCTGTGAGGACTATCAGTCTGGTCACTATGATATTCACAACGTTTCCTAGGCTGGAATCACGATAAAGTTTGGCAACCTGACCTCCAGAAAAGAAGAAAAGACACAAAGTCAGACAATGACACCATAAACCATGGGGTATGCCCTGTAAAAGAAACCAAATAAGCTTTTAAATAAGCACATGTCTTCCGTGGTTCTTGTGCTTTCCCTCACAGCAGATCTCATTAAAAATAAAGTTAAAGCTATATGCTGCAGTAATCCATGCAATTATTGGTGGATTATGGGAAGCTTACATATAGCCAAGAATGATTCAAACGGGCTACTTATAAGCCTGAGCGATGAAGTTATTCCATTTATTGTGATGACATCATTGTGTTAACTGTGTAATGGCACCAGGCATGTGGGTGTAAACCTGTAATTTTGTTTAAAACTAGGATTCAAAAAGAATGATTTGCATGAACTTCATACAATTTAATAGAACTAACTGTATCTACATTGATGTGAACAGGTCATGTCCACCAAGTGAGGAGGCTAATACTATTGGTAAAGAGCAGGCAAGTAACAAACAAATTGTTTTCTCTGTGTCTCAGGAGGATTCTGGGTTCTTGGTCTAGAATGTATGAATGGCCTCATCTCCTCTCCAACGCTGCCCCTCCTAATAAACTTTAACTCAAATGTCCAGTGCCAGATCCTCCATGGCCATTACAGACTCTGGCACTTCATAAAAGCTTAACCTTGACTTTGAAAGATGTTAGGATCCTGTATCTACACTGGGCCTCAAGGATCCTGTCCAGGCATAAAGAAATTGACCTGACAACCACGACAGGTACTTGCACGTACCATCACCAGCAGAAAAGTACTAGTGATGTTAATTAGTACACTCTTCCTTCACTTTAATGTTCAACTACTAGATATCTCTACTTTACACAAGGGTTACACCTGCCCCAGGAGCTAGGTAGTCATTGTTTTATATACGTACATTTCTTGACTTCTGTAACCTAAATTAACTGCATAATGGCATATAAAAGCCCTACCATATCTTGGAGACAAAGAAAAACTGGCAGACAAGTTCTCAACAAGTTCTCAACTGCTAAACAAGGGCTCCAATATTACATGTAATATTAAAAGGAGCCTTCAGTTAGCTGTTTTTCAGTTGTATTTTATTTTGACACCGATAATTTTACAGTTTATACCAAACTATTATTCCAGATTGGAATTATGGATTCATAAATTCAACACTGATGCCTCCTCTGCCGGCTATTTCATTTTCTCACAGCTGGCACTCCACAGCTGTCAGAATACTCAAATAGTGACTAGAGCTGAATGGCAGAAGTCACTGTTCAGCCAACACATTTCCACATGGCCCCTCCTATCTTCAGATTGAAGGTTGCTGAGCCGGGTGGTACCATCAGGGCCACAGATTGAATTTTGGCCAATTCATCAGGAAACGGAAACAAAACTCAGTCCACGTATGGCCAACTTTATTAAGCAAGGCAATAGCAATTTGTAAACAGCAGTTATTCAAAGTAACCAGTTAACATTCATCTGGAAATTTGAGTACACTTAATTGAGATGTGATTGGTTTCTTCTAACTACATATTGCCTATAGCTTACAAAATAATTCTGTTTGTTCCTGTATTTGAGTTCAACACAGAACTCACCTGGTACTGTACACAGGATTCATCGCCCTTAGATATGGCGGCTGCATTAGTACAGAAATCACAAGCCTTGTAAACTCCTGTGCATTGAACTGAAATAATAAACAAGGTTATCAGATCTCACTAGTCTTCTTCTACAAAACACCTTCCCCCTATGTTATAGAGGTAATGGGAGGGAGAAGTATTTGTAGTCAAAACCAGGAGAGCTGCCTAAGCTGACAAAACTGCTCCTCCAAAGATACAGCGCAGGGAATAAGTGTGTTGTCACCATTGGTGGCTGCTGCTCAATTCCACCCACCTGCTCCCCCCTCCGGTGCTTGCTAGCTCGATCACCGTGCCTCATCTCTCAATCGCCGCATCGCTTGTCCATCGCCTGCCAGCCCCACACTTACCCCATCCAGGTCACGGATTCAGCAGCATCCCCTTGAGTCCCAGTGGTCGCTTCTCCTCCCGGCCTATCAGGACTTAGGACTCGCAGCCAATCGGGTCTTAGGACTCCTGGCCAATCGGGTCTCAGGACCCGCTTCCTGATTGGCCGGGTGGAGAAACAAGAAGACATGTCACACAACTGGGTGGGCTTGGCATGCAGTCCTCTGCACCCAGAGCCCACCCTTTTTTGAATCCAAATAGAGACTTGGGCTCTAATTATATGCTTCGAAAAAAAAAAAACATTGAAATCCATGCGACCGGCACCCCGCATGTAGATTAAGGGCTGGAAACATGGATTAGGGGGACGGCACCCCTGCGCCCTGCATGAGCAACCGCTACTGGTTGTCACCCCAGAACAGGAAGTGTGATATTGGCAGGATCACTAGTTGAAAATAATTCAATAATGGCTTTAAAAAAATTGTAACCACCACATCTAAGGATTGAAAACCTACATTACATTTTTGTTCTTGAGTTTAGATACATTTAAGAGTATCTGTTGGTTTGCTAAATTAGATACGTCTCTTGAACTGCCCACCCCAATTTTCGAAAACACATTACACAATAAAGAAAACATTAAGTTAAAATATACACTGATCATTGTACTTAAAAATAACTGTCTAAAGTATCTTAGGGGGGAAAAATCCACAGTTCCTACATCTAGCGTATGTCTGTTTTAGAACCCAGAAGGAACTAATTTCTTCATGATCTAATTTCCCTTCATCATCTGACAGATCACACTTAGCTGGTGTAGACTGCTTGTTGCTGGCTCTGATTGCACAGTAATAAATGTACACCTACATGAGGTAGCATGTGGAGGTAATTCTAGTCAGCACTATAAATTACAGGATGACATCAGTGTCTCTCCAGCCGCTACAGCAGCACAATGAATAAAGCATTCACAATGATAAAAGAAAAGCAACAGGTAATTGACACTTGTAAATGTGAACAGAGGAGTCAGTGTGCTGTGCACAACTAGCTCTTGCTGAGCGGATCCAGTAGACACTTGACGTTACAAGCCACAAAGTGCGCTCATAGATAATGTCAGCTACTTAACTGGAAAAGCTCCAAGTCCTTTTTTGAATTACATCAAAAAGGAACAATTATAATAATTACTCTGCATTTACAGAGGTGTATGTTTTCACTTTATTTCAGGTTCTTTTTCAATTGACAATATATTATATTCAGAGTCACTGTACACAAGTGCTTCTGTTTAAAATTGTCATGCCATCTGAGTGGGGAGTGAATATTTCAGGGGGACCATTAACAGCAAAACCCATCACCCCAGTGGTAAAGACATTGTTACTGTAAGCATGCACCAGGGATCTTGGGAGGGTCTTAAAATGCAACTGTGGCCATACTACATCCAATCAAATATTCCTGGGGCTAATCATGTCAGCCTATGAATGGGTGAGCTCCACCCACTGACCCCACAGGACATTCCCCTGCTCAAATAAAAGGAGAGATTACCCCATACCCCAGCGTTCCTTTTTTGTCCTGGCTCCAGGACAGCTCTCCTGCTACTGAAAGAATGGGTAAAGAGGGAATAATAAAGATCCCTACCTGGAGACTCTTGGTCAGCCCTGCTTACTTGGGGGGGGGGGGGGGGGTATGTAATTCTGCCTGATTTTACCTTTTTATTTTGTCTGTAATGCATCTTATTTCATTCAATGATGTTTGTCTAGATTGTACAGATCCCCATATGGCAGCCAGGATGTCTTTGAGTTCCACAGCAACTTGCGGTGGAATGGAGGCACCTGCCTGGCTGCATGTTGGCTATTGGGGTGGGGGACTGGCCGTGCACTGTGCAGTTTCTTGTTCGGCTTTCCTTTAGGTTTACCAAAACCATGTAGTGTGAGATCAAAGATAACCCACTTAATGTGTGTGCAATCAGGCAGGCCCTTGCACTGTATGGTGGAAGGTGGATCTGGGAGAGATTGGAGAGTTGTGTAGTGTATGGCTAGCCTCACTCTACTTTTGAGGAGAGAAAAAAAAAAGATCTGTACTAGCTTTGGGTAAGCTGTGTACATTGCAGAATATTATTGAGATCCTGCCTTTTTCTTTCTGTCCTGAACAAGATTTTTATCCTTGTCCTGCTTCTGGCATAGCTGAGTTTGTTTCAATAAAGCACCTGGGGCTAATGTCCATACTCTGGTCTGGAAAGCTGCTGGATTTTCTGGTCTGTATACGTTTTTCCTCAAACTTCTCTAATCTTGAACAATATCCGTTCATGGTTTCCGCTGTTGAGGCAGTTGCTGTTGGTTCCGCTCATGGCACTTCAGCGATCTTTTGTACTCGGATGGCATGCCTCATCCCAATATAACTATAGCATGTGGAAAAGATCTTTGGGGTGGCAGTGATTATTTGATTCAATCCTGAGTCTTCCTCTGGTAGTGAGGTCTTGTAATTCTTTCAAACGGCCCTAGACAAAGGGCTTAGCTACAGTTCGGTCCAGCTGTCAACCATTTCAGCTCTAACTGTTCATTGCATAGAAGATCCGTTTGGTGGCACGTTTTATGCTAGCAACCTTATAGCTAAATCAACAACCAATCGGATCTCAGTAAAAATCCAAGCTTTCTCAGCAAAGTCTCCATATTGTGGGCTGTTTCAAGACAGAGTGGATCTTAAACCAGTTCCATCTTTTATTCAATAGGTTGGACCTTTTCATATAAGTTGGGAAGTGGTGCAGTCTTCGTTGTCTACAGTTATGGAACAGGAAGATTGGTCAAAGGTGGATGCAATTTTTAGGTCATTTTTTCCCACGTATCTGCGGAGAACAAAGAAGGTCAGGCTGGCGGATAACTGGTTCATCTATCAGTAAGTCCTAAAATGGGTCAAATGGCCCCACCTAGAATCATTTTTCCTCTTGGATAGTCCAAACCATCAGATGGGCATAGGTAGCTTCAGGCCTTTCCCCTCCAGAGGGGGTTCATGCGCATTCCACAATGGCAACATCAGCTTTGTGGGCAAGTCATGCCTGGATTCCAGTGGAAATGCTGTCAGGCTGCCAGATGAAAGTCCCCTAATGCTTCCACCTACTATTACTGTTTGGATGTGATGGATGGCCCTTCCTGGGCTTTGGGCAACTTGGTGCTTGTTTTCTGCTCTTTCTGTGTGATTTTTGATACAATGATTTTGCATTCGTTCTGCGTAGTTTCTTGTTACTTATTTTGCTTGGTCCGGCCCTTTCTTTTCATGCTAGCTATATCCTATTCGTAGGCTGACATGATTAGTCCCAGGAATACTGAAAATTGTTAACATACTTACCCTAATTTTCCTTTCCTGGGAGCTCATCATGTCAGCCTAGGGTTTCTTGCCCTGGTGTTCTGTCCCGAGGTTGTGTTAGGAATGCTGGGATATGGGGGAATGCCTCCTTTTATTTGAGCAGGGGGTTGTCCTGTGGGGTCAGAGGGGTGGAGCTGACTCATTCGTAGGCTGCCATGATGAGCTCCCAGGGGAAAATTACGGTAAATATGGTAACAATTTTCCATATTTACACATTCTTAAAGAGTAGCAAACAAGTTTAAAAATAAGATTTCACTGACCTCTGTAGCTGCAGCCACTGTGGAGCAATTTATACTCAAAATTACTGTAGAAACACTGCATCCCTTCTCTAAGCTGCCTCAGCTCATTTAACTGCATCTCCCAGCAATGAATGAGCAGGGTTGCCAACCATCAGTAAATTTACTGACAGTTTGTAAAAAACAGTGAATTTTTACAACTGTCTGTCAATATCAGGGGCTGATAATTTGTGTTGACTTTTTAAGTGTAAACCAGGCAAATTATTTGCTATGGGTATTATCAGTGTTTCCATATTATCTTTATACTGTTTAAATATCAGTTGCATTTGTTATTAATAGGAGTTCTGTCATTTTTTTCAGGTTGCCAGTAAAAAATGTGATCCACCAGTAAATTTGACATGTTTTGTCATTTAAAAAAATGTTGTGGGAGGTTGGCAACACTGTGAATGAGCAGCCTTCCAGCCTTCTAATCCCGCTAAATTTATAACACAAAGCAGGTGCACTGGAAAAGCAGAGGAGAATGCTGAGAGAGCCAACTAGAAAAATGTCCATATTTATTTAGCGGGAAATGTGAGGATGAATTGCTCCAGACTGCCCGCAGATAGATCAGTCAGTGAGGGTTTATTTTAAGTCTCATTTACTGCTTATTAAAATGAAAAGTAACTACATACACTCACTCAAGATGAATATAAAAAATATATCTCTATATTTTAGATCCATTCAAATATTTAGTTTGGGGTAATCATCCTCTAAAAGACATACAAATAATTGAGCACATCCTATTAGCTAACACAGCCCCTGAAAAGAGGTCCTCCCCTATTTTATCCCATATACAATGATCAACATTACATCACATATATCGTAAGCAAAGGGGGGAGGGATGCCTAAACTGGCGCGTTTCACTGTTCTGGCTTCCTTAGGGGTTCGGGGGATGTAGCTGAGGATGGTTACTAAAAGGAAAAAATACACATATGATAATATACAGTCAAATAAACATAATACAATACACATAGTGAATATTAAGAATACTGCTACTAGCTTGGAAAACTCAGGCTATACTCCAGGCTATATCCAGATCAAAAAAAGTTGGTTAGTCTCTCCCAACAGGGT
>BLSH010094400.1:944043-959051 GCA_018402905.1 Glandirana rugosa
CTATAACCGCACTGACCTCAAGTCTGCACACGAGAAGGCTAGACCGTCCGTCCGTCCTCCCTTCGAATTCTAGTCCCAGTTTCCAGTCATATAAAACCCGTCTAAAAAAAAAAAATTAATCGTAGTCACAGTCAATCACAGTTACAGTCATACAAAATCCGTCCTGTTTTTTTCTTCGTTTTAAGAAGGAGAAGATTGGATGGTGGTTTTTCAAGAAACCACCATTTAATACCATCATTGTTCTTTATATGTCGATGTAAATTTTTTTTATATATAAAAAAAAATAAACGATAAAACCCGGTCAAAAGGAAACTATTATTTTTTTATGTGCAGTGTTGCATGACTGAGTAATTGCCATTCAAAGTGTGAGAGCACTGAAAGCTGAAAATTGGTCTGGTTGTTAAGGGGGTTTAAGTGCCCAGTTGTCAAGTGGTTAATATGTGCTAGTAAAACTGTACATATCATCACAACTAGCTTTTTCAGGACAAGTTGGGTTTCATTTGGTAGTAAATGGTTATGGATAGCTCCTTATTTTTTTATTATCAAAGGAAAACTGGCCCAAAATAGCAAATAAAAAAAAATATATATTTTTTTTAAATGTAGCTGTATATTTCTTGTTACTACCATAATTTACCACCAAAGAACTTTTTGGTGGTAGGTTAGAAGAGGAAGAATTTTGCTTCTTTTTTTGTCCTGCCTAAAACATACTGACATTGACACTAACTGACACTGATGCTAATTAAAAAAAAAAAATCTGCCCAAAATATACTGACCTTTGACCCTGATCTTGACCTTTGACCCTTAATTGACCCACACACTAACATTGGCGCTAACTTAGATCAAACCTTGATCTAGGTGTTTTTTCTTTATTTTTTATAATTTTTTTTATTACACACACTTTTTCCCCTCTCTGCAAGGAAAGAGAAAGATACATTGTACAGTATCTCTCCTCTCCATTCACAGAGAGAGAAACACAGGGGCGGGTTTCACAGTGTCTCGTCACTGTGGTAGCCAATGAAAGTCTACCACAGAGATCAGGTGACCTGAAATCAGGAGTTCTGGGTCCTGATCGTTAGTATGGGGCCCAGGGCTCTCGGTGAGACCCCAAAAGAGAGATACGCATATATGCGGCCCCACAGAAAAAAAGCACATATACACTATATTACCAAAAGTATTGGGAAGCATGCTTTTACATGCACATGAATTTTAATGGTATCCCAGTCTTAGTCCGTAGGGTTCAATTTTGAGTTGGCCCACCCTTTGCAGCTATAACGGCTTCAACTCTTTTGAGAAGGCTGTCCACAAGATTTAAAAGTGTGTCTATGGGAATGTTTGACCATTCTTCCAGAAGCGCATTTGTGAGGTCAGGCACTGATGTTGGATGAGAAGGCCTGGCTCACAGTCTCTGCTATAATTCATCCCAAAGGTGTTCTATTGGGTTGAGGTCAGGACTCTGTGCAGGCCAGTCAAGTTCCTCCACCCCAAACTCGCTCATCCATGTCTTTATGGACCTTGCGTTGTGCACTGATCCAAATCATTTGGTGGAGGGGGATTATGGTGTGGATTTGCTTTTCAGGGATTGGGTCTGGCCCCTTAGTTCCAGTGAAAGGAACTCTTATGGTGTCATCATACCAAGACATTTTAAACAATTTCATACTAGTAACTTTGTGGGAACAGTTTGGGGATGGCCCCTTCCTGTTCCAATATGACTGCGTACCAGTGCACAAACCAGGACCATAAAGACACGAATGAGCGAGTTTGGGGTGGAGGAACTTGACTGACCTGTACAGTGTCCTGCCCTCTGCAGAAGGGAAGCCAATCTGAACAGGACCCAGAAGTAGATCTGAGTACACAGTAATTGCTCAGGTATGAGATGCACACTCTGGACCAATGTAACTATGCAATAAAAATCATACCTAGAGTTCAGCTTTAAAGTGGTAGTAATCCTAAAAAAAAAATAAACAAAAAACATGTTCCTGTCCCTTTAAGGCACAATATATAACATAGTGCTTTTTCAGTGTCATTTATCCCTTTCCATGTTATACAATACCTGAGTGATTCTGCCTGTTCTTGTGTTCCCCTCTGTAAACTGGCCATGCTAATCATGGCTGCCAATCCATGATAGTGTGGTCAGTTTAGGTCCCTCCATCATCCTGCTGTATCTTCACTGTGACTGCATCTCCCTCTCTCACCCTCATTTCCCCCTTGCCATTTTTGTAATCTGTTGTGTGTTTGTGATGCTGATCTCCTCCCTGCCCCTCCCCTCTTGCCTTGATTGAGTTACTATTCCCCTGCAGCTACTCCTCCCCTTTTTTAAACATGTGACTGGCACAGCGCCAATCGAGAGCACAGATTCCTCTTCTGATGTATCTTACATATGTCAGAAGGGAATCTCGGCCGCTCCCACGGTACTCCCTTAGATCGGGAAGGAGAGCAGAGGGATACTACAGAACTGTAGAGCAGTGCTGTGCAAAAAAAGGTACTTAGCCAGGTAATTAAAAGAAAAATCACACTACACTTAATATGGACAGAAAACAGAGAGGATATAAGGATTTCAAAGATGTCACTTTACAACCAATTTAATTCCTCTTTCTCCAACCCGATAGAAAGAGTTTTTGGCCATACTTCTCTTGTGGGCCACAGGAGTGCACTGACGGCGGCTAAAGTCCTCTGTTGGCAGACATCACAGAGCCGCTCTAGGCTCTAGACAGATCCCGACAGAAATCTCAGGATCCACCCAGATGCCTGACTGTCAGCTGGCTCAGCCTCCCAGCACACCGCTCAGAGACTGTGCCAGCTGCTTCCACCCCTCCACAGCCTGGCACTCCAAGGAGCGCTGGAGGGGCAGAGCAGAGAGCGGTGACTGACAGTCACCACTTTGCTCAGAGCAGACCAGGAACTGAGCATTCAGCGGTCATGTGATCACTTAGATTAGAGATGGTGGGGGACAGCTGCAGCATCATATTGATGCTATAGCAGGGAGGTCAGCATAGATGTTTGTTCTTTAGCATTCCCACACTTCTCCTTTTAAACACACAATGCTGTAACACAGAGGTAGAGAGAGGGTGCTTAGCTCCAAGTAACAATTATTAATAACTTTATTTTTTCTTCGACCACTGGCAGTTTGCTGTTCTTACAGCCCAGGCTGACATAGTGATGTGTCACCAGAGAGTGTGTCCTTGACACCCTGGAGTAACAGGAGGGGAGTTGGATGTCCAGTGGGGAGTAAGAATGCAAAAACCAGAAATAATGTCCATCTGTTTCACACCTCCTACACCAGTGGTTCTCAACTCCTGTCCTCAGGACCCACCAACAGGCCAGATTTTAAGTATTACCTTGGGGAGATGCAGACTAGAACACTGCAATCACTGAGCAGCAAATTATATCACCTGTGATGTATTTCAGTTATCCTGCAAACCTGGCCTGTTAGTGGGTCCCGAGGACTGGAGTTGAGAACCACTGTCCTACACTAATGAGCATTTAACCCTTGCTATGGTATATTACAAATTGTTATGGCTCATTGGGGAATAAATGTAAGTACACCAATGCAAATGCTCTTATCAGAAGAACAAATACATTGATCTCAACACAAACTACATTATTTTAGATTCACTAGTTCTTTAATGCTTTAAAATAATTCTCAGGGAAAACAAGTCAATTAAAACTATTTAAAATATTATCCTATACAGGTACCTTTGGGCTTAAATGTTTATAAAAGGGATCAGGACTACATATGATTATACACTTTCTACAATTATTTTTCAGACTTTAATTGTGTCAGTATTTTTTTGTTAATCCCTTAATGATGGGGAAGGCCCTGGGTGCCATAATTAAGGAGCCTGAATAATATAGTGGATGTCAGTGGCAGCCGCTCCCCCCCCCCCCCATTCATGCGTCCGGCCCCTTAATCTACATGCAGGGATTCCAATAAGGGTTTTTTCTTGAAGCACATGACTAGAGTCAGAGGCTCTAATAGGCTTCAAAAAGGGTGGGTTCGGGGTGCAGAGCACTGCGTCCTGAGCCCACCCAGTTGTGTGACTATAGCGAATGAATACTGATCCTCCTCCGGCTAATCAGGAAGCAGATCCTGAGACCCACCACCCGATTGGCTGAAAGGACAGGCGATCCTATTGGATGCCTAGGAGGAGGAGGGAGCAAATGCATGGCAGAAGCCGTCGTGATGCAGAGGAGGCATAGACATGATGGAAGCCGCCCGCAACCTAGATGGGGTAGTTGCGGGGCTGGATGACCGACTGCCCATGGGAGGGTGCGGGTGACCCACCCGACCGACAACGTGGGGGGGTGGTTGTTTGCCGCCCCCCCTAAAAACGAAAAACCACCAGCTGCCACTGGTGGATGTAGACATATATGTTAGATAATGGCAAGAGCAAGCCATAATAATGTAGGGTTACTGTCGTATGATATATAATAACTATGGCTATTTCTTGAAGACATCTAGCCATTAGCTCGAGCTAGGGCGCGGTTTAGTCGTGTTCAGGGTCCATCCCTTTGTCCCAGTGTCCGCCCCAGGGGGATGCCCCACTGCAGACCGCCATTGTTACAACAAAAAACCACAGGGGGCGCGTGGCCTAGTACATTATCCTCTATAAAATGTATTAATTAAAAAGTAAGTAGCATACTCATAAACAAAGCTTGAATATAGGCATATCAAGAGACCACCATTATCAAGGTCTGTACTTTGCAGAGGATAATGCACTAGGCCACGCGCCCCCTGTGTTTTTTTTTTGTAGTATTCGGACCCCCCAGTCTGTGGGAAGCAGCGAGGCAACCATTACCCTCCTAAAGTCAGCACAAACTGAGAACTTAGACCCCACCCAGGCCTCTAGCACAGTGGAGGAGATTGATAATCCTTTTTGCTAGGCCGCCATTGTTGCCCACTTGAGTTGCATGCTTCCTTTTACTTGTTGGTATGTGTTATACCTAAACATTTTGTTGGAATAATTAATTGTCTTTTAAGATAGAATTAACTATTAAATGGGCTCTAATATATTGTTTTATCTTGCTTAGCCATTATTATAATCTCCTTACCTGATCCTCGGCTGGTCCTGAAGAAGCTTTACAAGAAACGCCTTGACTTAGCTCCATCATTATAAGTTCTGTGTTATCTGTATATGTAGTCACTTTGGATTGTGCATGATATTTAATTATCAGTCATAAGGAGATTATGGCACTGATAAGGGTTCATGAAGATTTAGGATCTTATTGATCCATTTAAGTCATATAGTTCATACATATATTTTTTCATGTTGGAACCAGTGGTGGGCAGTGGCTCCTCTGCCTCTTTGGCTCCTGCTCTGTCCTCTCCTCCATCGTGGTGGCTTCCGTGCGTCTCCTCTTCCTAGGCGCTGTCATAGAATCGCCTGTCCTTTCAGCCAATCGTGCAACGGGTCTCAGACCTGCTTCCTGATTGGCTGGGAGGAGGATCAGTGTTAGAATAGCGAATATTAATTCGCTATTCTAACACACCTGGATGGCCCCCAGGCACCTGCACCCCTAGCCCACCCTATTTTGAAGTTTATTACAGCCTTTGGCTCTAATCAGTGCTTCAAAAAAACACCCCCGCAACTGTAATTCATGCGCCTGGCGTCCTGAAAGGGGCCGGATGCATGGATGGGTGGGTGGGAGCATGGAAGGGGGGGCGGCGCCTGTGCGCCCTTAATGAACAGGCTGCCATTGGTTTGAACTATATAATATTTTGGATGTCATACAGAGGTGGTAGTTTTTCTTATGATATCTAAAATATTAGAATATTATCATATAATCAAATTTAGCAACAGCAGTTTAAAACCCTCTATCTTCTACAGCCCTGGCTTTAAAGTATAACTGAAGGCAAAATCTTTTTGTTTTGGATAGAGTGGAGAGGGATTAGAACACCTGCCAGGTTTTTATTGATATCTGTACCCCCAATAGGTAGATTCACCCTCTATATTTGTAATTTTTACCGATTTCACTAAAAGTGATTGTAAGTAACAGTATTAGAGAGGAAATTTTCCAACATTAGTTCTTGAGACCCTGGCGACAACCAGGGATACCCTCACTTTGCACGTAATTCCTCTCACTTCCTGTTAGGGCTATGGAACAGGAAGTGTAGGGAAATGTCCCCAATGGATTGGCAAAAAAAATGAAAAGGGTTATAACCCTCCCTTACTCTATCCTGAATGAAAAAAAAAATGTTTGTCTTTAGTTCTATTTAAATAATTAATGAATCATTATCTGCTTAGCAGTTTAGGTCCAAATACTAGTAGGTCAGTTTTACAGATACTAGAAATTTTAGAAGATGAACTTAGCAATGGCAGCTGATCCATATTTGTAATTATTTTAAAAGCAAAAATTCCAATTTCTATAAGAATGATAATTTATTTTGTGTATTTACTAACAGACAGATTTTAAGTTCAAAGCACGGCAATTATCTAACTGAGCCCTTAGTATTTACAATTATCTCACATAATTGTGTACTTTCCCTGCTTGTAAACCTCAAGGAAAAACTAAAACCAAATTGCTAGAACATGAAAGAATGAGCTTAGCATAACTCAAGCAGCAAATTGTAAAAGAGAACATAATTATCTGTTATTTTCTTAGCTGATATCTCTAGGGGAGTTGGTAGCCCATGACAGTCAGAGCAGGTGTCCCAGCTGGGGTGTTGTGACATGCTGGGGTGCCACAAACATGGAAAACAGTTTGCCCTGGATAAGCATCATGGTGTGTGCTGGCCACCGGCACTGTAACAACCAATGAATCTCTAGTGTCTGGACACATGGTTTCCCACCAACACCATGGAAAGGCAAGGTGCTGATCCAAGGCATGCGGCATGTAGGGCTTACCCTAGCATTAGGAGAGGACAGAGTGCACCTCCATCCAGACCTGCTCTGTCTGCTGCCCTCTGCCATGCTGATGGAGTAAAGTAGGGCTCTGTTGGGATGAGGGGACTCTGATCTATAGAGGGATCCCTGATGTTTTGGGAGGAGGCTGATGTATAAGGGGACTTCGGATAGGAAGAGGGGGGCTTGTGATGTGATTAGAGGTCTCTATGATGGTATGATGCTGCTGACATAATGGGTGGAACTCTAACAAAATGGGAAGGGATCTGACATGATGGGGGGCTCTGATGTGATGGGGGGCCTCAGGTGTGATGAAGGAACCTCTGCTGTGAAGTTAATTTCATAACAAGGCAATCGTGTTCATCGCCCCAGGCTCAGGTTTTATCATTGATGGTAAGTAGCAATTACATCAGGGTCGCCCCAAGATTTTGCATACTTTTAAAGGGCGCCGTGACTAAAAAATTCTGAGCAACACTGCTTGATACACACGTCAATCCGCTGTAGAGTATTTGTACGTTGAACATCCATTGACTTACCTCCATCAGTAACTGAATATTCCCTCACTGTTCATTTTAGTTTTGTTTTGACAGCTCATTTAGTTAACTAGAGAATCTGGTACTTCTAATAATGTGTATAACCAACCAAAACACTTTATTTGGTTTTCATTAAATAGGGGAAACATTTAGAATGCCTTTCATGCTTGTACTGCTGTCTGTGGCTTTCATAGTACACACTGCTAGTTTTTTTTTTCATCCAACCCAGCAGGCTGAATGGAAAAAAAAAACCTGACAGCGCAGGTCGGAACCGCTGTACTACCATTCTGATGTTAGTACAGATCTCCCCTGCTGTTCTACAGTATTGTGTTTGTTGATGCCCCCCCCTTCCGCAAAACACTCAAGTCATCACTCTCAGCCATTGGCTAAGAGCGCTGATCGGCAGACCTTTTTTGGTCATGCCCCTCCGACAGGAGTCAGCCGAACAGCCAGCTTCTGTCCTACCAGTTGCATTACACACGAGCCAAATGTTGGCCAGTTTCTATTGAACCGGCCGATATGCCAGACATTCGGCCCATGTATATGGGACATTACAGAGATTTCCCCTCACTTTCTGTCCTGGTGACAATAGTTCCATGAAAGTGGTGTGAGGGAATATCTGCAAAAGAGACACATGCAACAATAGTCCTCCCGTCTTCTCCTGTGTAGATATACCCTCACTTCCTGTGAGGACTGGGATTGACACATCTTTAACATGCCACTAGGTCTAGCCATTGTGTATAGACTGACAACTTCTTTTATTATTCATTATTCATTTTTTCTCGCCACATGCGTGTCACCTGCAGTTTATAAGTGTGTTTTCTTTCACTCACAGGATGGTAGGGTGCGGGTCTTTGAGGGTCTCTCTTTGGAAAAGCCCCTAACCTAGTATTCATTGATCAGCTTTGGCTGATCATGAGGAGAGAGGTCTGTCCAGCTTTTGGGTAAGTGGACCTTAGTGTGCTTCGCTCCCATCAGGAGTCTTGTGTCCCTGGGGGGGGGGGGGGGGTCAGGGAAGGGTCCTTCCTCTTCAGGAAGGGACCATATGACACACCCTGGTGCACTACTTTTGGGTGTGTTTTTTGTTCACTTTGGTGTTTTGATTTTGTGCATTGCACCGCAGAAAAAAAATTCTTCAACAACAAAATTTTTCTATGTCTAAACCACTTTTTGAAAATCATGTAATTCATCTATTTGTATATTAATTTATAAACACAGCTTGATAAATTACAGTTGTGCTGTTTAAGACTAAATAAGTAGTCATATCTAACCCACACAGGATTTTTGATCTCAAGTATCCTATTGATACATCAAGATTCTCAAATATCCTATTACTTGTATACAGCTTAATCAGGAACGCAGAGTATAAGGTGTGATGGGAAAAATGATACTTCTCTGTATACAGAACTCCTAGAAGTCACATTCCTGGCTCAGGAGCTACTGCAGCGAGCCTTTTCATTTGGTGACATATTAACCATGCATTAAATCGGACCTTCACATTAAAAAATAGCTTTACACTCCCTCCACAATCTAAAAAGCCCTCCTTTTTTAATTTATTTTGTTACTTATCTTTTTTCTTTTTTCCTACCTCTCCAGCCTGATCCCTGCCTCCATTTTCACATAAGCTCATCACATATCCCACAAGGCATCAGCTTCCACAGAGTGGATGGAGGAAGAAGGGCATGATGCTGAAGTAGGGTAGACTTGGCAATGCATCATCATGGGACTGGCTGTCTGAACCAGGAAGAGACAGCGGGCTCCAGATGATGTCAAAGAGGAAGATGTTGAGCGGAGCCCAGCATGTGGCCTCAGATCACAGCATATCAATGCTGGGTTTGCTAATCATGTGAGTATGTTTATTGAGTCTACTCCAGCGAAAAGGGGCAAGAGAGAAATTTACAAAAAAACAAAGTTCCTTTTAAAGGGCCCTTTTGCACGGTTGTGTTGCTAAAATGTGTGAGTTCAATATCCCGATAATTAAAATAGTGTCTGTTCCTGTCACCTTGCAGTATGTTTTACAAAAAAGAAAGAGACATGTCTGTTTTCTGCATTTAATGCTTAGGGAGGCCCATAAAAGTCAATGCCATATGCATATAACATTGGGTGGCAACTTGCAGAGGCACTCAAAAAAGGTTTGATTCCATCTGAGCGTCCTGGAAAGAACATATATCTTCCAGCTTGGATCTTGCTCTGCTGGCCCTAGCTGATCCCCAATTTGCTCGATTAGCCCAGGTGAGCCTCAGAAACGGAGCTGGCACCACACATGTGGTCGATAAGTCACAGATCCTGTGTGAACAGCTGATTCCAACTATTCTAATGATGTGAAATTTTTTGAGTATTTCTGACCTATTATTGTTGCTTAGTCATATATATCTTGTAAGCCTTAAGAAACCTGGGTCAGGGGCGTAAGATCCCAGTCGAACAATTTCTCACCATACCCCTGTGGGGATTTCCTGGATCCATCCGGACCGATTGTCCAGGATTGGGTGGTCCCCACCAGGACCTGATTCTGTAACTCCAATCTCCTACCTTGACCCTGACTTCATGACTTGATGCACAGCGTTATGGCTAATCTCCTCTCTCCCTTCCCCCCACTTCCTGAACTGTGTTTATATGACTATATGTTATTTGTAATGTATGTTTTTTTTCAAATAAAGATTACATAAATAAAATGCATATAACATGTGACAAGTAATTACCAAGTCTTGGTTGATGGCTGCTAATCCTATCTACTCCAAATGCTAAACAAAACAAAATGCATTGGAAACAAGCATCAACGCATGTCAAAATCCATGTCAACACACAAAGAAAGCGCAAGTTGACGCATGACAACATGTCTGCCTAACATGGCAAGATAACACCTCTACGCAATCACATCTGAATAATCCCTTAAAGGGGTGCTAAGGTGCAATTTTTTTTCTTCCAACAATGGGGCTGATCATGTCAGTATAACAAGCAGACCTTCCTACAAAGTTTTCCAAATTTCTTGCAAAATATATATACAGTACTTGACCTGGAGATTACAAGCTGACTCAGATCTGCTGTACAGCAACCCAAAATTCAGGATTCCGACTGCTGACCAAGGTTTCTGGCTGATGGAGCAGGCTGTGCTCCTTCCTGGATGCAGCTTACTAATAGTCCTATCTGTGATAGGTGCACTAACTAACCAACAGTTAGGTGCATCTAGAGGTAGGAGAGAGCCCAGCACCACTATTCAGGAACCTTGGCTGTTTATATGCAGTACAGTACGGTTGATCCAACATAGTGTGCAGAGAATAGCCTGCTAACTGCAAAAAGTAGTCTCTTTTTCTGCTTCCCACCATACATATGTTTGCTTTAAAACTCAACTTTACTGTAAACTGGTATTTCACTTTAATGCAGTTGCTGGGAGGTGTAAATCACATGTCTACTACTTGTATCTCCCAGGGACTCTGCTGGTTAGATGCATGCTCCGAAATTCCCAAGTTCTACCAATGCTGCAGCCATTGTAAAGCCAAATGTTACTATTACACTCCCAGGAAACACAAGAACACTAAGAAGTCCACATGCTAAGCAGGCCATAGATGATATGATTTTCTTTGTATAAGAAAATTGCTCAATTTCACCATCAACACAGTCAGTGTTGATGGGGCAATGCCTCCTGTTTCTGCCAGCTGGCAGAATACAATGGTTATTTCTAGCAGCTATAACCAGTGATGGTAACCGTATGTACTGTAGAAAAATCCAACAGGCTGGCTGTATTGATTGATTGGTTGATTGATGGAGCGACTTGGGTACAATCAGCCTGCCCATACGTGGATCGAAATTTGGCCGGTCCCTGCTGAATCAGACAGATTTCAATCCATGTATGGCAAGCTTTAAACCCAACAAAAGAGTAGAAAAATCAAGAAACACAGATACCAAAAGGAAATCATTCCACCAAAGTCTACATACAATACAAAACAGTGATTAGCACTGCTGCCTTGCAGCACTGGGGTTCTCACTTCAAGTCTTGGTCAGGACACTATCTCTAGGAGTTTGCATGTCCTATCTGTGTTTGTGTGAGTTCCTACAGATACTCTGGTTTCCTCCCACACGTCAAAGACATGCTGTTAGGTTAATTGACTCCTGTCTAAAATTGGCCCTAGCATGATATTCTACTGAGCGTGTTCAAGATGGCTGCTTCACCACTTGACCAAGGAAGAAAAGCACAAAATAAACTAATGAATTAAATTTAAAAAATAATATGACAAGCCAGTAGACGATTCAAACCACCATGGACACCCAAAACGAAAATATCAAAGGTAAGTGGATATTTTGCTACCCCCTTCAAAACTACAACTAAAACTTGAAGAAAAGTGATTCCTTCTGTGCTGTTATACATGTACACATATTTTGGGATTACGTCGCTAATTACCAAATGCTCAAAAGAAATATATAAATTCAGAAATTCCCCAATTTTCAACCTCAGCAAATTTTCTAAACATCCCATAAAAGCAGAATATGACGTACATGACTAAAAGCTCATCACCATGAATGCAACATAGTGCTGATGTATCAGGAACAATCCACAGCACTTACTAAAAGCCACAAACGTCTGATACATGATCCCTATTGAGAAAGGCATGCTCTGGCAGCAGAAAAAGGGCAGAGTGTTCCTATTCATCATTGCGAGTGATTTGTTTACAGAATGAATGAATCAGTCGAAACCCAAAACAATAAAATACAGGAAGCACTTGAGAATATAACTGCAGCACTCAAAACCATGTTGCTGGTGTTCTCTCTTTTTCAGCAATTGTAGCACAGAACCTTTTACAGGATCTTCTATCATATCACAGCTTAAAGAACCCCATCTCAGAAAATATCAAATTAGGTTCCACACTGGCAATTAAAGTCTTAAGCAGCCCATACATGGAGCAAATTTCTTTCCTGCAACCAGGGGCACAGACAGTGTTGATATGGAAATCCATCCTGTTGAGCCATTGCATTCTCCCAGTGTGGGGGGGGGGGTGAAACAGTCCCTGGCAGGAGGGGACAGTGATTATTGCTAGCGGCTATACTATGTAAAACCCAGCAGACTCTCATCTCTAGTTCTGTAGTTCTTGGGACAATGCTAAAATTTTGGAATTGCTGTCACTTTATTTCTTGTTTATCTGCAGTGTTCTCTTCTCTGCATCCTTTGAAAAGTGCAGGTTGTGTTAAAAAATATTTACTCATCTGTCAGAAGCACAAGGAAGAGGGTGGAGAGCTGCAGTTACAGTGTGTGAGACCTGATTGGAGGAAAGAAATACATGCCCCCTCCACACAGCAGAAGAACTGTGTTGTGAATAGACACGCTCCGTTCTGAGCTCCCCCGACACAAAGTTCTCGTGTGTGGGGAAAACTTCTCAGAAGTGACTCATGCTGATAACAGAGGAGTGAGCACCAGAGAGGTAAACACTGCCGATATATGTACTTTGCTAAAATTCCAGGACTCAGGTTTACAATCACTTTTACAGAGGGTCCAACCCTTCCCTATGCTATACAAAACTAAAAAACTTTTTTTTATATATATCATGCTTTCAATTACTTTATAGATAAAAAGCTGTGTTCACAAGCAATTCCTTTTCATAGAGTGACAACACTTTCTCAAGTCAGCTGCAGTGATGTCAACAGTGGCGGCCCATCCATAGAGGGCGCTGCCCCTCCATCCATAAGTCCGGCCCCCTGATATACATATTTGGGCGCCGGACTATGGATTCCAACCGGGGGGGGGAGTGTTTTTTTGAAGCACGTGATTAGAGCCAGGGGCTCTAATAGGCTACAAACAAGGGTGGGCTCAGGGAGCCGAGCACTGCAACCTAATCCCACCCAGTTGTGTGATGACAGCAAATACATTTTCACTATTTTCACACTAAATTTCCTCTCCGTCAATCAGGAGGCAGGTTGTGAGACCTGTTTCCCAATTGGCCAAAGCGTTAGGCAATCCTATTGGATGCCTAGCGCTTAGGCAGAAGAGAGAATAGACACACGGCAGAGGAAGCCACTGGAGGAGCGGACACCGGAGTCGCTGCCCGCACTCCAGAAGAGGAGGAGAGGAGACCACAGCCCGCCACCTTGATCCCTAGATAGGGTAAGTGCCAGACTGCCCCCCCATCCATGCATCCGGCCCCCTGATCTACATATCAGGGTGCCGGACTATGGATTCCAATGGAAGGGAGTATTTTTTTGAAGCACGTGATTAGAGCCAGAGGCTCTATTAGGCTTCAAAAAAGGGTGGGCTCGGGGCGCAGAGCACTGTGTCTTGATCCCACCCAGTTGTGTGTGACGATAGCGAATTAATTTTCACAATTTTCACACTAAAGTTCCTCTCCACCAATCAGGAGGCAGGTCATGAGACCTGTTTCCCGATTGGCCAAAGTGTCAGGCGATTCTATCGGATGCCTAGCACTTAGGCAGAAGAAAGAGGAGACACGCGAAGGAGGAAGCCACTAGAGGAGCGGACACCGGAGCCGCTGCCCGCACCCCAGGAGAGGAGGAGAGGACACCACAGCCTGCCACCTAGATCCCTAGATCGGGTAAGTGCCAGACCGCTTGCAGCCGCCCGGTGGCAGGGGTGGCAGTGACACGCCGCTGGCCGCCCGGGGAGGTGGTTGTTCACCGCCCCCCCCAAAAGAAGAACCCACCAGCCACCACTGGTTGTCACTCTTTCCTGCTTACTTTTGAGTTGGACTACAAGCAGCCAATTCAATGACAATATGCTGGCACATTCTGCTGTAGTCACCAAATGACAGCTATGATGATCAGCATCGACTGGTGAGTGCACACATCCACAAGAAGTTCCTACAAACAGTCTAGAGAGGAGAGGAGAGCATTGATGATACCAAGGGTACCAAGAGATGACGTCAATAGTGTGAAGTGCAATGAAAACCGGTAACCAATTATTTTCAACCCTCAGTTCTGAACTTGCATTACAGAGCTCAATTCTATTTTTTTTCTTCAGGCAAAGCAGGCATTACTAATAAATGACACTACTTCCACTATTTTTACAGGACATTTCCAATAAATAGGATAATTTTCCTCTCACGGCCTTTGGGCTCATTCATACATTCAGCAATCCTTGCTGCCCCTCTGAAAGCAATTTGCGGTGGACCACTTCATAAAGGCATGTGAAAGGCACCATTCTGTAACCATGTGCATTACACATGGTTGCAGGGCGCTTTTGGTATGGTCCCATACACTTAAATTGGTCCCAATTGGCAACAGTACCACCCAGCAAATGCGACATACTGTTTCATTGAAACAAAGCCTCACTGACCGTGGCACGTGGGGGGGGGGGGGGTACATGGCTTTATTTAACTTGGTGGTCAGGGATAGTAAAACCATAGCTCAATCACTTGCCCCTTGTGGAAATCATAGTCTCCAGTTTATACTACGTATCACATTCTAATCAATGGAATTAATATGTTACACCTGAGACCCATTTATCATAAGGTGAAGCTACAATACCAGCTTTCATTAGCAGGTTTAAACTCTGTAAATGAAATGTTCTATCTCATGAAACCCTACTGCCAATTCAGTGCTACATGGAGGAAATCTTAACAGACAGTAAGCAGCTGACCAAACAGTTTTTACAACTTAAAAAAGGAAATTCACACTGAAAGATGGCTTTGCTCCC
>BLSH010094400.1:959061-971831 GCA_018402905.1 Glandirana rugosa
AAAAAAAAAAAAATTAGGGGAGCATTACGACCTCCGCCCTCCCCTCTTTCATGTTTACTTTTTCTTTTTTCACATTCAGGATCCACTCTTCCCTTCCTACCCTTCATTCACTTAGGAGAGAGTGATGTTCTCCATGCCTGGTGCTTCCGGGAATAAACACATTACATATTGCAGGGGGCATCGGCTTCCTTACAGCAGATGTAGGAGAAGGGCGGGGACCTGGAAGCGCATCATCAGAGGCCGGTTGCCTGAACCCAGAAGGAAGAGATGGCTACCAATGACATCAGGGAAGAAGATCATGGCGAGGGACCTGATATGTGGCAGTGGAATGCAGTTCACACCAGGACAACGCTGGATTCAATGGGTCGGTGAGTATGTGAATTGAAGACAACCGAGCATTACGAGGGGATTAAAAAAAAAAAAAATCACATGGGGAAGGGAGAAGTTTTTGTTCTAACACATCCAATGAACAGCACTGTAAATGTACCATAACTAACACCTTCCAGTAGAATCTATACAGTCAAAAAAAACAAAAAAAAAAAAAACATACAAATAGCTGCACTGCTGGAATATCAAACAACAGTTTTATTAAAAAGACACTTTCACTTCGCCCATTCAGAGTAAAATGACAGTGTCTATGTAAAGGGGTTCCCTCCCTTCACTGATGCCCACCAGTGCTTGGGTCTAGCAGCCAATTGTTAAGCCCAAGCTCTGTCACATAACCAAGTAAGTAATGTCAGCACCCCCTTTCGCGTCTGACACCAAGCCTACACTTGGGGATTCTGGTGTTGACAGTGACAGAAGAAGCAGTGGTGGGAGAACACTGACAAGGTGAATACAAGCAGAGCGGGTGAAAAGGGGCCATTACACAGAAATTGTATCCGTGCCCTGAATGTCGATTACAAAAAATATCTAACCCATAAAAACAAAATACATACACAGAGGCATCTGCCCAATAAGTATAAGAAATACCATCTGACCCCCAATAGAGAAAAAATGTCAAAGCAGAGCTAAAGCCATTGATTTAACTGTTATCTTCAAGTCACAATTGCTTGTGCTCTGTCAAGTCATCAAATTTCTGGTGTCATAATGGATCATATCACCATGGCAACTGCAGAACAAGCAGAGGCTGTAAGATGGCAGCTTTCTTGAGGGTAAATATAGGAGGGTTTTGTTACACTTTAACTAGCGTGAAGAACACCAAGGTCTTAGATCAGCCAAAAATGTAATAAAACAAAGCAGCCAAAAAAAGGGAACAAAAGATAATTCATGTAAATAATAACGTTAAAAGCTCAATATCATTGTGAAAAAAATATAAGAGAAGCTACATAGTAAATCAAAGAAAAGTGTGACTGCTCATCCCTGAAATGATGTGGCTTCAGCTATAAAATGCTTTTTTAGAGCATCATCTTTGTGACTTTGTAATCCCTCCCACTTACTTGAGCTGCTATCAGATAGCCTTTACCTGATTACATCCAGTAGGTAATATGTCCGCATATTTGCACTGTCTAAAGCCAAAGCTAAGGCTTTGGAAAACTGTCCAGAACCAACTCACAATTTTGTATTTGCCCATGTTGCATAAAAAAGTAACCCTTTTGACAACACTTTGAAATTGATTAACTAGAGGAGGCACTAAAGCTGCAGGTTAGTTTATAGGTGTAAACTGCAATAAATCTGGTGTGACCACATTTACACGCTAAATGTGTTGTGTAAAATTTTTAGTGAATGAACATTTAAAATAAAAAAATACTTTTCAATAAAAATCCTTTCTTAATAATATATTAATGAAGTGCTACTTCTCTTTTGCCACTAGGGAAACAGGAAAAGAAGCACATGTAACGTTGTACCTTTGTTTCAAGTCACCAGGCAGTACAGCAGAAAGATATCCAGTGCACTTACCGAGCAACAACAGAGAAAAGATTAGAACCGTGGCCTGCCACACAACATCCTCCTCTGCAAACGCAACCTGTCTCAGGCTCTAAAGTTTGCTATAGAGCAGAGGTCTCCAAACTTTGTAAAGAAAGGACCAATTTACTGTCCTTCAGACTTTAGGAGGGCCGGACTGTGGCCTATGCGGAAAGAAAACGTCCCATGTTTCATGGGAGTAAACAATGCCTCGGGCTTGGTGGCCAGCGGGAGTAAAAAAATTACATAGTGCCTGTGGTCAGAAGGAGAGGGAATAGTGCCTCATAATTGGTATTATGGGGAGAAATAGTGCCCCATCGTTGGTGTCAGTGGAAGGAATAATACCCCATTTTTGGTGTCAGAGGGAGCAATAGTGCCCAGTCACTGGAATCAGTGGGAGGAATAGTACCCCTTCATTGGTATCAGTGGGAGGAATTGTGCCCCATCATTGGTATTATGGGGATAAATATCATGTTTTCCCAAAAATAAGCCCAGGCCTTATATTAATTTTGGCCACCAAAAACACAGTAGGGCTTATTTTCGGGGTAGGGCTTGCCATTAAATTTGCTGTCTTCTCTCCCTCTCTCCCTCCCTACCTGGTAGGAATCCCCAGTGTGAAGTGAAGTAAAAGTGGTTATAAACTGCTAGAATCATATTACAGTAGTATATAATGAAAAAGGTGTGTGTTTCTGTAATCTATAGTGTCACATACCTTCCATAGCCCGCATGAGCTCTCTTCTGCGATCAGAGCATTGCAAAGGGAGGGGCCGAGATCCTCCAAGAGGAGGAGATCAGCTGAGCCCTGAGCGGCGCTGTACTGAAGGTATTTGACTACAGATTGGATTACAGAAACACACACCATTTACATTATATAATACTGTAATAGAGAGGGTTCTCGCAGTTTACAACCACCTTAAAAGTAGGGATTATTTTTGGGGTAGGGCTTATATTTCAACCCTCCCCGAATATCACAGTAGGTCTTATTTTCAGGGTAGGTCTTATTTTTGGGGAAATACGGTAGTGCCCCATCGTTGATGTCTGTAGGAGGAACAGTGCCCCATTTTTGGTATCAGAGATAGGAATAGTGCCTGGTCACTGGTATTAGTGGAAGGAATAGTGCCCCTTCATTGGTATCAGTGGGAGGAATAATGCCTCATATTGGTGGAAGGAATAGTGCACCAAGGGCCAGATAAAGACTAGCTGAGGACCACATCTGGCCCCTGGGCTGCTCTAGAGATCTAAGGCCTGAAGTACAGGGAAGCAGCACTGAGAGGGTAGGAGCCAGTAGAACTGAAAGTTACAAACCGCAAGTGCTTGGGTAAGTAAATAGTTTACTGGGGAATTTTTAACGCTAAAAAGTGCTTTAAGCTCGAAACCAAACATGACAACTACCTATGTTGATAAGTTGACAGTCTACCCATCAGATGTTAAAAGCCATTTTTTTTTTTCATTAAAAAAATCTATATTTAGAACAATACATCATTGTACATATCTTTCATCACATGGGGGCTGATTCACTAAAACTGTAAAAAAGAAAATAGAACAAATATTTTAGCCCATTGCAACCAAGCATTTTCATTTTTTAGATGTGGTGGCAATGGGCAACGGCTCTTTTGTTCTTGCCTTTTCATACATTTTAATGAATCAGGTATATATTAAAAATAAAAAAGTAAGTTACAAAATTATACAGCAACACAAAACACTGCAAACAGTAATATATGACTTTGAAGCTGATGAGATACTCACCAAGCCATTGCAGTTGCTCAGAGCCACTTTAGTTGTGGTATTTTGGTCCTGTAAATATCCCGTGTAATGACAGTTTTCTATGAAATCGTGTTTAAACTCAGGTCCATTCTTCCCCCAATATTCTACTGTAAAGTGTTTGGAAACCAGATCCGTATTTAGAGTCAGGTTTAAGTGAAAGTGCTTGCCATAGGCAGAAATTTTAAAAAATAATTTAGAAGCTTCCTGCTCTTGATCTTTAGAGTCCATACTCCTCTTCCTCCGTGAGTGTTTGTCATTCTTCACAGTAAAACTGACAAAATTCCCATTGTGGTTAACCCTTATAGGAACTGTCAGCTGGTAGTGTTCAAGGTAAGACAGGAACTCCCCTTTGTACACGTAAGTCAGGCCAATCCATGAAGGGACCATGCAAAGGAAAAGGAAAGTAATAGGGAGTAGTACAAACTAGACCAATACAACAGTCAATATTCTAAGCAAGGTTCTATTGGCATCCTTATAGCATATATTGGTAGACTATGCTACAGAAAATAGTGTAAAACATAGTTAAATAATAGTACATTTCAGATAGCAACTGAAACTCGGTACCTTTCACACACACAAAGAAAGGCCCAGACTAGCAAACTAGACTCCCTAGATGGGCTGGTACATTGAAGCATTTGTGGGCTTGCGTGAGCTTCTGCAGGTCATTTAGTTAAAACCAGGCCCTTTTTGATAAAGTAGGAAATCTTTACCCTTAGGTTGCACAATTTTCCATGGGGCTTGGAAATGTAAGTCTAGTGGGATGTGTATGAAAATACTATTCTATACTCACAATGTGGCTCTTACCATACGGAGGAGCTTACAGTGCACCTGTACAATTTTGCTGACATATGAAGGTGGTAGTATTACCAATAAAATGTTTTGATGGACGGGTCCTAAACATGTCCAGAACTTTGATGTTGACATGCTGGGTGATATAAAATAACTAACACAAAATTTGTTCAATCAGTGATAAGTGGATTATTGAATTAAAAGAAAAAAAACGAATGTGGAATATGGAAATGAAGATTCACTGGTTAAATCTAATAGAAAAACCCTACCTTGAGATCGATAGGTGATTCTTTGGTCCCTGTGAGATTCCGATGAAACCATGACAAGGCCCAAAATCCAGGTCAACGTCTTCCACAAAAGTTCCATAATTTGGAAAACAAGAAAACGGACACGTCTTTCTTTTTTGAATCGTTTTCTGTTTGAGGCTACCTCTTTCCTACAATATTAGTTCGATCCCAGAACGGAACCATAACAAGTCCATGTACTCTTCCTCTTTCTGTGCCACCACCTTGATTAGTGGCTTTTCAAAGGAAGATTTACTTCTTAACGCAAGGCCATCTCCTAAATTTTCTTTCTTCTTTGTCCATTTTGTCTTAGTCCAGTTAAAATGCTCATAAAAAAGTTGAAACTGACAGACGAGCAAAGAAAATGAATCCTTCATGCAGCTTCTCATGTATCATATAGGAAAATTAATGAGAGTGATCCATTTCTGTACCTGTAGAAAATTAAAAATAAGAATATGTAAGTCAAACCAATTGTTGCCTATGCAAAACGAAGGAAGACAAGCCCCCATAGCCATATGACAGAATGATTAAATCTTGGTGGTTACAACTAATGTTACAAAATATGGAGTAATTAAATTAAGCCAGTGTTGTTCATCATAGCCTAAATAAACATTTAAAAGACTAAACATAATTGGCTAACCTAAATAATGTGTCAAGGCCAGATCGCTCATTTTTCATTAACGGCATAAGGAAAAATTATATAGTTTACTCTTCCCTCCCTTTTTTTGGAAAGTAAAGGTATCTGATTTCACAGCATGATAAAATATTTAATTGAAGAATCTAAGGAAAGAGAAAGAGGGAGGTTTACGGAATTTAAACTTTCATATTATACTTCATGTAGATTCCTGTTCTTGAAATCACATTAAATATGAACTGTTCAGCACTGCGTCAGTAAATAACTTGCATACACACTAGCTCAATATTAATGAGGTCAAGCTAAAGGGAATATAAGAAAATCAAACTCCCAGATAGATTAAACAGCTCACTTAACGTATGTATAATGCCTGAACAGCCTCTACACATGACATGTTGAACATCTATAGTTCCTTTCATTCTCATCTTTTCAGTGTGTCTATGAACATTATATCATCTAAAGATCTAAAGTAAATTAATATTCACAAAAAAACAACCAAAAACAGTTTGGAAGACTTCAACAAATAAAATAAAAAATGCACAACATTCTTAACAATATACAGTCAGGTCCATAAATATTGGGACATCGACGCAATTCTAATTGTTTTGGCTTTATACACCACCACAATGGATTTGAAATGAAACAAACAATATTTGCTTTAACTTCAGACTTTCAGCTTTAATTTGAGGGTATTTACATCCAAATCAGGCGAACGGTGTAGGAATTACAACAGTTTGTATATGTGCCTCCCACTTTTTAAGGGACCAAAAGTAATGGGACAGATTAACAATCATAAATCAAACTTTCACTTTTTAATACTTGGTTACAAATCCTTTGCAGTCAATTACAACCTGAAGTCTGGAACGCATAGACATCACCATACGCTGGGTTTCATCCCTGGTGATGCTCTGCCAGGCCTCTACTGCAACTGTCTTCAGTTCCTGCTTGTTCTTGGGGCATTTTTCCTTCAGTTTTGTCTTCAGCAAGTGAAATGCATCCTCAATCGGATTCAGGTCAGGTGATTGACTTGGCCATTGCATAACATTCCACTTCTTTCCTTTAAAAAACTCTTTGGTTGCTTTTGCAGTATGCTTCGGGTCATTTTCCATCTGCACTGTGAAGCGCCGTCCAATGAGTTCTGAAGCATTTGGCTGAATATGAGCCGATAATATTGCCCGAAACACTTCAGAATTCATCCTACTGCTTTTGTCAGCATTCACATCATCAATAAATACAAGAGAACCAGTTCCATTGTCAGCCATGACACTACCACCACCATGCTTCACTGATGAGGTGGTATGCTTTGGATCATGAGCAGTTCCTTTCCTTCTCCATACTCTTCTCTTCCCATCACTGTGGTACAAGTTGATCTTGGTCTCATCTGTCCATAGGATGTTGTTCCAGAACTGTAAAGGCTTTTTTAGATGTTGTTTGGCAAACTCAAATCTGGCCTTCCTGTCTTTGAGGCTCACCAATGGTTTACATCTTGTGGTGATCCCTCTGTATTCACTCTGGTGTCTTGATTGTTGACTTTGACGCACATACACCTACCTCCTGGAGAGTGTTCTTGATCTGGCCAACTGTTGTGAAGGGTGTTTTCTTCACCAGGGAAAGAATTCTTCAGTCATCCACCACAGTTGTTTTCCATGGTCTTCCAGGTCTTGATGCTGCTGAGCTCACCGGTGCATTCTTTATTTTTAAGAATGTTCCAAACAGTTGATTTGGCCACACCTAATGTTTTTGCTATCTCTCTGATGGGTTTGTTTTGTTTTTTCAGCCTAATGATGGTTTGCTTCACTGATAGTGACAGCTCTTTGGATCTCATATTGAGAGTTGAAAGCAACAGATTCCAAATGTAAATAGCACACTTGAAATGAACTCTGGACCTTTTATCTGCTCCTTGTAAATGGGGTAATGAGGGAATAACACACACCTGGCCATGGAACAGCTGAGCAGCCAATTGTCCCATTACTTTTGGTCCCTTAAAAAAAGTGGGAGGCACATACACAAACTGTTGTAATTCCTACACCGTTCACCTGATTTGGATGTAAATACCCTCAAATTAAAGCTGAAAGTCTGCAGTTAAAGCACATCTTGTTCGTTTTGTCAATGTGTCAATGTCCCAATATTTATGGACCTGACTGTAGTATTCCAAAATTAAAACTTCACATCACAATCTTCCCATAACATGCACTTGTTGAAAAACCCCTAAAATAGTCTTACTGTAGATGACACCCATAAAACCAACACTGTCCAAAGCCCTCATATGTAATAGATCTCCTAAGGTGTAACAATATAGTATATGGAGCTTCCCACAAAATTCAGGTTCCTAATAATATCCATCCAAAAATCTCTCAGTATATGTTAACCACTTCAGCCCCGGAAAGGATTTGCCCCCTTAATGACCAGAGCACTTTTTGTGATACGGCACTGCGTTACTTTAACTGACAATTGTGCGGTCGTGCGACGTTGTACCCAAACTGAATTGACATCCTTTTTTTCCCACAAATAGAGCTTACTTTTGGTGGTATATGATCACCTCTGCTGTTTTTATTCTTTGCACTATGAACAAACAAAGAGTGACAATTTTTTTTTTAAAAAAAAACTTTTTTATTTTACTTTTTGCTATAATACATATCCAAAAAAAATAAAAAAAAAGAATTTATTCATCAGTTTAGGCCGATATATATTCTTCTACATATTTTTGGTAAAAAAAAAAATCGCAATAGACGTATTTTGATTGGGTTGCGCAAAAGTTATCGCATCTACAAACTATGGGAATAGATTTATGGCAATTTTTTTTTTTTTTTTTTGGAAGTAATAGCAGTGATCTGTGATTTTTATTGGGACGGCGACATTGCCACGGACAGATCGGACACTTTTGACACTTTTTTGGGACCAATGACATTTATACAGCGATCAGAGCTAAAAATAGCCACTGTCACTGGCAGGAAAGGAGTTAAACTCTAGGGGGCAATCAAGGGGATAACTGTGTTCCCTCAGCGTGTTCAAACTGTTTGGGGGCTGGGCTGGCAGGGACATGACAGATCTGATTGTTCCCGATCCCTGGGAACAGTAGATCAGTGTCATGTCCCTTGACAGAATTGGGATCTGCCTTGTTTACAAAGGCAGATCCCTGTTCTGCCTCTGTAGTAGGCGATCGTGGGTCATGGGACATCGAGTCTGCATGTCCCGCGGGCACGCTCAAGCAGCATGCCCAAGGGCGCGAGTGTGCACCGCCATAGGCGCACTCCTGCCCGCTGCTACGCCTGCATGAGCCGACGTGCCATGACGGCAGTTTGCGCAGGAGAGCCAACCTGCCCCCTTAAAACGATGGTGGCTGTTCGGCAAGTGGTTAAATATGCCTTATAGCAGTACCCCATTTTCCAGTGTAGTTGCATGTACCAACCACTCATTGAAGACCATGTAATGATTGTTGGTCCAGATTAATTAAGTATCAGTTAGGGTATGAAAACCACAACATGGGTTCAATTGTCATATACACCAAACAGCCATAACTTCATGGCCACTAACAGGTTAAGTGAATAACATTTATTATCATTACAATGACATGTTAAAATCAGCGGGATATATTAGGCAGCAAATAAGCATGTCGTCCCTGAAGCTGATGTGTTGAAAGCAGAAAAAATGGGCATTGTAATTTGTTGTGTATGGGGCTTAGCTGCACACCAGTCAGGGTGCCCATGCTAACCTGTGTTAACAACCAAACCAAGCACATACAATGGGCATGTGAGCATCAGAACTGGACCATGGAGCAGTGGAAGAAGGTGGCCTGGTCTGATCAATCATGTTTTCTTTCACATCATTTGAATGGCCTCATGCGTGTGCATCGCTTACCTGGGGAAAATATGGCACCAGGATGCAGTATTGGAAGGAGGCAAGCTGGCAGAGGCAGTGTGATTTTTTAGCAATGTTCTACTGGTAAATCTTGGGTCCTGAAATTCATGTGAATGCTACTTGACACATACTTCCTACCTAAACATTGTCGTGGAAGCGGTATTCTCTGATGGCATTGGCCTCTTTCAACAGGATAATGCGCCGTGCCACACTGCAAAAATGGTTCAAGAATGGTTTGAGAAACAAAACAACAAGATGGAGGTGTTGATCAAGCATATGTGGGATGTGCTGGAAAAACAAGTCGGATTTATGGAAACCCCACCTCGCAACTTACAGGACTTAAAGGATTTGCTACTGACGACTTGGTGTCAAATACCACAGCATATCTACAGAGGTTTAGTGATGTACATGCCTCGACAGGTCAGGGCTGTTTTGGTGGCAAAAGGGCCTGTTTTAGCAGCAAAAGGGAGACCAACTCAATATTAGGGTGGCCATGTAGTTATAAATGATCGGTGCATGTCAAAATTTGCAATACGTTTAATTATACATAAAGCTAAAATGAAATGAGATAAAATGAAACCATGATGGATAAAGAGCTATGTGAATTCAGACAAATAACATGCTCCACAAATGTTGCATTGTTAATATAATTCTGAATTATAGTTTCTGGATGGCTGACCATGTATATGATTCAGACATAAACCAAGTACATCTATGAAATGGTAAATTACATTTAAACTGGTCTCTTTATTTTGCTACATATAGATCAACATTGTACTTAATAATTACACTATACATACAGTGAAATGAGCCTAATAAATTAAATTGTATCTAAGTTTCATTAGTCGGGAGAGATCCCCCTTAAATCATCATTCTCTTTAGGACCTTTATGTGCTCACAAGAGGTTTAATCACTTCACTGGGCTCTAATGTTATTTATACATTTTAACCACTTCCCACCGTACATGGATGTCCTCCCGTTTCAGTGGTTATACCAGGATGATGCCTGCACCTACAGGTATCAACCTGGCATTGTTCTTTTCAGTGATTCCCTATATCGTAAGAACAATCATAGCGGCAGTTCAGCCTAATGCTTTACAGCACATGTGTCAAACACAAGGCCCGGGGGCCGAATGCGGCCCGCCAGGTCATTTCATGTGGCCCTCACACCAAGGACTTTATTTTCAGCCAAAACCCTGCACACTCCTAAACCCTGCCCGCTCCTAAACGCTGCACTCTGTATGTAGCGCACTCCTCAAACATGCACTCTGTACACATTGCACTCCTGAACACTGCAATCTGTACATAGCGCACGCCTGAATCCTGCACCTGGTACATAGTGCGCCCCTGAACTCTGCACTCTGTGCACAGGGCACCTCTGGAACTTCAACTCTGTACATTGTGCATCCCTGAACTCCGCACATAACGCACTCCTGGCATGTATTGCCCCTTTAAAATTCTCCCACTGGTAGTGCAATTTAGCCATACCCACTGTTCGATACATTTATGCAGTCTTACAAATACAGCTGGCCCTTTGAAGGCAACTATAATGCTCATGTGGCCCTCGATGAAATTGAGTTCGACACCCCTGCTTTACAGTAACCGGAAGTGATGTGAGATCTTGATGAATTAGCTATTTTGACAGAACACCGGAGAAGAAATCTGCCACCGGTGGAAGTTCACCATGAGTGACCAGATGGTCCCCGGCAGTCTCTATGGCTCTCGGAGGTCCGGGTGCGACGTTATGACATCACATCCGACCTGGCAGTTGTAAATACTGCCATGTACTCGGCTGGAAAGCCAAGATCGTTCTGTTTTTTTTTTTGGTTTTTTTTTATACTTTCCAGCCTGGAGGAGAGATGTGGGGTCTTATTAAGATCATAATCTTACACATTATACAAAAATATTGGGCTAACTTTAGTGTTTTTTTTTTTTTCTAGTTCATGAAACAAAAAAAAAACGCGTTTTAAAAATTGCCGCGCAAATACTATGTGACATAAAAAGTTGCAACGACCACCATCTTATTCCCTAGGGTCTATGCTAAAAAAGCATATATAATATTTGGGGGTTCTGAGTAATTTTCTAGCAAAAAAATTATTATTTTTACATGTAGGAGTGCCAGAACTGGCCCGGATGACAAGTGGTTAATGTCTTTGTAGATAACAGCTATAGTAACTTTAAATGATATTGTCAATATATTTCTGAACAATACAATGAATCCATTATGGTCCAACAAAAGAATGGTTAAATTTTATATATCATTTGGGTTCCCATCAATGTTGTCACCCCAAGGGAGATTTTACATTACAAGAGGATGGTTCGATTTTATATGCGATCGGGGTTCCTATCAATGTTGTTACCCCAACTGACATTTTACATTACAACAAAGGTTGGTGAGATATTATATATCAATGGGGTTCCTATAAATGTTGTCACCCTAAGTGAGATTTTACCTTTGTATATTGTATAGTTCTTCTGGGTATTGTATAGGGGTTATTACCCATTCCGATCTACATGTAGTTGTAATTAAGGATACTTTGTAGCTAAGGATTTACTTTCACAGTGATACTTTTAAAGGAATTTAATTCAAAGGTTTCTATAGCACTATATGGTATCATAGCAACACATATGACCACACAATATATAGTATTATAGCAGCACCCGTGATTATAAATTTTGATTGGCCTCAAGCACACTGGGCGTTTAGCCCTTGTGCATGAGATCTTGGTATTTTAGGCAGAAGCCCCAAGCACACTGCCCAGCCTTGCTGCTGACAGCCTGCAGAACTCTATGAAGTCTGCATTCTGGGCATCTGCCCCATGGCACATAAATGTTAGTACCACTTGGTGTACCTTACAGCCACAGCAGCTGTCAGCCTCTCATTGAGTTTTATAGGCTGCTAGGAGAGGGCCGGACAGTGTGCCTGTTCCTTCCAGCCGCACACAAAATGCTCGGATTTAAATGACTAGTTCAACTGAGCAAGATTTTGCATTCATAGCAATACATATAATTGTAGCCCTCATTGGTATAACCAGCTCACAAAACAGAGCACAAGAAATTACATTTTTGCATTCACAAAAACAGATATAGTTGCAATCCGTTTAATGATTTAATTTCAATTTAATTTTGGAATGGTATATTATTTAGAATGCTGTCTACTTCATTTTGTCTGTTGGAGTCTTCAAATCAGTTTTTGGTTGCTTTTTTTCAGGATAACACACAAGAAATACTGGCTCATCTCTTGGACAAGAATTGCTTACTCTTATTTCACTGCACATTGTGAGATGAAGTCAGAGAGATTCCACCTCATTTCCTGGCTGGAGAACATCCAACATCATCTAACACTTTCCTACCTAGCCTTACTGTCCTTAGTCTGCCGCTTTTATTTATTGAATTTCAGTTTTTTTCAATCATAAAGATTTAGCATCACATATGGTCATCATTACCTAAAGCAATCTGCATCCTTAAGCCGGCCATAGATGGTTCAAATCTGGGCCGGTTCAGTAGGGACTGGCCAATATTCGATCCATCTATGGA
>BLSH010094400.1:1011196-1022662 GCA_018402905.1 Glandirana rugosa
GTTACCCTGTTACTTAGTGTCTCACAGTATCTCTGTATCGCAGCCGCCGTCGTATGACGGCGTTTTGCGTTACAGAGCCACTTTGCCGCCGTCAATCTCCGATCGGCGGTCGGCAAGTGGTTAATGTGTCTCAACAGAGGGAAAACACACATCTCAGCAAGGTCTCCTCCCATTCAGTTAGAGGAAATTATCCAATCAATTATGCCTGAGTGGATCACATTGTCTTTGTCTTTTTGAATGTATATATAGCTGTTTTGTGTATAAGCGAATTATGCTGTGAACAAGGCTCTTTTGATGCCGAAACGTGTCAGGCTTCGCTGTCTGTAACATGAATGTGATGGAATAAAAAAATTGAAGATATACAAATCCAGAAGTGCCGGCTCATCCTTTGCTTCACATTTTTTAATATATCATGTATTTTATGTGTGTGTATGTATATGTACTTATTTTATGGTATATATTATATGTGATTCATTGTCCCATTGCATTCATATGCACCATTAAATAACATATACTGATTGATTCAATTGGTTTTGGTTGTGTGCTTCATACAAAGTCCCAACATTTCCCCAACTCCCTCTTCCCCCTTTCTTCCATATGATTCAGAGATGGAGACATATGAACTCTGTAGCAGTCGCTGTCTCATATAAAGTCCCAAAGTCTTTATTTTATTTCATATATACTGCAAATGTCATTAGCTGCAGAATCACAATTTTTAAAGCGGAGTTCCACCCAAAAGTGGAACTTCCACATTAAGGGAAGGTGACCCCCTGACATGCCACAATTGGCATGTCATTTTTTGGGGCGGGAACCGGGAACCCTATTTTCACAGGGACCCAGGTCCCACTTCCTCTTCTAGCGCCACAAAGCCTCCCCCCCCCTCTCGGCGATCTTCTGGGGCATGTCACAGGTCCCAGAAGATACGCCGGCCATTCACAGCGTGCAGCGTGACTCGCTCATGCGCCGTGCGCACCCGGCTTTGAAGCCAAAGCCGGGCGCCCACACTTGTGATGCCGGCGCTGTTACGAAGGAGGGGGAGAAGAGCGATGCTGCGGACGCCTGCATTGCTGGAGCCTGGGACAGGTGAATGTCCAATTATTAAAATACAGCAGCTACACTTTTTGTAGCTGCTGATTTTTAAAAGGGTGGAACTCTGCTTTAAGTTCACTATGTGGCTTGAACTTTGGGGTAGCTTAGGTCTGAATCGAGAACTTGGTCAACGAAAGGTGGAAGGTTACGCCCTTCAGAAGGATTACCGTGCCAGAACACAGTAGTAAGATATCTCTCTTCAACCTACTAACTTTGCTGGCATGTCTACCCAAAACCCATAAGATAGTTTATTGATAGACTTGGTAGCGTATGATTCTACCCAATTGTCCCCCTCTCATTCCATGTATCCCTAAACATGACCATACACACAGCAGTTTAATTAAGTGATTCTTTCAATTTTATCTTTTGAATAAATTGCAAAGCAATTGAAAATATAAAATGTTGTTTTCTATTCACTGCAAACAGACCCCAATCCAACACATAGGAAAACAACTTTCTACAAAATTCCCATATTTTTTATGATTGCATTTCCTTTGTAATTTGATTAAGATTTTCCTACCCAATTTCCCAACCTTTCTTTCAAATAATATGATTGAATAAGTAATTATTACTGTATAAATGCCAATTGAAATAAAAAAAAAAAATCGAATTAAATCAATCAGTACAAGCCAGTTTCAACTTAGACTGAATACCATGAATTGTGGTGGTCAGTCAGATTTGCGGTAGATTGGTAAGTTTGTGGCAATTATTTTCAAATGTATCTGTGATTCCCAGTGGACTGAAAGTTGTTGATATTGACTGCAAATTGCCACATCTATGGACAGCTGAACGCCAATTCTCTTCCCCTTGTTTGCATGCTTATCTCTCCTATGCCGGGATTCTCCGCACTGAAGACTAGTCTTCCTGGTCCTGGCACAACAACTTCCTGCTTTGACCCAAAACTAAAATTCAGGTTACGATTAGAGTTTGTTGGCTTATTACATCACTTGGTAACCCTGACGAAAAGATTTTTCCACTGCCATTCTCTGCCTACCAACAAGAAATTATACTCCCACTACAGCATTTGTTGTAGAAATGAGTAGATGTGGGAATGCAATTACATAGATCTTTCCACCAGAATCCTCAAGACACATAATAAGTTAGTGTTATTTGACTCTCTGGCACCAATCCAAATCTGAAATAAAAGATTTGCTTAGACTGACACTTTACAACGAAATGTACACACCACTACCTTGACCACCTCCAAAAGGACTTGCCTACAGCCCTTTGAATGTTAAAGGTGCACAAAGCAATGCAGAACAAAGCAGCACAAAGGCATTAATTAATTCCAGCTTTGGGATGCATTTGTCAAACTTTTAAGATCTATATTAACAATACTTGTTCAAACAGAACTCAAAGTTTGACCAAAACACCCTAAAGCTAGAGAAAATTTATCTGTATACATTTGTGCTGTTTTATCATTCAAACCCCACATGCAGACATAGCAGACACTATAAAAAAATGAATTTCCCTACAGAAATTGCCACACTAGGATCTAGCAGCAGCAAGTCATGTGAAAATATATGTTGGCATTTGTTTCTGCAATCACATCTGGAGTATTAGCCAACTTGAGCTTCAGCAGGGAACATGTGACTACTGCCTAAGCATTTGGCCACATGACTAGCAGCCATTGATTCACAGCAGTTTCTGCAAGAATAACAACTATTGATTGATTTTCCTACCTTTTATCACCATAATGGTATGGAATAGGCTCGGTAGTTGGAAAGGTAGTGGGTTCTTATTTGACTATAATTCTGTTTAAAACTTGTATTTTAGGTTTACTGATTCTTTAAATTGGGACTCTGCAATAAAGACTATTATTATCATTATAATTTTAGGTACTTATATAGCGCCGTCAATTTACGCAGCGTTTTACATATTCATTCTACATTCACATCAGTCCCTACCCTCAAGGAGCTTACAATCTAAGGTCCCTAACACATTCATACATACACATACTAGGGCCAATTTAGACAGGACCTAATTAATGTACCAGCATGTCTTTGGAGTGTGGGAGGAAACCGGAGTACCCGGAGGAAACCCACACAGGCACAGGGAGAACATGCAAACTCCAGGCAGGTAGTGTCGTGGTTGGGATTCGAACCAGCAAACCTTTTGCTGCTATACATTTTACAAACACTATGAATATAACTAGATTTTAAAGTCTGTGCAGTCAACATTCAATGTGTATTATTTCACCCTTTTGATGCTGCCTTAAGAATAGCCAGAAAATAGTCCAAATCTGTGTTCAAATTTTATTTTATAATGCAATTTAGGGCTGAACTCTTGCCAAATGTTCTCAGCACCAGTCTAAAGCTACAGTCTTTTTATCAGTGTGGAAGGAAAGTCTGCGATGAAAAAGCAGTGTCAGATTGCATTTTCTGTGATGTGCCTAACTAAAGTAATTAGTGGTCTACCAAGAGAGACGAGAAGCATGAAATTTAATTTGTCAGGGGTGCTAGCAGAAATGTCTTTTGTTTGTAAAGTGAACGGCTAATTTAAGATTCAGGGACATCTGTGCACTAAGCTACTTACACTTGAACAACACAGCAAAAAACATACGTATTGGTCATGTTCTAGCTTCATATTTGTTCAATTTTCTAACAATCTGGGTACCAAACTAAAAAAATATATATATTCTTTAATCTTTCAAAAATAACACATTTAATTTAGGTAACAAGGAAGAGATGGTTCTAATCCATGAAAAGGGAGGGAAAACCATCAGTGCAAAGTGTAACAGTTATGTGCAAGTTTTTTCTTTTTTTATTAATCTGAGCAACTTTAAAGTGAACATATGTCCAGGCTATGAACATTAAAATATTTACATAATTCTTAACAAATTTAAAATTGGCTTTTTAACAAGCCATCACTAATCTCTGTAGATGCAGGCACTGTAGATCAATTCATCCTCAAATTGTAAACACTTCAATACCGGGCACTTAGAACACTTCCTGCCCAGACCAATTTTCAGCTTTCAGTGCTGTTGCGATTCGAATGAGAATTGCGCAGTCGTGCGACGTTGTACCCAAACAAAATTTTTATCATTTTGTTCCCACAAATAGAGCTTTCTTTTGGTGGTATTTGATCACCTCTGCGTCATTTCTGATCACCGCTATACAAACAAAAAAAGACCGAAAAAAAAAAACATTTTTCTTTGTTTCTGTCACAAAAATTTGTATAAAGTACATTTTCTCCTTAACTGACGGGCACTGATGTGACTACACTGATGGGCACTGATGAGGCTACACTGACGGGCACTGATGAAGCAGTACAGATTGGCACTGATGAGGTGGCACTGATAAGGTTGCACTGATGATGGGGCAAATATGCAGCACTGATGGGCGGCACTGACAAGCAACACTGACGGGCACTGATACATAGCACTGATATGCGGCACTGATGGACACTCCTAGGCGGCACTGATAAGTGGCACTGGGCACTGATGGGCACTGATAGGGGGCACATTTAGGTGGCACAGGTGGGCACTTTTAGGTGGCACAGGTGGGCACTGATAGGCACAGGTGGGCACTTATAGTGGTGGGCACTGGTGCAACAAGCACTGTTAGGGATGGCACTGGCAGGCATCATACATGGGCACAGTGCCATCCCTACAGTGCATAATATTGCCCTTACCTGGTGGTCTAGTGGGGGCTCCCTGGTGGACCTGGGCGGCCTCTGTGTGATTCCCCTGGTGGTCCTGGGCGGCCTCCTTGCGATGTCCGGGGGGGGCTCCCTGGTGGTCCTGATCCGGCTCCCTGGTGGTCCAGTGGGGTGATCCTGAGGGTGGCTGCGCTGATAAACGTTCAGCGCAGCCCCCCCCTGTCAGGAGACCTGAGCAGAGGAAAAGCCGATAAACAGCTCTTCCTATTTACACTGTGATCAGCCGTGATTGGTCACGGTTGATCACATGGTAAAAGGCTTCGGATCGAAGCCTTTTACCTTGATCGGTAATGCGGTGGGTCAGACTGACCCACGGCACCACCGATCGCCGCGATGCGCGCCCCCAGGGGCGCACAATCGCGGATTATCCTGAGGACGTCAATAGACGTCCAGTCAGGATAATGAGCCTCCCGCCCGGATGTCATTTGTCAATGCGCCGGGAGGGAAGTGGTTAAAGTAGAAACACTGAAATGGTTCTCTCAGTGGTTCAGCTCTCCCTGCTTCATGTCCCTGGGCACCTGCACTGTGTTTACGCTACAAATTAGAGCAGCCTTTTTCAACCGGGGTGTCTTGAGGTTTCTTCAGGGGTACCTTGGCAAAATGTCAAAAAATTGATCAAAAATTGTATACAAGCCACCAGGTGGATCAAGCCTGCCTTTTAGTAACAGAAAGCTACAGGTTTTTATTATGCTCCATTATGACATTCTTGACACTGGCATCCTAACAACCAATGATGTCATCAATTAATAAGGAGGATGTCTATTGCCTCCACAGCATCCTTATTTGACCCTCCTGTGCCCCTCTCCCTCAGCACTGCGGTGACATTAGCTGACTGATGGAGAGAGCAATTAAGGGAGAAGAGAAACTTTGGAATAGTAGTCACTACCAGTGTGTAAAAGTGTATTTGCTTTGGAAGAATAAGTCACCTCTGACGTTGGATGTCCTACGTGTGGATGTTGTTGCATTACGTAAAGCTATTATAATCATTTTTTTGCATTTTAGAATGGGGTGCCTCAAGGCTGTCCCTAAATTTAAAGGGTGCCTTGAGTGAAAAAAAGGTTGAGAAACACTGGTATAGAAGACTGGAAGACTGCTGAGTCACTGCCAGGAGAGATCATTTGAATGCTTTCAATACTTCTGCTAATGAATATAAAATCAAGCCTTCACTGACCTCTGTACTTGCAGATACTATGAGGTTACTCACCTTTTGCTTTCTCCCCAGCCATAGCAAAAACACCTAAAGCTTAAACAGCATATGAGAAATGCATAAAAAGGTATAGTATGCACAGGTTGCAAAAAAAATGAAAGCCTAATTTTTTTACTACTGTGTGTGTTCCCATTTGGTCGTGATTTCCGATCATTTCCAGTCACAGAGTGTCACTGGGACAGGGATAGAGCAAAATCCCGCTGAAAAGATTACATGGGGTGTGAAGATTTTCACCTTACCATATTGTGATAATGCTGGTGTCTGAGAGGTCAGTTGCCAAGCACAAGTACTGTCACTTTAGAAGGAAGGAGGGTGAATCACATGATTCACTATAACTGGAGGTACAGGGTATTTCTCCTAGTTCTTGGTGGCCATGCATTGGTGGGGTGGGTGGGGGGCAATGGAGAAGCAAGTACCCACTGAAGGGGACCTGGCACTAAAGTTTATGCATAACCAAAATCCATTTTTTTCATAATTTTAGATAGCGTAGGGATGATTAAGAGCCTCTGTCACGTTTTTATTGTTGTCTGTACTCATGCTAAGTGGATTCACCCTTTATCTGTGTCCTTGGTCATTGAAATAGAAAGTTATGGGAAATGCACAATTGTAGAGTTGTCACCAAAATAAGACGTGAGCGGAAATCTTACAATGGGGACATCCGTTCCAGTGACAACTGTCTTGAATTGGAACTCCCTTCAAATTTGTAGAGCATTCCTTTAAATTCCTGTTGGTTCTCTGGGATGCTTGTTGCTGTGACAGCTGTGTATGGGCTCATCCACACTGTTGTTCCTGTACACTGGCCAGATCAATTTATTTGTGTGGCTGGTAAGGCCAGGTGTCCCCAATCAGCAGCAGCTGCTCAGTCTGTACAAATCAATGACAGGTTGACAGGCGCTGTAACTGTCCACATGTAGCCACATATTAAGCATTTACCCATGGTTAGGAAGAGATGAGTGGCCCTGGATGCAAAAAGCCTGTGCACAGAGTTGCTTACCTGTCCCTAGCCACATGTAGTAGCTTCTTGACCAATTAAATGTGGACAGTGTCAGCCTGTCATTGATTTGTACAGACCGAGTGGCCACAGTTAATTGGAAACACACAGCCCTACTTACTGCAGGAAATGTCCCATAACTTGGACTCCAGATGGCCATCTTGGGGAAGACAGTGATCTTGTTGGATGCTGAAGTCCTGTAAGATTTGATTGGCCATCTTGAAGTAGGACCCTATAAATATAGGGGGCCTACGTCATTTGGTGTAGGGAAAGAGCTCATCTGGGTATGGAAAGCACAGATGCAGTAGTAGGGAGAGGTTCTGGATGAGTAGAGATGTGAAGGTTTCCTTTTCAGGGTGTCCAGCACTTGTGGACAGATTGCCTCTGGCAGTCATATACCGCAGCGACCCGGCGGAATCCAGCAAAAGTTAAGCTTACCACCACCCCTCCAATAGACCACTCTTCTGGTACAGTAAAATTGTAAGTAGAACTTGTATCACTGTGGATTGCAGTGCGACTATTGTGCCTTGTCGGTTGAATACTGAATTTTGTTGATATCTATATCATAAAAACAGTGCCAAGCCACCCTGTCTCATGGTCCTTTCATAAGTTTGGTACACCACTTAGGACCTACATGCTGATGTGTATGGACAGGAATGGGCATGTGAAACAGCCTATACAAAGAAAGCTTCATCAACTGTGCAAGAGCCTGCTGCAAACTGGCACATCAGAATGCATATTTTTTCCAGTTCACACAACATCTGCTTGCTATATACAGACAACAAGCCCAGTATAAGAGTCCTGTTAAAGGGGCCAGTACTGGCACAGCCACAATGGGCTTTAGTAGGGTTCTGCAAGTCCCATCTTGCATTGTCAGCAAATGACAAATGACAGTCTGAAAGGCAAGCAATAAGTTCAGGTCTCACGCTCAAAGTGCGAATGGGTTAATGAGCATCAATGATTTACTGCCAAGACATTCTCGCCAGGTATTTATCTCTGTTGACAACCAAGTGGAATACACGAAGGGTGAACGAGGGTCATGTTTGAATCTCCCAAAAAAAGGATTACCTTTGAAAAAAGAATGTAAGAAAGACACCACCTGTTCTCATAAAGGTTGCTGTCCACATCTGTATGCATTTAGTATTCTGCCTCCAAGGTAAATATGGCTTAATATGCCCCAGTGTACAGATATTGTAAGCCATTCTTTGCTGATTCCAGTACTATTTTTTTTTTTTAGTAGTCTGAGTATCCTCCCAGTGTTCCCTTCATACTCTAGACATACGTCTGCTGTAAATGCTTCTGTTTTACTTAAAAAAAAAAAAAAAGAAAAGAAAATCTGAACCGAACACACATTTTTTCTCTTCTCTCTTGCATAGTAAATATTGGAAACAGATTCTTGACCAAGCTCCCCCTTCTTTAACTACTGCCAAAAGGAAGTCTGGGGAAGCACTCAACTAGAATGGATATTTAGGAGAAGAACACTATTCTGGAAAAGAGCAGGAGCAAACAAGACCAAGCAAAAAATTCATATCTTCATGGACAAATAAGAGTTTTATTTTTAATGCAATTTTCAAGCATTTAAAAAGTCATAGGGCCGCCAGGCTTACATAGGAAATATTATCTGCAATAACTAATACGGTTAAATGTCATAAACTCAATGCCAATAGAACAGTGCCAACTAGTGGTCATTTCTTTATCAAACGATCTAAAGCAGTGCTTTCCTCAAACTTTTTCACCAAGGGCTCAAGTCAGAAATAACATTCATGTCACCTATTCTATACATCACCAGTCAAAACGAAACTCAAATGTAACATGTGGCACCGTGTTTAAACCTGAACTTCAGGAAAATGACTAAATACAATGATATAATAGATTTACAGGAGCTGTTATACTTGCCAAAGGATTTATATTTATGACTATTCAGTCCTGAGATTTACACAGCTCTGTTACACAGCACAGTCCTGCCTGTCAGGGTAGGGGACTTGATCTTTGTCTGCTGCAGTTTAACTTTCACTAACAAGTTTTATCCTTCCCCCCTGTAACTTGACAGCAAAAGAAGCAGCACACTGATGAGTTGATCTCTTTGTCACCCTGCTTGCCCCACCAATGAGCATGATTCTTGCAGTGCAGGACACCTAAAGCCTCGTACACACAGGCCGAATGTTTCTATTGTACCAGTCGACATTCAGCCCGTGTGTATGGCAGTCGGTCCGACAGAAGTTGGCCTGTCAGAACATGATCGGATTGTTAGTACAGCGGCTCCGACCTGAGCTGACATTTCTTTTTTTGTTCAACCCGCTGGGTTGAATGAAAAAAAAATTGTGCTGTGTACTAGGCTTAATTGGCTCATGTGCTGCTTCTTCCTTCTCCTCCTTTAATGATAATTTAATTAACACAGAGCTGCATAAATGTGGTATTAAAGTCTAGTTTTGTTTTTTAAAAATAACAAATATGTTATACTTACCTGCTCTGTGCAGTGGTTTTGCACAGAGCAGTCCGAATCCTCCTTTTCTCCGGTCCCTCGCCGCCTCTCCTGGCCCCTCTCTCCTGCCGAGTGCCCCTACAGCAAGCAGCTTGCTATGGGAGCACCCAAGCCAAACCGCTGCTCTGTGTGCCCATTCAGACACAGAGCCTCAGCTCGGCCCCACCCCCTCTCTCTCCTCATTGGCTCACTGACTTTGATTGACAGCAGCAGCAGCCAATAGCGCCCACTGCTGTGTCTCGGCCAATCGAGAGGCATTGTCCCGGACAGCAACATTGCTGGATCGAGATGGGACTCAGATAATCATTAGGGGGCTGAGGGGGGCTGGTGCAGACAGAAGGCTTTTTATCTTAATGCATAGAATGCAGTATGATAAAAAAACCTTCTGCCTTTAGAACCACTTTAATTTGTGCCTTTTTATTTTCCTGGAGTTTAGTTTAAACATCACACATTAAAAGGGACTCTGTATAGAAAAACAGAAATTACACATCTATGCCCACCTGCAAAGAACATAGCATACTCGACTCTCCTGCATACCCCCAGTCTTCGCTCTTCTAAAGAGGTACAGTAGCTGAAGAATCTTCAGCATCTACCACTTTGGGAATGTTAAATGGCTGTCCCTAGCTGTATGCTGTGGTTCTGGCCACTACATTATTAGTGGCTGGTGGGAGAACCAAAGCATGCAACAGGAGAGCAGCCATCAGATTCTTCAGCAATACACTTTTGGTAGGTAATACTATGCTTATATACAAAGGAGCAAAGAAAGGTACTCCTACAGCAGCGCTTCAAAGATAGATTCAAATACTATGCTTATGTGTTTGTATATCTCAACAAAAAGAGGGATTTATTTCACAAAGAGGTAGTCCTTCAAAATTTAGGGGGATTCATACCAGAGGCAGCTCTCTGATTAGGCAAATTAGGCGGTCGCCTAAGGCCTTGCATTCGCTACCCTAATTTGCCTGTGATCAATCACTTGTGTCAGCAACTTTGTGGCCCAGGGGCTGACTGACTGATCTGGTACTGCCCAAGGGTCTTAGACCAATACCAGCCTCATCCTGCAGCGTTCCCAGTCCGGTGGCATCAGGTGCAGGACAGCAGGGGTCTCTAGGTACCATCTCTACATTGTGTGCAGGCAGCATATCTATGTGGGGCCCTAAGGCAGCTGGGCTGCTCCTTCAGCCCGCGCCACTCACCTGCCTCCTATTCGGTTCAGCAATCGGGGTGGAAACTATACAGCTGCCCCATGACTGTGAAGAGGAAGGAGCTCCTGCTGCTGCCTGGCTGACCGGAGAGGAAGTAAGTGCCAGTGTCGCCTCACTGTGTGCCTGGATAGGAGATGCGGCGGGGCAGCTGCATATAGAGGAATTGATCTTTCCATATTCCTCTTGCAACCCCTGAATGCCTGCAGGAGAGAGGGAAGGAGAAACGGGTATTCAGCAGCTGCAGGAGGAATATGGAAAAATCTATTCCTCTATACGCAACTGCCCCGCCGCTCCTCCTATCCAACCTCTTTTGCTGCTCTCCCCTCTCCTTCCCCCCTCTCTCCCCCTCCCTCCTTCCACCCCCTCTCTCCCCCTACCTCCTTCCACCCCTCTCTCTCTGCAATGTGATGGGATCCCCCACTCTCTGTCCTCTGTGGATGTGGAATGCCTCAGTGAATGCCTCCCTATTCTCTCAAGGCACAGGGGAAATTCCTAGAGGGGTTGCCACCTTGCTGGGTCCCAGATGTTTTCTTGGCTGCATAAGTCTGATGGGTTAGGAAGGTGCCCTGGAAGTGGTGCAGATGAACTGTGTGCTAGATCCGTGCATCTTTCTGTAGCCATTTTTATTGCTTGAATTATTTTTCCCATTATGGGTGTGGGTGGGGCCTTAAGTCTAAGTTTTGCCTAGTGGCCTCACAAAGCCTAGAGCCACCTCTGCTTCACACTGCCCCCATGCAATCCCGCTGGGCTTTAGGCAAAATGCAGCTAACGAGTGCGTTTCATGCAGATTAGCACCAAAGATACAGCATGCAGGAGTTTGCTGCACTTTCTGAAT
>BLSH010094400.1:1022672-1036074 GCA_018402905.1 Glandirana rugosa
CTCTCTACCCCTCCCTCCTTCCACCCCCTCTCTCCCCTACCTGCTTCCACCCCTCTCTCTCTGCAATGTGATGGGATCCCCCACTCTCTGTCCTCTGTGGATGTGGAATGCCTCAGTGAATGCCTCCCTATTCTCTCAAGGCACAGGGGAAATTCCTAGAGGGGTTGCCACCTTGCTGGGTCCCAGATGTTTTCTTGGCTGCATAAGTCTGATGGGTTAGGAAGGTGCCCTGGAAGTGGTGCAGATGAACTGTGTGCTAGATCCGTGCATCTTTCTGTAGCCATTTTTATTGCTTGAATTATTTTTCCCATTATGGGTGTGGGTGGGGCCTTAAGTCTAAGTTTTGCCTAGTGGCCTCACAAAGCCTAGAGCCACCTCTGCTTCACACTGCCCCCATGCAATCCCGCTGGGCTTTAGGCAAAATGCAGCTAACGAGTGCGTTTCATGCAGATTAGCACCAAAGATACAGCATGCAGGAGTTTGCTGCACTTTCTGAATCAGCACCAAAACCACAGAATCTCACAGAGGTCTATGGGAAAGCACTACTAACCTGCACAAAATCATTTAATTAATCCATCATGTTTCATTACCCAAACACTTACACAAATCTGTTTTATGTACATTTAAACCAGCCTTTCTCAACATTTTTAACATAGATGAACACTTAAAATATCTTTAAGCTGTCAGAGAACCCCTGTCAATCATTATTATATCAACAGGTTTTGGTACATTACTGTGATGGTCAGTAAGAAGAATGCTCCTTACGATGGGTGGGTGGTCAGTAGAAGGAATGCTCCTTACATCGGTAGTCAGTAAGAATACTTATATTGAAGGTCAGTGTGAAGAATGCTACTTACATTGGTGGTCTGTTAAAAGAATTCTCCTTACATTGATTTTCAGTGAGAAGAATGCCCCTTACATTAGTGGTCATTCAGAAGAATGCTCCTTACATTGATGGCTAGTGTGAAGAATGTTCCTTACATCGGTGGTCATTCAGAAGAATGTTCCTTACATTGATGGTCAGTGGGAAGAATGCTTCTTACATCATAGGTCAGTAAGAAGAATGCTCCTTCTATTGATGGTCAATGTGATGAATGCTCCTTACATCAGTGGTCAGTAAGACAAATGCTCCTTATATTGATGGTCAGTGGGAATAATGCTCCTTACATTGGTGGTCAGTAAGAAGAATGCTATCTATATTGATGGCCAGTGTGAAGAATGCTCCGTAAATTTGTGGTTAGTGAGAAGAATGCTCCTTACATTGGTGGTGATTGTGAAGAATGTTCCTTACATTGGTGGTGATTGTGAAGAATGATCTTTACATTGGTGATCAGTGTGAAGAATATTCCTTATATTGTTTGCCAGTGGGAAAATGCTCCTCATATTGGTGGTCAGTGGGAAGAATACGCCTTCCATTGGTGGTCAGTTGAAATAATGCCCCTTACATTGGAGGTCAGTGGGAAGAATGTTCCTTACATTGGTGATCAGTGAGAAGAATTCTTTTTATTTACATTGCTGGTCAGTGGAAAGAATGCCTCTTACATTCATTACATAGAACATTGGTGTCAGTAATTACATATCTGAGAGGCAGAAATTGCTCATTCCAGGAACTTCTAGCAACCTATGAAGGGACCCTAGATATCCACACTACTTTATAAAGTTGTCTAAACTGTCAAAATTACAATAACAAACAGAACCCACCTTAAACCTCCCAGAATTACCCACTGGGGTAAATGTACCACTGGCTGAGAACTTGGAGTGTTAAAACCTCAGGACTACATAGCACCAACATGTTAAATTCACCCACAATTTAAAAAAAAATTTTTTTTTGGATGGGCATCAGCTAAATAATAAATAGGTGGCATACGCCTTTAATCTAGGCTTATATACATGAAAATCAAGCAAGATAAGCAGTAAATATGCTCTGTAATGCAGAACTAAACTTGCCTTTTACGGAGACAAAACATGAATTAACTGTGATCAATGCATCAAGTCATAACTGTAGGAATAAAACTATCTATTGTGTTGCCATTACTAATCTTGTGCAAACAGGATACAGTTTATGCTCCTTGAGTAAAACAACAGAAGAAAGGGAAAGTGAAGATGGAGCCTATAAGCTCCAGGTTTTTCTTCAACTAGTTAACAAATAAAGGCAGGCAGCTGATTATTGTTATGGCTATCATCCCCATATATGTTATTAGGCATGGGGTCGTGTTAGAATTAAAGTTTAAAAACAATAGTGTTGTGGAACCTGCCTGCTGCTACAAGTAAACCCAAAAGTCTGGTAAAAGACTTGGGTTTAAAGGTTTTTATCTCTACTATAAAATGTTGTATGAAAAGAAATACAATTTTATAGCATCTCATAACCTGGTTGCACAATGTGCAGATGTATGAGGCCTCATGCAGATGGATGAATAAGGATGTACACCATCTCTGGACGCAGCAACACTTTGTGTTATGGCCGCATACAAACTGAATGATTACCCGTAACCAGAAACCCCATCCCTGGAAGCAAATTGTCTGCATCCATGACCAGTCCCTAATCACATGTAACTGTATTGATGAATGGTGACATGCAAACAGTGGTGACACTGGCCAGTGAATTGTACACCGTGTGTGTGCAGTTCATTTCTTACTGGTGGCTTCTTTCACACGCTCACATGTCAATAAAGCCTAAAAGTGACAGTGTACCAAGTTCACTTACGGGGATTGGCTTAAACCAGGGGTCCCCAAACTGTGCCCCACTGGATGGATGTGACCCTCTTCGTGCCTTTATCTGGCCCTTGGGGGCCTATTCCTTCCAATGACACCATTGATGGGAAATGATTCCTTCCACTGACACCAAAGATAGGGTACAATTCCTCCCAACAAAACCGGAGATGATGAATAGAGCCCTTTGTTTCGAAAATTTGGAGACCACTGGTTTGAACTCTTGGTTTTTGTTTTTTTGGTTTTTTTTTGTCATCTGTTTCCTTTTTCCTTGTAGACACAACAAGAGGCTAAAGGAAATCTCTGTAAAGTGAGGTAAATTCCCTCTTAGGTTGTAAACAAAGCACGTGTCCCCATTGGAAGATTCCCCTCTATTTTTTATGGTGACAACTCTGGGTGAAAATTTTAGATTTTTAGTTCAGTGGCTGGTGGTCAACAGGACAGATGGAGAGAAAATCTCCTTAATAGGGCCACAGACAGCAATAAATCAACAAACTAAAAGAGGTCCTGGGAACTACTTGCGTGTATAGTCAGATGAAGGAAAGGTTCAAATAAGCTCAATAGCTCCCAAACAGCAAGGCTTCCATCAATTCCCTCAGCACTTAACAGTAGCTAAAACAACAGAAATACAGAAAGAAGTACCAGACCAAAATGAAATGAAAAAGTCCAATATAATTTTAATTGGTAATTGGTATGTTTCTTGATATATTATATGATATAAGTAGTGTGACACGTTATATATTTTTTCCCTTCTTCCTATTTAATGTAAAACTCTATATTACATACACATGGAACTAGACTAGGAACTGTTATATTTCCATATAAAGAACGGTTGCAAAATGGATACCAGTGGTTGCCACCACCAGCTAGCAGAAATCTTATATACAGGTGCTCCTCTAGTTGCAAACATCCGACTTACAAACGACTCCTACTTACAAATGGAGGTAGACAACAGGAAGTGAGAGGAAATCTGCCCATAGGAAGGGAAGTTATTATGGAAAAAAGGGGTCTCCACTGATGCTTTATCACCAATCCTTGTTTCCACAACATCTCAAAATTTTCAAAATCCAATTATCATTGGGACAGGAAGTGAGGTGCAATCTTCTGAACAGAAACATAGACAGCAAAACAAACATTACAGGGATGTTAACCCTTCCCTATGCTATCCAAAAAGCTCAAAAATAGTTTATTGGGCTGAAGCTACACTTAAAAAATGTACCTGTTCGGACTTACAAACAAATTCAACAAACCTACAGACCCTATCTGGTTTGTAACCCGGGGACTGCCTGTAGTCAATAAACTCTCTCTTGTCTTACAATAATGGTGATCAATTTACCAGCTGCTTGTATTATATCATATGTGTAATGCAATTAGGACTACTAAATAGATTTTTAACTTCTGAAAATCAGCATCTCTCCTGCTTCCAACTATTGTATTCTGACAGACGAAACCTACAGCTGTCAGAATACCTGAACACTGACTGTGGATCAGTGGTTCTCAACCTGGGGGTCGGGACCCCCTCGGGGGCCAAATGCTAATTTGCCAGGGGTCGCCGGGCTGTTCTCAGAGCCTGCGCCTCTCTCCTAGCCTTTTTGTGGCCACCCAGCAGGGCTGTTCCTGAAGCCCGCGGCCGCCCATTCAGTTTACTGTATGACTGGGGTCAGCTGACCCAGTACAGTGATGGGGAGGAGCTGCAGGAGGTTGCGATCACTTTGTGAGGAGACCGCATCTCCTAACTGGAGACACATGGAGTGGAGGGAGCCGAGAGAGACACGGAGCAATGCAGTGGGAACCAAGTGGACACTGACAGTAAGTACGTGTCACTGATCCAGGCACCCAGCAATGTCACTGAACCCAGTCTCCACCACCACCAATGATTCCCTCCCCCCAGCATTGCCACTCATCCCACCCCCCAGCACTTCCACTCAAACCATCCCCCCAGCACTGCCACTCAACCCACCTCCCCTTAGCACTGCCACTCACCCCCCCCCCTTAGCACTGCCACTTACCTCATACCCCCTTAGCGCTGCCACTCATTCCCCCCCCCCTTAGCACTGCCACTCATCCCAACCCCCCCCCAGCACTGCCACTCATCCCATCCCCCCTAGCACTGCCACTCATCCCCCTCTCAGCAATGCCATCCAACCTTTCCCCCCCACCAGCACTGCCACTCATCCCATTCCCCCAGCACTGTCACTCATGCCATCCCCCACCAGCACTGCCACTCATCCCAACCCCCCCCCCCCCCACCTCAACAAGGAGTAAGAGAAGGAATAAAAAGAGAGAATACATGGAAGAGAGATGAAAATAGGAGGAGGAACACAGAAAAGGGGGAGAGAAAGAATAAGGGAAAGAACAAGAAAAACGGATAGAGAAAGAGAGAGAGATGAGGAAAAAAACAATAAATTAGGATAGAAAGAGATAAAAGGGAAAGAAAGGAGATCAAAGAGAAAAAGGGGTACATCCTAAAATCAGAAAGGGTTTTAATAATGTACGAGTGTAAGGAACTCAGGGAGTGCTAAATGTCCACGGGTTAGGGGTGCAAATATTTGCTTTGCTTTGGGTGCTGACAACCCAGGCTACAAAAAAAATTCAATGTTAGGGGTCCCCACAACTTGAGAAATTTTATCAAGAGGTCAGGGCACTAGAAGGTTGAGAACCACTGCTGTAGATGAAGATCGAAAAATGCAGTGTTGGAGGGTGCCAACAGGGCCACCCAGGGCACAAATGTCAGCTGGTTCATCAAAGCCAGCAGAAATTCACTCCATGTGCTTTCAACCCCAAATCCAATCGCTGTCCAAATCTTGTAGACTTCACTTCCATCTCCAAAATATGCCCCTTTTTTAACCATTGAAACCACTAAGCAACTTATTCACTTGCTTGCTATCTCTCGCCTTTACTATTGTAACTCCATCTCCATTGGGCTACTACTCCGTAGGCTATCCTGTCTTCAGTCTATCATGAATGCTGCTGTCTCAGACTCATCCACCTTACCAACTGTTCAGTGTGTGCCACTCTTCTCTGCCAATCCCTCCACTGGCTTCCTATTGCCCAACAAATACAATTCCAAACACTAACAATAACATACAAAGCCATTTACAACTCTGCCTTGAGCTAAATCACTATTCTTATCTCCAAATATCACCAAAACTGTCCTCTCAGCTCCTCCCTACACCTCCTGCTCTCTAGTCTCCTCCTCCAATGCTTGTCTTCAGAGCCTCTCCCATCCTCTGGAACTAACTACACCAATCTGTCCAGTTATCTACTACTCTGTCCACTTTTAGGCGATCCCTGAAGACTCATCTCTTCAGGGAGGCCTATCCTGCCTTCAGCTAATTACTGAATCTTCTATTTCTCCCATGAGTTCAACCCTCACAGTTATTACCTTTTGTTCCACCAGCCCATCCTTATTAGACTGTAAGCTCACAAGAGTAGGGCCCTCTTGTATTGAATTGTATTGTCGCTGTATTGTCTCCCTTTATATTGTAATGCACCAAGCAAACTGTTGGCACTATATAAATCCTGTATAATAAAATAATATAACAATGCATAGCCAACTTAACAGATTTTATTTGACTTTTTGGCTGCAATAAATACAGTCTTACCCAAGCATGACTTACAGGTCCCAAACCCGAGGTACTGGAGGTTAGGAAGTTCCAAATGAAAACACATAATGACAGCAATGAGCAACATTTCCCTGAGATCACATGATGTCTTCCCTGTTGCCTAGCAGAGGTTTGCACTAACACCTGCACTATTCATGCAATGGTAGCTTAAGAGGATACCACAAAGAAAGGACACATAGTAGGCAAAGATCAAACTTTGCTTACTGTGTGTAAAAAAGAGAGAAACAAAAGGCTGCTAGGCACAGCTAAACTCATGTGGTAGAGAGAATAACGTCACCCACACAAAAAAACTAAAGAAGCAGAGAGGACAGAAGAGGCCCACGGTGCAACAAAAAGCCACCATGGAGAGGCCAGACCTGCTAGACAGAATCGACACTGATCCACGTATAATATTAAATTAATGACGAGAAACACAATATGAACTTGCAGATTTCTAGGGGAAACATAAAACTCATCTATGATTGTTTTTCATTATGGAGCTCCAATCATTTATTTAAAGGCACACTCAAAGTCACAAACATATGCTAGAAATTACACATACCATCCGAGCTTAAGTTAAATGTCTTTAAATGATCATGTTTAGCATTTCAAAGAAAACAGAGCCCGACTTCTTTATGAGGTTATTTTACATGTCTGACCCAAGGTGTCCTTCTAGACTCACCTCATAAATTCATTCCATAACCCTGACTTTAATGAAGTGTATACATTACTTGCACAGAAGACAGCCATACTGTAGGCTGAAATACCAAAGCAATAGATTCACTGGAAAGTTAATTTCATTAGTGACAACGACAGCAAGAAATGATCTGAAAGTCCAACTCCATCTAAATGTGAATAGTTTGGTTGGATGGATAATTTGGCGTTGATAAATTGGTGAATTATGCATATTGAAACTTTGATTTTCTAGGAGTCTTTTTATGATGTTATAGTATTTTTTGCTACTGATATCTGTTGCTGAGATACTATTGATTACTGAGCTAGAGCTAGTGTTAGGGTCAGGTTAAAGTGTATGTAAAGTCAAACATGTTATACTTACCTGCTCTGTTGCAGTGGTTTTGCACAAAGCAGCCTAGATCCTCCTCTTCCCAGGACCCTGGCTGGAGCTCCTGACCCCTCCCTCCTGTCAAGTGCCCCCACAGCAAGCAGCTTGCTATGGGGGCACCCGAGCCAAGTCACAGGGAGCCATTCAGACACGGAGCTGTGGCCCGGCCTCATCCCGTCTATCTTCTAATTGGCTGACTGGCTTTGACTGACAGCAGCAGGAGCCAATGGCGCCACTGCTGTATCTCAGCCAATCAGGAGGGAGAGTCTCGGATGGCCGAGACACTCATGGACATTGCTGGACAGAGATGGGGCTCGGGTAAGTATTGGGGGGTGCTGGGGAGGCTACTGCACACAGAAGGCATTTTATCTTAATCATGCATAGAATGCATTAAAGTAGAACTATGGGCAAAACTGTTTTTTTTTTTCATTTTGGATAGAGTAAGGGAGGGTTATAACCACTGTCAGATTTTTTTTTTTTCCCACCATCTCTGTTCCATTGCAGAGATTTCCCTCCACTTCCTGTCCCATAGCCAAACAGGAGAGGAAATCTCTGCAAATTAAAGGAATTTCTTGGGGACCCCCAGCTTACCAGAACTAGTGTTATTTCCCATCTATTACTTTTCTGGGGACAACCCATAATTTGGGATTTTCTTTTTACTTTCACTTTCAATGCCAATGGTAAACAGGACAAATACAGAGGGTGAATCTCCTTAACGGGGCACAGACAGCAATAAAAATTGACAAGGGCTCTAATCCCTCTCCACTCTATCCAAAACTAAACAAGGTTTTGCCTTTAGGTATACTTTAAGATAAAAAAAAAAGCTTCTGACTTTACAACTGCTTTAAGCATTAGGTATAGATCAGGTTCGGATAAAGGGGCATATAAAGGTAAAATGTAAAAATTGGCCATTTAAAAATGAAAGCACTATATCCTTTGCAATGTTGTAAGCACTTACATATACCCAGTGAAATGACTGGCCTCGGGTGATACATAGGTCATGAAACAAACCCTCCTACATAAGTTGTACCTGTTTATCTAAAGCCATCTTTCCCCTACATCCATTCAAAGTGCAGAATTTACACAGGATCGTTCAGCTCTGAAAAACAGGAGGCGGAGAGCTGAAGACACATCAGTAAGGAGAGCTGGAGGGAAGGGACACACTCCCCTTCATGCAGCACACAGGAACAGAGCTGAGGCTGTCAATCAGCTGGAGCTCCTTCCCAGTCACCATTTTTCTCTTGGTGTCAGGAAAACTTGTCAGAAGTGATTCATGCTGATAGCCGAGGAACAAAGCAGCAGACAAAAATGACACTTAATGCTCTTAATTGAGACAAGCACACACTATAGAGGGATATGTTTTGTTCATATTTCATGTCTGAGGTTTACAACCACTTTAAGCAACATGTCTTATCAATTTGGATAATGGTAATCAAACTTGGTTCATGCTCATGTTAGGTTTGGAAGGTCCATTCCTGCACTATGACAACTCTATAAGGTGACTGTTGTACAGTGTTGTCACTGTTTCCTCACTGCACCACTGCACTACAGCTCTGCATTATGATGAAAGCTTGAAAAGCTGTGCTCACATCATACTTTTATCACTTAAGGCTGAACGCTGACCAGATATTAAACAGAACGCCTGTGCTCATGTGTCCCAATGTAAAGTTCTGTCAGCATGAGAATGCAGGTGCCTGTACATACCATTATTTGTATTTTAGAGGGCCCCAGCAGTTTAGAGGCTTGGGCAATCCAATGTGCAATGAACTGCCTGAGACCCTCCACTGATCATTTTGGTGTAGGCCAGGTGCTGGCTTCCTAGTTAAAGTTGAAATTTGCATAATAGATTACACCAGGACTTGGAGCACTAACTTGTTGATGGCACTTTACTATTGTACATGTGAGCAGGAGTACTTTTAAATGAATCTGTACTTTGACCATGCATGGCACTTTGATGCTGGCCAATCATTTTTCCTTTGCACCCACATAATTCCAATTCCTTTCAACCTGGAATACACTTGTGACAACCTACACCTGATGTTCTATATGGCCGCAGAAGGAGGATGACAACATGTATCACTTTTGCAGTCCACAGACTCCACTCTATCTCCTGACTAATACACAAGTGAACATCCTCACTACTGGAGCACCCTAGCTGTGTTCTCTTCTGCGGTCCATCCCACCTAAGTACATACCATTCTCATTCATTATTCTGCACAGCAGCACTCCCACCTTCTTTTAGTGGTAGTGAATATAGAGAAAATCCTGCGCTTTAGGCTAGAAAGGACATATATCGTAATGCGACTTCGCAGATAGGTTTTTGGTACAACCCTTCAATGAAATTAAAATATATAACTGCAGCGCAAAAGTTCATATATAAAAAACGAAAGAGTCCATGTAAAGAATCTTGAGCAGAGGTCCTGTATGTTCAGCAGATAGCCCACCTCCACCGCGGCTGGAGGGTCCCGGGGAGTACTCGCCGATCCCCACCGCGACTTTTGTGATTACACTTCAGCTGTCAGCGATGGTCCCTTACATGCACGAGTCTGGATCTTACTGACAAATGAGCTGATGTGGAGTCCTATTGATTGAGAGTCTGAGTCCGAGGTCCCCTGCTGGAGCTTATAATTTAAAGGCGTTTTTTGACCCTCCGTAACAGGGGGTCATTGACTTCTGGTAAGAGGCTTGGTGTGGTGGTGCCTTTGGTGGTGGGCTATCTGCTGAACATACAGGACCTCTGCTCAAGATTCTTTACATGGACTCTTTCGTTTTTTATATATGAACTTTTGCGCTGCAGTTATATAATTTAACTTCTTTTAGTGGTAGCCTCCAACACCCAAGAGAAGGGGGGGAAAGGAGGGTTAATGCTAATTTTTATTTAAATACTGGGACTGGATGGATATTATCCTTTATACACTATGCATGTTAACTTTTCTAGACCTTAGCCATGCCTTTGAAGACATACTTACTGGGAACAGAAATGTTAAAGTCATTCTGTCATTCTTTTTACAGCTATATAGCCTAAAGGTCCAAACACTTTTTTCCATGTTGCTGTGACTTTAAAAGAGATTACAAGCCCCTTTATCTTTCTAACACATGCATTTCTGTCAGCTACAGGTTACCATAAAATTTAAAATGCTTGCAGCTAATGTGTCAATGACCTAGGAGAAGGCAGATAGCTCTTTACGCACAGCTGTTTTACAAAACATTTTTTAACTGGTCTGCACATTTCAAGCAGCTAAGCACTAATTATCTGCCAATACCACTTTCTCACTTCACCTAAAGGTGGCCATAGATAACAGTTGAACGTGCCGGTACAATCTGTCCATCCTTAGGCATCTGTTCCAGACACTGTGCTCCAAAGCATAAAAGCTGGGCATTGGTTCATGTTTGGTCTATAGGACAGAATAGTAGAGTAGTGCCAAGTCAGATTGCTGTTCCCACTGATGTGCCTCACCATTTGTGTCTAGGCATTAAACCAGTGGTCTCCAAACTGTGGTCCGTGGGCCTAATGTGACCCTTTGTTTGCCCTTATCCGGCCCTTAGGAGACTATTCTTCACACTGATATGGGGAACTATACCTCCCAGTGACACCAACAGATGGACAGAATTCATCCCACTGACACCAGCGATGGGGTACTATTCTTCCCACTGACACCAATGATGAGGGATTATCTATTACAGTCTTCCACTGACATAAAGGATGGGGCACTATTCCTCACATTAATACCAATAATGAGGTACTATTGAATACTGTCTTCTACTGACCATAGGAACTATGTAATTGTTTTACTCCTACTTACTACTAAGCCTGAGGCATTGTTTACTCCCACTGATGCTAGGGTATCCACAAACCAAAAAGACAACATAGAAGTAGAGACATTCCTCAGCACATCTTCCTTTTTAAGCTGCCCATAGACAGCCATTTCCCAAGGTCTGGCAGCAAATCACCTCTTCTGTTTAACAAGGTAAACCTTATTTTACCTGGCAAACAAAATTTTGGAAGAATACTTCCTTCTTTGTTAAGAAACTTCCTCCAAAAGCCCATTAATCTTGCATCTGTCTGACTAAAAAAAAGAAGGTTTACCTATTTAAATTTAAGGCATGTTCCACTGACATTCCTTGCTCTTACGTGGGGGGACTGGAATCTAATGTCTATGTAAATCTTAGAACCCAAAATGGTGGGTAATTAGACACTTATTTGTTGTGCTGTGTCGTGTTGCAGTGTTGCACATTTACAATCCATGTACAATGAGTATTTCCCATGTTGGATAAATATACTTATTTTCCCTAGTGTAGCCTAATGCTATCTTTGCCAAAGTATCAAAATCAGGGGAAGAATCAGGTCACTTACAACCACCTCAAGGTTGGCTGTGGGCACCACATGGTAGTGTGCTTACAAGATTTGATGTCCCTAAGGCCTTTATCCCAGTATCATGGGAACTTCCTCCATTTCAATCCTGTGAAGCAGACAAGGAAGAAGGAAGAAAAGCATAGATCATGATGTACTGATCCCATATAGCCACCAGAGCATACACTGCTTCAACTAGAGGATCCCTTCACCCCAGATCCATGCACTGTTAGCTGTAAAAGTCTGTCTGGAAATGGTCTTCACCAGTGATATACACAGGGTACACGGTGGGAATTTGAAGTTCTGCCCAGGACAAGATCCAAACTACCTTCCTTGCTACAACAAAGATTCCAGTTCCTGGCTGATAGTTGATGTACACCTCTGCTATGGTGCTGTCTGAATGCAGATCAGATGATGTTCCAGCTGTATGGTCCAAAAGTGCAGAGATAGTCAGAGATTTCTCTGACAGCCAAGTCCTCTACCGTGACAGGGATTCATTTGAACCATTATGTCTAGACGGTCAAAGCCACATTGTCAAAAAGAAGCCATGCCAACTATGCCCTCAAGAGGAGGTGGTCTAGGTATCTCACAATGGGAGAAATGAAGGATGGGGGCACAGCTTTTGCAGATATAGGTATACTAAACGAAAGCTGAATGGCTAGTAATTGTAGTGGGAGATCTTATTATGAATGCTGTAAACATTGAAAACATAGGTTAGTCCAGATCACACAGTATAGATCTATTTTGACACAAAGCACAAAACATCCCGCTTTTAAGATCTGTGATAACGCCTGTGTAAAATCCCGCACATTCACCCATGTGCACTCCTGATATATTAGAGCTACGTCATCTAGTGCTGTTAGGTAGGACGAGGGGGCGGGTATTGTAAACATTTCCCTCAGGGGCGTAACTACAGGGGTTGCAGTTGCAACCTGGCCCCATGCTCTAGGGGGCCCGTGTGCCTCCCTTGTACACCTGAATAGGAGGGATGGCGGGGGCAGCATTTAGAGGAACCAATCTCCTACATTTTCCTGCTAATGGAGGAGTTTGGTTCCTCTATATGCTTCCCCCACCGCCCCTCCTATCCAGTTCACTGTTCTTCCCTGGTTCTCCCAAGAGCACTGCCGTCTTCCCCCCTCCTCTCTCCTGCCAGCTGCTGTACTGGGAGGCTCGGTACACAACTATTCCTGTCCATTCATTCTGTGCAGCTGAGGCTACACAGATGGAGATTGAGGGCTGAGGTTTGTTTAGCCCTTGATATCTCATCAAGACCCCAACAGGGCTCCTAAAAACTGTAAAAAAATAAATAAATAAATAAAATTGTAAAAAAAATAAAATGAAATGGTAAAAAATAATATAATTAAAATAACAAAAATTAAAAACTACTGACACCAGTGAGGGAACTATCAGGGCTGCAAAGGGGGCCTGCTGCAGAACTTGTGAAAGGGTCCCGCCATTAGACCGTAATAAAGGGCCCTGCAACAGGAGTAAAGGGCCCCAGGATCAGTGGAAAGAGGGAAAGGCCCTGGCCAGGGGTCAGGAGAGGCCCTTCATAATTTCTTGCACCAGGGCCCTGAAGGTTCTAGTTACGCCTCTGATTTTCCTAGTAAAGTCCATACCTGAAAATGAATAGCTGTGGCCAGCCTGCAAAATGCATAAGGTATAATACAACTC
>BLSH010094400.1:1069322-1082555 GCA_018402905.1 Glandirana rugosa
ATCCGTTTCACATAAGATCGGCGTATCTCGGTATAATAACAATCTTTTAGTAGAGGTTCAAGATATCCGTTTCACATTAGATCGGCGTATCTCGGTATAATAACAATCTTTTAGTAGAGGTTCAAGATATCCGTTTCACATAAGATCGGTGTATCTCGGTATAATAACATGGCTCTATGCGGCTAGATTACACTTTGCCTATAGAACTTGGAGATGATTTTCTAACAATAATATGGCTCTATGCGGCTAGAATACACTTTGCCTATAGAACTTGGAGATTATTTTCTAACAATAATATGGCTCTATGGGCTAGAATACACTTTGCCTATAGAACTTGGAGATGATTTTAGAACAATAATCTTTCCCTTAAAGCAACAGCTGGAACCTTTCCCTGTACAACTTGGAGATGATTTTTTAACAATAATTTTTCCCTTAAAGCAACAGCTGGAACCTTTCCCTGTACAACTTGGAGATGATTTTAGAATCTAAAATCATCTCCAAGTTCTATAGGGAGAGGTTCCTGCTGTTGCTTAAAGGGACAGATTATTGTTTCTTGCACAAAATTAAAAAGTGCATCTACATAGCTGGTTTAAAAAATAAAAAAAATTCTAAAAACTACATTTGCGGCCAGCGGTGCATTTCTTGCACAAAAATAAAAAAACAGTGTTGGCTACCTCCTCCCCCTCCACCGCCACTTCCACCGCCTCCTCAACCTCCAACTCCACATCCACCTCCATTTTGATTTTTTTTGTGATTTTAGCTTAAAAATTATTTTAAGTTATTTCCCTATCCCCATTTCTTTGTAGGTCACTTGTCCAACTCTTACCCCCATTTTCCTTCCTTTTGCAGACCTCTAGGACTTGCCAGGACTTTGTTACAACCATTTTTGTGCCTAAAAGTTCAGGTCCCCATTGATTTCAATGGGGTTCGGGTCAAAGTTCGGGTCAAGTCCGCACCCGAACCCGGACTTTGTCCGTAAGTTCGGCCGAACCCGGACTTCCAGAGGTTCGATCAACTCTACTGGTCAGTGTAAATCCTCCTTACATTGGTGGTTACTGTGAATGCTCCTATTACATTGGTGGTCAGTATAAATCCCCATTACTTTAGTGGGGGGCCCAAGAAAATGTTTGCCCAAGGTCCAATCAATATTAAAGATGGCCCTGAGTGTAGTATATAGATACAGTGTAGAGTATATACAGGCAGTGCAGGCAGTGTAGTATGCAGTATATAGTGTGTATGTATATATATATATACACATACACACAGCTCATTCAGTGTACAGTATATAGAGTCAGAGCAGGTAGTGTAAGACTATATATATGTGTATATATATATATATATACACACACACACACACACACACACACACACACGGTGAGTACACCCTTCACATTTTTGTAAATATTTCATTATATCTTTTCATGTGACAATACTGAAGAAATGACACTTTGCTACAATGTAAAGTAATGAGTGTAGAGCTTGTATAACAGTGTAAATTTGCTGTCCCCTCAAAATAACTCAACACACAGCCATTAATGTCTAAACCGCTGGCAACAAGAGTGAGTACACCCCTAAGTGAAAATGTCCAAATTGGGTCTAGAGTGTCAATATTGTGTGGCCTCCATTATTTTCCAGCACTGCCTTAAGCGTATTGGGCATGGAGTTCACCAGAGTTTCACAGGGTGCCACTGGAGTCCTCTTCCACTCCTCCATGATGACATCACGGAGCTGGTGGATGTTAGAGACCTTGTGCTCCTTCACCTTCCGTTTGAGATTGCCCCACAGATGCTCAATAGGGTTTAGGTCTGGAGACATGCTTGGCCAGTCCATCACCTTTACCCTCAGCTTCTTTAGCAAGGCATTGATCATCTTGAAGGTGTGTTTGGGGCCGTTATCATGTTAAAATACTGCCCTGCTGCCCAGTCTCTGAAGGGAGGGGATCATGCTCTGCTTCGGTATGCCACAGTACATGTTGGCATTCATGGTTCCCTCAATGAACTGTAGCTTCCCAGTGACAGCAGCGCTCATGCAGCCCCAGACCATGACACTCCCACCACCATGCTCTGAATGTTGGCAAGACACACTTGTCTTTGTACTCCTCACCTGGTTGTCGCCACACATGCTTGGCACCATCTGAACCAAATAAGTTTTGGTCTTATCAGACCACAGGACATGGTTCCAGTAATCCATGTCCTTAGTCTGCTTGTCTTCAGCAAACTGTTTTGCGGTCTGTCTTGTGCATCACCTGGGACGACAGCCATGCAGACCAATTTGATGCAGTGTGCAGTGTATGGTCTGAGCACTGACAGGCTAACCCTACTTACCCCATCAACCTCTGCAGCAATGCTGGCAGCACTCATACGTCTATTTCCCAAAGTCAACCTCTGGATATGACGCGGAGCACGTGCACTCAACTTCTTTGGTCGACCATGGTGAGGCCTGTTCTAAGTGGAACCTGTCCAGTTAAACCGCTGCATGGTCTTGGCCACTGTGCTGCAGCTCAGTTTCAGGGTCTTGGCAATCTTCTTATAGCCTAGGCCATCTTTATGTAGAGCAACAATTTTTTTTCAGATCTTCAGAGAGTTCTTTGCCATGAGGTACCATGTTGAACTTCCAGTGACCAGTATGAGAAAGTGACAGTGATAACACCAAATTTAACACACCTGCTCCCCATTCAAACCTGAGACCTTGTAACACTAATGAGTCACGTGTCACCAGGGAGGGAAAATGGATAATTGGGCCCAATGTGGACATTTTTACTTAGGGGTGTACTAACTTTTGTTGCCAGCGCTTTAGACATTAATGGCTGTGTGTTGAGTTATTTTGAGGGGACAACAAATTTACACTGTTATACAAGCTGTACACTCACTACTTTACATTGTAGCAAAGCGCAATTTCTTCAGTGTTGTCACATTAAAATATATAATAAAATATTTACAAAAATGTGAGGGGTGTACTCACTTTTGTGAGATACTGTATATATATATATATAAACTACGGATACTGGAAGCCTGTGCTAGCATTTCTCCTGCGGTGTTGCTATCAGTGTGTGAAGAGTGGGAGAAGAGGGTTGCATTGACAATCCAACACAATGGGCAGCACATTGAACACATTTTATAAGTGGTCAGAAACTTGTAAATAACTCATGAAAGAATAAAGTTATGTTAAAACCAAGAATACCATTGTTTTTCTTGGGAAATTCCCAATAAGTTTGATGTGTCACATGACCCTCTTCCTATTGAAAAAACAAAAGTTGGATTAAAAATGGCCGACTTCAAATTGGCCACCATGGTCACCACCCATCTTGAAAAGTTTCCCCCCTCACATATACTAATGTGCCACAAACAGGAAGTTAATATCACCAACCATTCCCATTTTATTAAGGTGTATCCATATAAATGGCCCACCCTGTATATATATATATATATATATATATAAAATATATATATATACGCTGCTTCAGTGTAGACTATATATACACAGCCCCTTCAGTGTACAGTATATAATCCACTTCAGGTGGTGTATTTATATATATATATATGTATATATATATATATATATATATATATATATACATATACATACACACACACAGTTGTATGCAAAAGTTTAGGAACTCCTGACAATTTCCATGATTGTAATTTATAAATATGTGGGTGTTTAGTTCAGCAATTTAATTTTGATCTATGAAATAACTGAAGGACACAGTAATATTTCAGTAGTGAAATTTATTGGATTAACAGAAAATGTGCAATATGCATCAAAACGAAATTAGACAGGTGCATACATTTGGGCACCCTTGTCATTTTGTTGATTTGAATACCTGTAACGACTTAGCACTGATTAATTGGAGCACACAATTGGTTTAGTGAGCTCATTAAGCCTTGAACTTCATAGACAGGTGCATCCAATCATGAGAAAGGGTTTTTAAGGTGGCCAATTGCAAGTTGTTTTTCTCTTTGACTCTCCTCTGAAGAGTGGCAACATGGGGGCCTCAAAACAACTCTCAAATGACCTGAAAACAAAGATTGTTCTACATTATGGTTTAGGGGAAGGCTACAAAAAGTTATCGCAGAGATATAAGCTGTCAGTGTCCACTGTGAGGAACATAGTGAGGAAATGGAAGACCACAGGCACAGTTCTTGTTAAGGACAGAAGTGGCAGCCACATAAAATATCGGAGAGGCAAAGGCGAAGGATGGTGAGAACGGTCAAAAACAGCCCACAGACCACCTCCAAAGACCTTACAACATCAACTTGCTGCAGATGGTGTCACTGTGCACCGTTCAACAATTCAGCGCACTTTGCACAGGGAGAAGCTGTATGGGAGATGCGAAAGAAGCCTTTTCTGCACACACGCCACAAACGGAGTCGCTTGAGGTATGCAAACGCACATTTGGACAAAGATTTAGTTATTTGGTCATAACAAGGGGTGTTATGCATGGCAGCAAAAGAACACAGCATTCCAAGAAAAACACTTGCTACCCACAGTAAAATTTGGTGGAGGTTCCATCATGCTGTGGGGCTGTGTGGCCAGTGCCAGTACTGGGAATCTGGTTAAAGTTGAGAGTCGCATGGATTCCACTCAATATCAACAGATTCTTGAGAATAATGTTGAGGAATCAGTCACAAAGTTGAAGTTACGATGCGGCTGGATATTTCAACAAGACAACAACCCAAAACACTGCTCAAAATCTACTCGGGCATTTATGCAGAGGAAGAAGTACAATGTTCTGGAATGGCCATCCCAGTCCCCAGACCTGAATATCATTCAACATCTGTGGGGTGATTTGAAGCGGGCTGTCCATGCTCGGCAACCATCAAACCTAACTGAACTGGAGATGTTTTGTAAGGAGGAATGATCCAAAGTACATTCATCCAGAATCCAGACACTCATTACAGGCTATAGGAAGTGTCTAGAGGCTGTTATTTCTGCTAAAGGAGGCTCTACTAAATATTGATGTAATTTTTCTGTTGGGGTGCCCAAATTTATGCACCTGTCTAATTTTGTTTTGATGCATATTGCGCGTTTTCTGTTAATCCAATAAACCTCATTTCACTACTGAAATATTACTGTGACCTTCAGTTATTTGATAGATCAAAATGAAATTGCTGATCCAAACACCCAAATATTTATAAATAACAATCATGGAAATTGTCATGGGTTCCTAAACTTTTGCATACAACTCTATATATATATAAACTCTGCATTCAGTGTAGACTATATATACAGTGCATTCGGCGGTGTACAGTATATAATGCAGTGTAGTGCGGTGTTCAAAAAATCCCCATTGTGTCCAGAAGGCCACCCAGGAGAATCAGATGCTCCCAGGCCACTAAAAAATGGCAAGAAGCCTCTGTGTCTACAGTGAAAAGTGGTGGTGGTGGACATGGTGCATCCTCTGCAGGTAGGTCAGGCTTGTCCGTTTTTGCTGTTGGCCGTGTTATTGAGCCACAACATGCAGAAGAGTTGGTGCTGTGGATAACTAAGCCGTCCTCATCCTCCTCGTCCCCTGTCACCCAGGCTCTTACTAGTTTGTCTTCCAACGCAGCTGCCAAAGTGGCCTATTCCACCGGCACCTTTTCCACAGTTACTCCTTTACTTAGCCCCACCATCATGCATGGAGGAGTCACCAGAATTATTCAACCATAGTGTCAGTTACATGCTGATGAAGGATGCGCAGCAATTTGAAGGCTCAGATGTTGGTTCCCAGGTTAAGGAAGGGAGGAACGTGAGCCTAGAAACAGGGAGTGCCACAGAAGGACAAGAAACTGGCAGTCATGTTCCCCCAGCTGCAGCATACTGCCAAGTTTGCTCCAGTGACGAGGAGGAGGGGATGATGAGGACACTGACTGTACTTGGGTGGCTTATAGAAGAAAGGAGGAAAGTGGGGAAGAGAAGGAGGCACAACTCCAATGACACAGGATGTCCTCCAGAAGCTAGCTTAAGGGCAGCCACCCTATTGCATTACACCACAGAGCTCCACAAGTGCAGGGCACTGCTAACTCCCTGCTGACTTCCAAAAGTTCAATGGTGTGGGCTTTTTTCAACACTTGTGCAGTGGATCGCACCATTGCTGTTTGCAATCTATGTCTGAAGCGGTTCAAGCGCGGCCAGAACAGCAGCCACTTGGGCACCACATGCTTGACAAGACATATTATGACCTGCCATGCAGTCCGTTGGCAACAGCACCTCAAAGACCCACATCATAAAAGGCGGACTTCTCCTTGCTCCTCATCTGTGACCCCAACCCCTACTATACCTCCCGTCCTCTCAAAAGCCTACACTGAGAGGAATGAAGGTATAGCAATGGGTGCCACAAGTAATTGCAGCCAATCTGCTAGCAGTACACCACCAGTTGATTTCAGCAGGCAAATTTCCCTACCCCAGTTGCTGAACCATAAAAAAAGCCCTCGAAGCACCTTGTCCCCATGTTGATGGGGACAGGGGCCTCTTCCTGAAAACCCTGGCCGGTGGTTGTCCGGGGGTCTGCGGGCGGGGGGCTTATCATAATCTGAAAGCCCCCTATAACAAGGGGGCCCCCAGATCCCGGCCCCCTTATCTGAATGAGTATGGGGTGCATTGTACCCCTACCCAGTCACCAAAAAAGGAGTGTAGTGCTACAAAAAACAGTAGGCAGTTTTTGACAAGTCCTTTATTAAAAATGTCTTCTTCCCACGCTTCTTCTTTCTTCCTCCATCTTCTACTTCCCCGCTTTTTCTTCTCGCCCCCCCCCCCCTCCTGCCCTGCCAGGCTGCGTACTCGGATAAGGGTCTGGTATGGATTGTGAGGGGTTTTAAAAAATTGGTACGGGGGTTCCCCTTAAAATCCATAACAGGCCTGAAGGGCCTCGTACTGGTATGGGCTTTGGGGGGACCCCACGCCATTTTTTTTTTGCATTATGGCGCAGGGCTCCCCTTAAATTCCATACCAGACCTGAAGGGCCTGGTACGGACTGTGGGGGGACCCCCACGCAATTATATTTTTACATTTTGGCACGGGGTTCCCCTTAAAATCCATACTAGACCCAAAGGGCCTAGTATGGACTGGGTGGGGCCACGCAATTTTTTTCAGTGATTTTCATCTATTTTCCCAGGAACCGGCAATACATTACAGCCGCAAGCAATTTTAAATGACAATTTTTCCTTTACAAATGTCATTTTGCTTTGGCACTGTTCTAAACATCACACAGATGCGCCACTTTGCAGGCACACTAAGGAGACCCCCCAGGCACGATATTTAAAGGAATATTTCATTTTTATTTTTTCACTTTAATCATTATCAAAATCACTTCTCCTGAAAAAAACACTGATTTAAACATTTTTTTTGCATTGTTACATGTCCCCTAGGGCAGGACTGAGGTCCCCATACACTTTTTATTGCAATAAACTGCATATAAGCCTTTAAAATTAGCACTTTATGATTTTTCATGTTCATGTCCCATTGACTTTAACCACTTGCCGACCGGCGTCTGACGTTGACAAAGTGGCTCGATATCGCAAACCACCGTCATATGACGGTGGCTGCGATATCCCGCACTGGTAGTGCACGCGCACCGCCGGAGGCGCGCTCGCTGTGTTCGGGGGAGCGCAGGGAGCGGGTAGGGTGGACTCGATCGCCGCCAGCTACCCGCGATGTCCCCCTCGCAGTGAGAGAACGAACGTCCGTGTAAGTAAACACAGATCTCCTTTCTGTTAGAGGGGGTAGGGCAGTGATCACAGGCTTCCTGTATATGGAAGCCGTGACCACTCCCTTCCCCCAGCCAGGCCAGCCCACATACAGTTAGAACACGCCCAGGGAACACAGTTAACCCTTAAAGCGCCCCCTCCAGGTTAACCCCTTCACTGCCAATGGCATTTACACAGTAATCAGTGCATTTTTATAGCACTGATCGCTGTATAAATGCCAATGGTGCCAAAAAAGTGTCAAAATGGTCAGACATGTCCGCTGTAATATCGCAGTACCGCTAAAAATCGCAGATCACCGCCATTACTAGTAAAAAATAAAAAAATAAAAAAACCCCAGAAATGAATTCTCATCATCCGTAAACGCGGCAACTTTTGCGAAAACCAATCAATAAACGCTGATTGCGGGGTTTTTTTAACAAAAATATGAGGAAGAATATACATCGAACAAAACCGATGGAAAAAACGTTTTTTTATATTTTTTTTTGGATTTGTATTTTAGCAAAAAGTAAGAAATTGTTTTTTTTTTTTTGCAAAATTGTCGCTCTTCTTTTGTTTTCTTTTGCGGCGATCAGAAATGACACAGAGGTGATCAAATACCACCAAAGAAAGCTCTATTTGTGGGAAAAAAAGGATGCAAATTTTGTTTGGGTACAACATCGCATGCCTGCGCAATTGTCAGTTAAAGCGACACAGTGCCGAATCGCAAAAAGTGCTCTGGTCCTAAAGTGGCAAATCCTTCCGGGGCTGAAGTGGTTAAAAGGGTTCACGTGTTCGCACAAATTTTTTGCCTGTTCGCAAGTTGTGGTGCGAATCAAACCAGGGGTGTTCGGCTCATCCCTACAACCTACATATGAAATTGATGATAATTAGGACCTGCTTGGTATAATTGGTTAATTATAGACCTCACTCTAATCCTACAAAATCCCTGACTTTGTGCACGTGTAAGAATTGATGCTGGTTTTAACCCGCAGGATAGTCACACCAAATATTGATTTGATTTAGATTTTTCTTCTGTTCGCTCACTTTGCATTTCGTAAATTGAGAAAAATAAATAATTAAAATATATATTTTTAAAGCATTCTTACTTTACAGCATTTCTTCACACCTGCCTAAAACCCTTGCACAGTACTGTATGTGCATTTATTTTTTTTTGTGAACTTTAAATTTAATTAAATTTATTTTTTTGCCTGAATCTGGGCTTTAAGTAAAGTTTCTCTTTAACATAGTGTGACACTGTAGTCCGCTTTCAGTTTAGTGACTTCCTGAGCACCATTGTGCGTTGATGTGGTTCAATACACATTTTGGTGCACAATGTGCTTTAGGCTACTTTCACTCTGAGCGGCAGCCGCGGTCGCGGTAAAACCCTGCTAGTTTTAGCGGAGTTTTACCAGCGATATGGCTCCGCTATGTGGGCGGGAGCGCCGCGCTTTTAACCCCCCACAAGGGGTTAAAAAGGGCTTAAAAGTGTCGGCGCTCAGTGCTACCGAGGCGGTGTGCAGCCGCTTCGGAAGCGCTTGCCATTCATTTCAATGGCAGGGGCGGTCGAGGAGTGGTATATACACCGCTCCCCTCACCGACCCAAAGATGCTGCTTGCAGGACTTTTTGTAACGTCCTGCAAGCGCACCGCCCCAGTGTGAAAGCACTCAGGGCTTTCACATTGGGGTGTATTGGGGGCGATTTTTGAGGCGCTTTACAGACGCTATTTTTAGCTAAATAGCGTATGTAAAACACTTCAGTGTGAAAGTAGCCTTAAGATGGCGAACACATATATTCTGCTCAGCAAACTGAAAGCTTTGGTGTACACTGGGGTTGCTCAATATACTTTGCATAGGGCATTGCCATATCCTAATCCTTATGCTCTGTTCACATTGGTGTGCTTTTGAAGTGCAAAAACTCGCCTATCTAGCACGAAAAATAGTTCCCTTTAAATGCTATTTATCTGTTCACATCTCGGCGCTACATTTTTTGAAAGTGCGCTGCGTTTTTTAATGAAAAGTCCTGCTTGCTGCATCTTTGGTGTCCTGCTTAAAAATCACACCAAAAACGTACCTTCCATTATAGTCAATGGACAAGCACCATAAACACACGGCGCATGTTTTTTAAGTGCATTTTTTGAGTGACAAAATTAAACGTCAGCTCTAATCTACCTATATGCTTCTGGATTGTAAAGGGAGAAGCTGCTCAATTTGGTAGAATATAGAAGCCATAAAGTGAGCAATAGTATCGTCGTTGGTCATTTTCTAAAAAGACCTGAACTGCAAGACACAGGTTAAGTAACTTGCACTTGCTGTTCATTTTTGATGACATACTTCCATCTGGTTGGAACATGAGGTCTCGCATTTAATTTTTGGTGCCATATTTCCAGCTGAGTGAAACACACCAGGTGAATTATAAGACAAGTTATCACATGACAAAGGTTGGACTTTGATTATCTATTTTAAAAGAACCAAGTACATTTTTTTAATATACTAGTCATTTTCTTGATACTGATATTTTTTGTTGGCTTCACCAACAGAGCCCTGTTTCTAGTCTCTAGTATTTCAAATATATATATATATATATATATATATATCTGATAGAATGATGGCCGAAAATATTGGCAACCCTGCATTTCTGTCAGATAATTCACCACTTCACTTCAAATGTTTACGCATTCTTATGTTTATTTCTTTTGTTTGCATTGGTATAACCCAAGAAAGTGGAGAAACAAAGCCAAATCTGACACGTTCCACACAAAAGATCCAAAGATGGACTAGAATTATTATTGGTACCTTTTCAAAATTGTAAGAAATAATTCCATTCCAAGTTTTTGATTCTCCTGTAGTTTGTAATTAAACTCAACTGTATCAATTAACAGATGCTGATAATATAGAAATCATACCGGCAACCAGTGAAAATTTGACTCAACTTTTCTCTTGTGTGTCTCTGTGTGCCACATGGAGCATGGAGAAGAGAAAGAGCAGCAAAGAATTGTCTGAGGATTTGAGAACGAAAATTGTGGAAAAGCATGGACAATCCTCAAGCTTGCAAGTCTGTCTCCAGAGATCTTAATGTCCCTGTGTCCACTGCGCAACGTTGTCAAGCTGTTTATAGTCCATGACACTCTAGCCAATCTCCCTGGATATGGACGAAAGAGAAAAATTTATAAAAGATTGCAACAAAGGATTGTTCGAATTGTGGTTAAAGAACCTCAATCAACTTCCAGACAAAGTCAAGCTGACCTTCAGGCACAGGGTACAACTATGTCAGCTCACACTATACGTCACCATCTGAATGAAAAGGGATGCTATGGAAGGAGACCCAGGGGGATCCCACTGCTGACACAGAAACATAAAAAAGCCAGATTGGAGTTTACCAAAACTTCCCTGAGGAAGCCAAAATGTTTTTGGGAGAATTTGCTGTGGACAGATGAAACAAAATTCCAGCTTTTTGGTAAAGCCCATCATTCCACTGTTTTCAGAAAAATAAATGAGACTTTTAGGCTGGGTTCACACTATTGCAAATTGGATGCGGATGCAGTTCACAATAGCAGGAGATTTTGACCGGCTCTCTATAGAGCCGGTTCACATATCTCCGCTGTAGCTCCGGTGTGAATTTGCACAGGGGTCCTGTTCCATTTCCGGTCCGAATTCAGCCTAAAATTCCGGCTGAAATCGGACCTGAAATGGTGAACCAGGACGCACCGGCCCCTGCTGTAAGCTGCATGCGAATATAGTGTGAACTCAGCCTTAAAGAAAAGAATACAGTCCCTACAGTCAAACATAGTGGAGGTTCACTGATGTATTGGGGTTGCCTTGCTGCTTCAGGCACTGGATGTATTCACAGTGTGCATGGCATTATGAAATCTGAAGACTACCAAACAAAGCGCTGACCAAGCGCTGGAGAGTACTGAACTGGCCAGCAATGAGTCCAGATCTAAATCCCATAGAGCACCTGTGGAGAGATCCCAAAACAGCAGTTGGGAAAATTAACTCTTCCAATCTGAGAGACCTAGGCCAGTTGGCAAAAGAAGAGTGGTGCAAAATTCTAGTAGAGAGGTGTAAGAAACTCATTGGAAACAATTGTTTTCAGTTATTTTGTTCCAAGGGATGTGCTACCAAATATTAAATTGAGGATGTCAATAATTTTGTCCAGTCCATTTTTGGAATGTGTCAGATTTGGCTTTTTGTTTATCTACTTTTTTTGTGTCATACCAAATACAAACAAAAGAAATAAACATAAGAATGCCTAAACATTTGAAATTGCAAATTTTCTGGGTGAAGTGATATATTATCTGACAGAAATGCAGGGGCGTCATTATTTTAGGCTGTGACTGTGTACTGTAATTGAGTACAGCATAACATATTTGCCTTACACTCCCTCTCTGTGATTGATGCTTTGTAAAGCCTGCTCTGACTCAGGTTTGTAAGTTTGAGCCTGAGCTATTGAACTCTATAACTAGGCTTTTTTGATAGCAAAGCAGATGGGCATCATCATCATCATCAGGCTTCACGGGAGCACAATAAACATTGTATCCAACCAAGGGGTCCAATTCACCTCCAGATTCTGGAGAGCCCTGTGTGCCTCCTTGGGCATTGAACTGTCCTTCTCTTCATCCTATCACCTGCAGACCAATGGTCACACCGAAAGGATCAACCAGACCTTAGAACAATACTTGTACTGCTTCTCCTCCGTTTCACAAGACAACTGGGTGTCGTTGTTGCCGCTAGCCAAGTTCACATACAACAATACCATTCACTCGGCCACGGGGCAATCCCAGTTCTTCACGAATTACGGCTTCCATCCATCCTTCGTGCCTAATTCAATTCCTGAAAGCCCGATACCAGCCATACAAAGGACAGTGAAGTTCTTCGAAGACAACAGTAAACAACTGCAGGAGACCATGGCCAAAACCCAGGAATGCTATAAGGAAGCCTTTGATAAGAAAAGAAAGAGGAAACTGAACCTAGAATCTGGTGAGCGGGTCTGGTTAGCCACAACCAACCTGAAGTTGCCTTGCCCGTCTAAGAAACTGGGTCCTAGATTTATCAGGCCCTTCCCGATTAAAAGGAAGATTTTTATTATGAACTCAAACTTCCCCATACACTACTGATTCACCCTGTCTTCCATGTGACCCTAATGAAGCCTGTAGTCCCGGACCCCTTTACAGGATGGAGGACCGGTCCATCGGAGTCGGTATTTGTAAATGGGGAGAAGGAGTTTGAGGTGGAATCCATTTTGGTTTGCAGGAAGAGGGGTAACAGCATTTAGTATCTGATCAAATGGAGGGACTACAGCCCAGAAGAGAATTCCTGGGAGCCTGAAGGCAATATTCACTCTAAGGAGCATGTCAAGTCCTTCTGGAGAAGTCACCCTGTCAAGATGGCCCGCCTGGGCATCCGGAGGCTGCCCCTTGGGGGGGCAATGTCAGGGAACACAGCAGCCTGAAGACTTGTGCAGAACGGTTGTTCCTCTGTGCAGGCGTGTGCAGGCATTGGCACCAACCTATTTAAACTGGACAGCATCAGGCAGCCAGTGCTGTCCGTTCTACAGCGTATCCTATGT
>BLSH010094400.1:1108684-1119068 GCA_018402905.1 Glandirana rugosa
TATCCTTTTGTGGAAACACTTGTCAGGTACTTACTGTCATTAACAGAAAACCATATCACATTTCCAGTTCGGCCAGGAGGAGAAGCAATGGCCTGGCTCTTCCTTTCCCCTGCCTCCTAAGGTAAGCCCTCTGATCACCTTCCCATCCATCTCCCGGCGGGGGGGGGGGGGCCATCGCCGCACTCCTGTCCATCTCTGGCAGGGGGTGGTGGATCGGGTCCATCCTGTACGTTTGTCCCCTCCCCAAAATATTGAGCACAGCTGCCACTGGTCGGGTTGCACTATATACCAAAAGACAATTACTGTCATTCATGGACTGTTCACAAAGGTGTTTTCCTATCAGATACTCTTTTTGCTTGTCTTTCCAATAACCTTTAGACACTGGATACACATATGCTATATATTGTATAATTTATATATTTGTTTTGTTACATGTATTGGTATGTATGTTAGTTAATGGTTTAGCGCTGCACTTTTATTTTTTTTAAATTTTTTTATAAATTCTCTTTATTTCAAAATATAGATTTGTTACAAAACATGGCCTTCGGGCATACCCCGGCCATGAGTACACAACACACCAGACAATCAACCAATGACTACTAATCAACTACAAACTAGAAAACCACTGCTCAGGTTGGCTCTGAAGGACAGATCAAGGGTATATATATGGTGCCACTACCACGGCCCCCAGCCACCTCAGTCCCCCATTAAAGGATTTAGCAGTAAGTCCGGGATAGAGCAGGACCCTGATGGTCACCTTTCTCGTTCAGAGCATAACTCTCATGTAAGGAAACATCTGTGAGTCCTAATTATCTGGATCTGGAGCATCTACTGTAGAATCTGCCTCCGTCCACAAGTGCCAAACCTTTTCAAATTTCCCAGGGCATTCCCTAGAGCAGTACGTAGCTTTATACAGTGGAGTCACATCATTAACTAAGCGCTTACACGCTGCCAAAGTGGGAGGGTTAGGATCCTTCCACCTAAGCACTATAGCTTTCCGGGCATAGAATAGAAGGATACCAAAGAGTGTTCTCATGGCCTCGGAACAAGCCAGTGAGTCCACCAACCCCTAAAGGCACACTCTGATAGTAGTCGGGGTATTAATAGTGGTGATTTCCTGAATAGATCAAATAATGTTACTCCAATATTGTTGAATCATGGGACACTTGCAAAATATGTGAATAAAACCAGCAGGGGTGTCACCACATCTCCAGTAGCCCGCCCCAACAGAGGGGTATATACAATGTAATCGTTGAGGGGTATAATAGCATTGGTGTAAAATTTTAAATTGGATCAATTTGTCCCTGCTCGCTATCAAGGCCCACAAGGGGTCGTCCCACATGTCCTCCCAGTCCTCTGTATCCAGGTCCGACACCTCCGTCCGCCAACGCTCTTGCAACCCCTCCATACCCACCTGGATGGTGGGGAGAAGAGCTCTGTATATCTGTGATAGTGGCTCAGGGTCCCTTAGTAGAGACTCCAAGTCATCCCGTTCCCGGATGAATGAGGCCCCAAATTGTGACGCATAGGCGTGGCGGAGCTGCAGGAACCGAAAGAAAAAGGAGTTCGGAAGTTGAAACTTATCCTTTAGCCTGTCAAAAGTAATCAGCCCTGACCCATCATTTATATCACGCAAATACTTAATTCCCCGGCCCGCCCACAAGCCCTTGTCCGGTAGGGATCTAAATTCCTGTAGCCGGGGATTAAACCACAACAGCGTATCTGGGGACCACTTGGCTCTCGCAAGATTGGGTTTAAATAGTACAATATGCCATGCCTTGACCATCGCCTGCATGGCCTGGGTCAGTGGGGAGGAGAGAACCCCTCTGCCCCTGTAAAGCAGATTGCGGAGGGCTTCGAAGGAACCCAGGTACGCCGCCTCAAAAACCACCGACGAGTTTGCGTCATCTGAGGCCAACCAGCCATGAGCTTGCTAAGGAGGGCAGCTAGATAGTACGAGTGGAAATCTGGGTACGCAAGGCCACCTTGAGTTCATGGGCGGCATAGGGTCTTTTTACTAAACCGGGCCATGCGGGCTTGCCATAGAAAATTGGTAATTAGGGAATCCAATTGCTAAAAAAACCCTTTTTGGTACCCAAACTGGGGCATGCCTTAGCTGATACAGCAACACCGGCAAGATCTTCATTTTTACTAGGTTAATTCTACCCACCAGTGACAGGGGCTTAGTCGCTGTTTACACCATTGTAGGGTCGGTGTCAAGTTAAGTTGAACAAACTCCTGCACATTGGGTGAAATGACTATCCCCAAGTATTTAACAGTGGCCGCCCATTGGAGTGGGATATCAGAGCTCGCTACGCTGCGCGCCCCAGGGTCTATGGGTAAGATAAGGGATTTCCCCCAGTTGGTGCAAAGCCCGGAGAGCAGTGGATTTGCTCTGCCGTGGACAGCGAGGGACCCGGATCCCGTAAAAAAAGGATCAAGTCGTCCGCATAGAGTGCTAATTTTTCAGTCACAGCACCCACACGGACACCACTCACATCCCCGGATCTCCTCAGTGCCTCCGCCAGTGGATCCATAGCCAGGGCGAAGAGCGCAGGGGAGAGGGGGCACTCCTGCCCCGTGCCCCTCCTTATACAAAAGGGGGCCGAGAGCCTGCCGCCTAGCCGAATGCAGGCCTGTGGGGCCTGATATAGCAAGCTAATCCACTTTCTGAAATTAGGTCCGAAACCAAAAAGCTCAAGGACTTTCTGCATAAATGACCACTGAACGGTGTCAAATGCTTTTTTGATATCTAGCACCACCAGAACCCTGGAGGCACTGCCCTCTGCTGGGAGCAGGAGATGCGTAAAGAACCGACTGAGGTTCACATCTGTACACTTGCCCGGCATGAAGCCTGTCTGATTTATTTTAACCAGGGACAGTAGCAGCTTCATCAACCTGGTTGCCAGAACCTTTGTCAATACTTAAGGTCACAGTTCAGTAAAGAAATGGGCCTATATGATGAGAAGTTGGTTGGATCCTTATCCGGCTTGGGTATTAATGTAATGTGGGCATGGTACATGGTAACCGGGAGTTTTCCAGCATCAAAGCTGTGCGCAAAGACATTTTGGGGCTAGTAAGGCAGCGTGTGTCTTATACCACTCTCCAGGCAACCCATCGGGGCCTGGGGATTTATTGCTAGGGAGGGCAAATATTGCATCTTCTATTTCCTGGCACGATACAAGCCTATCCAAGGTGTCCCTATCCTCTTCAGGAAGGGTGGGCAACTGTAGTTCCCTTAGCTCCCCCAGGAGATAATCATCTAGCTCAGGAAAGGGGTCATCATAAAGATGTGCATAATATTCGTGAAATGCATTTAAAATATCCTCAGCATCCGTAAGTATTTCCCCGGCTGGGACGTGTCTAAATCTGCATCCAGGGTGGCATTGAAATCACCCCCCACAATCAGATTGTGGGGTTGGAAGGGGGCTAAGGCAGCCGTCACAGCATACAGGATAGTGGAATCAAATGGAGGAGAAACATATACATTCACCATGGCCCAACGCTTAGAATACATTTCAACAATTAATATAATATATCTCCCACCCGGATCCGTAATACCCCGTTCAACCGAGCAGGGCAATGATTTGTTCAGCAATATTGTAACCACCCTCGCATAGGAGGAGTAGGTGGCATGAAAGCCCTGTTTAACCCACGCCCTTCTAAGGGCAAGAATCCTGCTGCCCAGTAGATGTGTCTCTTGGAGAAACAAAATATGCGGTTTAAGTGTCTGCAAATATTTAAAGAGTAAAGCTTGTTTTATCCTATCATTTAGTCCTGTAATGTTCCAGGAGATAATCTTCACCTCTGATCCCATCAAAGAGGTCCGATGCGCCATCCCAGTGGAGGAATCATATAGCCATGTGCGAATCTAGGGATGGCCGGGAGGCCCGGCACCACACACCTTATGAAAATGTCAGCCATAGCCCGAGCAGATGAACAACAAAAAAACAAAACAAAAACAGTCCAACAATTAACCACTTGCCGACCGTCAACCGCAGGTCATACGACGGCGGCTGCGAGATAGCGTACTGTGAGCGCGCGTGCACCCGCACGCTCACTGTGTTGGGGGGGGCCAGGGAGCGGGTGCGGTGGACTCGATCGCCGCCGGCTACCCGCGATGCCCCCCCCCCGCACTGAAAGAATGGAGGTCCGTGTAAGTAAACACGGACCTCCGTTCTGTGAGAGGGGGAAGGGCTGTGATCACAGCCTTCCTCTACATGGAGGACAGCCCACACACAGTTAGAACACGCCCAGGGAACACAGTTAACCCTTAGAGCGCCCCCTGCAGGTTAACCCCTTCACTGCCAATGGCATTTACACAGTAATCAGTGCATTTTTATAGCACTGATTGCTGTATAAATGCCAATGGTCCCAAAAAAGTGTCAAAATGGTCCGACATGTCTGCCCCAATATCGTAGTACCGCTAAAAATCACAGATCGCCGCCATTACTAGTAAAAAATAAGAAAAAAAATAAAAACCCCAGAAATTAATTCTCATCATCCGTAAACGTGGCCACTTTTGCGCAAACCAATCAATAAACGCCGATTGCGATTTTTTTTAGCACAAATATGAGGAAGAATATAAATTGGCCAGAACCGATGAAAAAAATGTTTTTTTGTATTTTTTTTTTTTATTTGTATTTTAGCAAAAAGTAAGAAATTTGGTTTTTTTTTGCAAAATTGTCGCTCTTCTTTTGTTTATAGTGGCGATCAGAAATGACGCAGCGATGATCAAATACCACCAAAAGAAAGCTCTATTTGTGGAAAAAAAGGACGCAAATTTCGTTTGGGTACAACGTTACACGACCGCGCAATTGTCAGTTAAAGCGACGCAGTGCCGAATCGCAAAAAGTGCTCTGGTCCTAAAGTGTGAAATCCTTCCGGGGCTGAAGTGGTTAACTAACACCCTACTGCATGGCATAACCCCAACAGTCACCGTAGCAGTTTCACCCCAAAACGAAGAACACTATTCGCCTGCTTGAGGCACCGTTCAAGGGAACCCAAACTAGGTTCCAGCCAATAACAGAAGGCAAGGCTGAGGAGTGCCCAACCGTGCAGTCCTGAGAACTTGGTGTTGTAACAGTGAATAACTCCTGACCCGAGGGGGTCTGGAGCCCCAATAAACATTACAGAGCTCAGTGCAGTACAAGGATATGTGAGCCAGCAAAACAAAAGGCAACCAACTCAAGTGCCAAGGAGGAATAGCACCAGAGCACCTAGGACAGGATTTGTACATTACCATAACCAGGGCAGAGCATCCCATTCAATGCAAAGTGCAGACGTTCCCTCCAGAATCAGAGATCCCCCACATTCAGAAGGGGTTTATTGCAAAGTCAGGAGCCAGGCGTCTGCATCCTCTGGTGAATCAAAGAACTTCACACATCCCCCATGTTGGACCCTCAGCCGATTGGGATAAAGCATAGAATATTTAATTTCTCGCTCTCTGAGCCTGCTGCACACATCTGTAAAAGTCTTGCGTTTCTTTTGCAGCTCAGCAGTGAAGTCAGGGTACAAGTGAACAGTAGTGTGCTCATAGGGCAGCATGGGGTGCTTCCGCGCCTCGCGCAGGATTCTATCCCGGTCCCTATAGTTCGGAAACCTTACCAGGAAGGGTCTTGGAGGGGCCCCCACTACCTTGGGCCTGTGGGCACTCGGTGTGCCCTCTCCACAACATAGGTGGGGGAGACCTCCTGCAGATTCAGCAAGGACTTGAAGAAGGCCTCTGCAAACTCCGCTGGGTGCTCTCCCTTGGCACCCTCCAGCAGCCCCAGCACCCTGACGTTCCGGCATATCTGGTTCTTGGCATCGTCTGCTCTAGCCACCAGGTCCTGCACCATGCATTGTAAGGCCGACAGAGATCCGGCATGTTGCGTGGTTATGTCCTTTGTGGCAGAGATCCGATCCTCAGTCTCCGTCAATCTGCCCCTTATTTTGTCCAAGTCAGCTCTAATAAATGTGCACTAGGTAGTCTATGCGGCTCATTACTGATGCTTTGCTTTGCTCAATCACCACCAGAATGGCCGTTGTGTCACTTGCCTGCACCTGGGGAGAGGGAGGTCTGGGTGCTGCGGCATCGTCCACCATGCCCGCTAGTGAGATCACGCACCTGGTTCAAGATGGCGTCCGTGCACAAGGTCGGCGAGGAGGCCGTCGCGCGGACCTGTGACCCGGCTTGCATGGTATCGTAAGATGTGCCTGGATGATTGGAGGATCAGCAAGGGGATTTTCGTCCCTGGCACAAGGCTCCAGGCAAGATGGCAATAAGGATGTCAGTGGAGCCCCGGAGCTCCTTAGCCACTCGTCCTTCCCGGTCTACATCCAGCCACACCCCTCCCTGCACTTTTATTTTTATAAGTATTTCTAAATTCAAGTATCTGAATTTTGAGTGCTGGCAGCTTACTTTATTCGATTGGCTTGACCTGAGCGCAGTGAATTCCTTACATGCATGCAGTTTTCCACTTTAAAGCTCTGAGCATGATTAGGTGATCATAGTGAAGTCAGATCCTTCCACTTAGCAGTCAATTTTAGAAAGTAATGACCCAGCTTAAGGCTGGGTTCACACTAGTGCGAATTGGATGTGGGTTCACCGCATCCAATTTGCATGTCAGGATATTGTGACCGGCTCTCTATGGAGCCGGTTCACACATATCTGGAGTGGCTCCAGAGGGATTTCTGGTCCGTTTCAGGTCCAAATACAGCCAAAAATTAGGGCTGAAATCAGACCTGAAACGGTGAATGGGGACGCACCGAGCCCCTGCTGGGAGCCGCTCCGTTCCTCAGTGGGACGGGAACCTGCCTAAATCAATTATCAGAAGCACATGCTGCATACATTTTTAACAATGTCTATTAAAATCTTTTAAAATAAGTTTACTGAGAGGGGATTGTTTTTATTTTTTTCAATAAAATTGGAGTTTTACTTTAAATTTCATATTTTAGATATCCATACATATTTTTTTTACACTTTTATGTTTATTGAAGCAGTCCAGGGGTGTTTCATTGTCATTACTGAGTAATATGTTACCCCAGCCTTGAAAGGTCAGGCTAAACTCCTGAGAGACTTCTACATTGAGCAAAAGTTGTAGTGTATAATATTTCCTGTTGTAAAGCTTGCAAATACTTAAAGTGGTTGTAAAGCCTAAACATTTTTTAACTTAAAAGAGAAGTATGGGTATTCATACCTACCTAGGTGGATGCATCTGTCCCCCGACGCCTCTAACACTGAGAACTGAGCGATTGAACACTGCCGATCGCACAGCTCCCCGAGCAGAGAGCTGGCGACTGTCAGTCAGCAGCTCTCTGCTCTGCCCCCCACCCCCGTGTGCTCACTGGAGCTCTGAGCTGTGGAGGGGGTGGGAGCAGCCAGCTCAGCCTCTCAGCGGCACGCTGAGAGGCTGAGCCGGGTGTCGGTCCAGGGATCTAGTGGATGGTTGTGATGACGCTGAGCATGGACCAACTCTGTGGCATCAGCAGAGAGAGGACTTCAGCCCACTTTCTGCTGAAAATGGGTCACAGGCGGGCAGAACGAATTGCACTCCTGTGATCCATAGAAGTACAGCCAAACGAGGCTTGGCTGTACTTCTCCTTTAAAGCATTCCTTGCATTAAGGTAAACAGTGGTTAGGCGTCAGCATCCCCCCCCTCCCTTTACTTACAGTACCTGAGCCCTCATTCCATCCAGCGCCATGCAAGTCTGCAGATCTTCCCTCCCCTCACTTCTGGGTATCGCTGGCTTTGCTGGGGCACCGGGAGCCATTGGCTCCCAGTGCTGTCAATCAAAGCCAGTGATTAGGGGGTGGGCCCAAGTCCCGCTGTCTGTGTCAACGGACGCAGCAGTGGGGCTTGGGTGTGAGTGCCCCCATGGGAAATGGCACTGCAATGTTCCAACCCATGTATTGTGCATTGCCGCCCATTGTGCACATAAAACACATGCATAGATATAAATTGGCCCTAAAAAATTATCTGTAGTGTTATAAAGCAGTTTAGAAATCCCCCAATTCTCTTCCGATGTTTCTACAGAGGACACAAATTAAAATAAAAAGATGGAGGTTTAGGTTCCAACTTTTCCCCCTTTTCTGCATTCCCAGAATCCCTTAGTGACCATGTAGATCCTTTTCTCATGGGCATGGTCAGTGCAGAAAAACCACATGGTTGGGGTATGCTTTTAACATGCCTCAGCTGCCCCCTGTGAATGAGGCCGTGGTGAAGAGGGAGTTCAGAGTGAGATCCTTTATCAGACAGGCATGAGGGAGGTGGCATATCACCTCCAATCATCTTCTAACTGTAGGCCAGCTGCTGCCTACAAAGCAATCCGCCACTGATCGCGAATCAGTATCATTGCCCATGTGAAAAAAGCCTATGATCTATGCCTGTGCACAGATGTGTGCTTGTTTTGTAGCTTTAGGCAGGGCTATCCAACACAGTAAAATGCAGGAAAAAAATCGGACAATTCATACTTTTAAATACAGTCTGCACTGCAGCTCTGAGATGGCAACAGACACTATCTTAATTGGAAACCACAAGACATGTGTTTTGATGCATCAGAATGTAGCCCCCTTGTCCTAAACAGGGACTATTATGTCAATATAGTTTTGACTGTCAGACTGCTGGTATAGTTTTTCACCTGGTTTTTCCCTAAGCTTAACCAGTTCCATACCGCCCACCGTCTATTTACGGCGGAAGCGTGGACGCTGGGCGCGAATCGCCGTAAAAAAGCGTCGATCTGCGAGTGGCCCGCGGCTCGGGTGGACCCGATGTCCGCCGGCAAGCCGTGATGAGCGGCCACAGGCAAAGAACGGGGAACCGCCGATGTAAACACGGCGGTTCCCCGCTCTGTTAGTGGGGGCATTGGAGATCTACTGATCCCTGTCACTGGGATCAGTTAGATCTCTTGTGCCCATGGTAGCCCAACCCCCCCACAGTTAGAACACACCCAGGGAACACAGTTAACCCCTAGATCTCCCCCTGCAGGTTAACCCCTTCACTGCCAATGACATTTATACAGTAATCAGTGGACATTTAAATTTATGATCGCTGTATAAATGTCATTGGTCCCAAAAAAGTGTCAAAATGGTCCGACATGTCCGCTGCAATATCGCAGTACCGCTAAAAATTGCAGATCGCCGCTATTACTAGTAAAAAATTAAAAAAAATAAAAACCCCAGAAATTAATTCTCACCATCCGTAAACGCGGCCACTTTTGCGCAAACCAATCAATTAATGCCGATTGCGATTTTTTTTTATCACAAATATGAGTAAGAATATAAATCAGCCAAAACCGATGAAAAAAATGTTTTTTTATATTTCTTTTTTGGATTTGTATTTTAGCAAAAAGTAAGAAATTTGTGTTTTTTTGCAAAATGGTCGCTCTTCTTTTGTTTATAGCGGTGATCAGAAATGACGCAGAGGGGATCAAATACCATGAAAAGAAAGCTCTATTTGTGGGAAAAAAAGGACGCAAATTTAGTGTGGGTACAATGTCGCACGACCGCGCAATTGTCAGTTAAAGCGACGCAGTGACGAATCGCAAAAAGTGCTCTGGTACTAACCTGGGAAATTCTTCCGGGGCTGAAGTGGTTAAAGTAGTTGTAAAGTCACATTGTTGACTCACTGGTATCCCCTTTGGTTTATAGACACAGATTACAGTGTGTGTGTGTTTTGAAAATGATAATGGTGTGAGAGAAGGTATTTAGCATTATCAATTTAAGAAAACACGCACACTGTAGTTTAAGTCTTTATAAACCAGAGGGGATACAAGTCAATGTGTTACATATTGCAGCGGAATAGCGGCAGGAGGGGGAGGGGAGGTGAGGAGATCGACTCACACACTGACTAGGAAATGACAGACAGGGAAGGTGGGGGAGAGACTCAGAACACAAAGCGGGATGACAGTGGCGCATAAACTGACCACGGTATCATGGATCAGCAGCCATGATTACCGAAGTCAGCACAAACAGGTGGACACAGGAACAGGCAGGATCAACAAGGTATTTTACAGCATAGAAAGGGACAAATTGCACTGCAGAAGCACTATTCCATTTATAATGTTTTGAATGAAAAGGATATTTTTTTGTTTGTTTTAGGGTTACAACCTCTCAAGTTGGCTTGTGATTTCTCACTGTTGCCGGTAGATGTCACTGGTATCACTGATCATAGTATGAGATTTTACAAACCAAATTAAGTTATGTGTAGCCCCCTCTGGTGTACTATTAATGTTAGTGCAGGCAAATTTAAGACTCATGGTAAGTTTTATAAATCATAAATTGAGTCAAGGCTACTGCAGGTCAGGCTGGATGTCTCTACAGAGCAAGTCTCTGGTCCCTCCCCTGGATCTAGAAGCTTGGAGATGCTTCTGGAATTTAATGGGAGGAGGCCAGGAGATTCTG
>BLSH010094400.1:1119078-1150469 GCA_018402905.1 Glandirana rugosa
AGGTGCCCCCCCCCCCCCCCCAGGATCTGGAAGCTTGTAGAAGCTTGTAGAAGTTAGTAGGTAGAAGCCAGGAGGTGCTGATCTGCTTACTTTAGATAACTTGGCCAATCCCCAGGCAGAATGTCCTGGCATTCACTATATTTGGTCTCCCGCAGTGCATAGAACATGGAAATGCAATTATTTTGGTAAATATAAACTGCTAAATATCTTTTCTCATCAGCAGTATATAGCAGTCTTGTGACTTCTACCAGTGTCTGGTTAAAGCTTGTAGGAGGAGTTTTTATCCTACTGTGATTTTCCTATGAGGCTGCAGGATCCCTGGCCTTCTGTCTGGACAGTGCTGATTGGCCCTATGCCAATCACATGCACCCTCCCAAAAGATACTCTCTAGCAATACACACCAAACTGAGCATGTGCAGAGTGCCCCCAAGGCTCTGTTCTATCAGGAGATGGATTGGGGACTGTGGAAGAAGAGGAGGATCAGAAAAGAGAGGATCAAACTGCCCTTTTATACAATGCAGAGGATTAACCCCTTATGTTGCACAGTGAGTATAACAAGCATGATTACTGCATATACAGCCAAACCAGCAGGGGAGTCAGGCGGAAGATGGATTGCTGAAGAGGCTGTCAGTGGCCTAGGAGATGACCCCTGTGTCTGAGGGGGGAGGGGGGGCTCTGCCTCCAGGCTGGGCTCAGGCTGGCTTGGGAAGATCCTATCGGCATCTCGGTTTGAGGAGGAATCTTGCCTAAGGAGCAGCAGGGAGCAAGGAGTACATTAGCACACCCAGGGATTCATAAGGGGAAAGATTGCCATAAGCAGCAAGATTTCTGAAGGACATCGATGTGCTTAACTTTTTCTATCCCTTGCCCTGGGAGACCTTAGGAGCAGCCAGGTGGGCTAGTAATTTCTGCAGTCAGTGGAGCTGGGAGCAGTTCTACAAAGGAGAGGGGATACTCCTACATTCAGTTTAGAACAGACTGTACTATTTTTCTAAAGGGGGCTAAGAGCTCCTAGTCCTCAAGGGACTTTTTGCCACTAATCCTGAAGGACTGAAGGTGTCTAGGAGGAAGAGCAGTCTAGGGTCCTCACTTTGTGCAGAGGAAGGAAGTAGTTTTCATTCATTGTTTCTGTCAAGTTGGGCACCCCATATTCCCTCTACTCTAGTTATCCCTAGCCCTAATAAAAACAAAAAATAAGCTCAGAGACTGACTTATTGTGTCCAGATGCAAGTGAAAAATGCTTGTTGCCTGGCTGTGCAGCAATAGGGGAGACAGTTACCAGCAGCCCTTCTGGGGGTAGTGCTACATATATTTCCTTCAGCCAGTCCAGTAGGAGGTTTATGCAACTGGTGCATGCTGGAGAGAATATAAATATTTGGGTCAGGCCATGTGCTCTCTCTCCTCCCTTGGGCTGAGGTCTAGGGAAGTGCTGCTGGATGGAGCTCTGCTGTTTGACCCAATAGTCTGTTTTGGGGCCTAACGTGTGCTCAAGTGGTCCTGAAGCAGTCCTGCCTGGTCTGGAGCAAACTGTGCCAAGGAGGAGACCCAGGGGAGGCCCCTTTCTGAAGAGAGCCCAGAAGGGGCTCTCAGGAGGGCCTGGTGTCTCAATTGGAGGACGCACTGAAATTTGGGGAATGTGCTTACAGTGTTGCTGGGTTCTGACCTCCCCACAAGGAGCAAAGAAAGCAATAAAATTCTGGCAGAGGTTTTACTTTTCCGTGCTGTAGTAATGCAAAAGAAAAAGTTGCACATAGTCTAGAGTTCTACTTTAAATTGGTTCAGACTGTGCTACAAGGTTTTACTTTAAATTGCCTTTTTTTATTAATTCAATTACAAAACGTGTCTCTTTAAATCTCTGTCAAGTAGTTGTTAAGAACCGTCGTATCTTTGGGACTTTGTTGTTTATTGGATAGAAAGCAGAATATTAGTAACCGCTCAGCTTATTTACTTCTTGCAGCAGTTTGCTTTACATTGTACAATAAACAAAGCACGAACATCTTCTGTTGGAAAGATTATTGCTGCAAGCTGTATGCTAGTGGCCCATTAAACTCAGGGTAATTATTGCCTAGACTTCTCATGGACAGCTTGGCTTTCTGACATCATAGACTCAAAGGGTTCCAATGTGTTTTTTTTTTTTTTTAATCTCCTTTCCTTCTTTCTGAGAGTTCAGCCTTTGTGCTGGATCAACATTCATGGGTGATGATGAAAGACTGTGCCTGTAATAGTCCATATAGTCATCTCAAGACCAGCTCGGCACGTCATGTACCTTGCTGTGGCTGGTCTGACATAGTATAAACACATTTAGTCTGGTGCTGGGTTTATTTCCTTGAACTTAAGCCTTTTTTTGCCATCATTGTCTGAAATGGATTCCTTTTAGATTTTCAGTTTAACACTTTCACATACTAGTTGGATGTGCTAGCTTCAGCCAATACCTAACCTGACGGGATGCTATTTTGAACAACAGCAGAGTTTTTCCTTTTAAAATATAGGTTCCTGATGATACATGTTAACTGTCAATTCTAGAATAAGGTGCACAGGGATGGGGGCTGAAAAATATTGGGTTTGCAGATAGTTGATAGTTATTGCAAATTCTGTGATAACAGTGTCTGAGTGGCATATTTTAAAGGCTAAGTTTCATATTTTTGCAGGAAAACAAGTGCATTTATTTTATTTTTTTTTATATTTTTGCAAGAAAATGTGTTATTCTTTCCACAGGAGCCTGCAGAACATTGCACCTGTGATCAGTAGATTGCAGGTGCAATGTCAGGCTCTTACAGACATGTCCTGCAGCTTTGTACCTGTACTTCCATATGGGCTCTCAATGTGAAAGCTGAAGGAAGTGTCAATGAACTACAAGTGCTCATCAGCACTGTTCATTGAGAGCTGAAAGCCATCTGCTGTAGTGGCAGACAGGGCTTGTTTTTTAATAAGTTGTATGTTATGTCATCTCAGCAACACATCCCTATAGAGGTCAAATCACAAAAAATAGAAAAAAAGATGAGACTTTAATGGTGCTAAACTTCAGGAAAAAACACACATGCAAGTTTATTAAAAATACATCTTTTAGAAAAATATTTCTAAAAAAAAAAAAAAAGGACAATAAGTCCATAAAAACAATAGATAAATACGAGATGTTTATAACATCAACTACCCCATACACCTTGGTATGTCCAAATACATATTCAACTATGAGTATAGTGGATATAGAACCAAACCATAAGCAGACTGATTATAAATGGAAAAGAGTAGCATCAGCAGTCCTCACACTGCCTGAAGAAGAACATCTCTGATTTTAGAAATCTTTTTCCAATAAAAAAGATGTTTTTTTAATCACCTTGCATGTGTGTTTTTCTGAGGTTTAGCACCACTAAAGTCCCTTCTTTTTATTTTTTGGGACTTATAGTTTCTTCATTTACTAAGCCCCATACAGCCACATCAATCTTGAAATGTAGTATAAATGTGAGATTACCACGCTAAAAGGCAGCAAATATAGCAGCCAGCACTACAATAAGACAAAAATTGTAAACGATGTAGTAGCAATGCGCAGCGCTAAAGTGCATATAGTGAAAATTAGACTAGTCTATAGCTGAAGTCAGAGACTAAATATACTGTGACTATATAATAAATGTACAAAACATTTAACCACTAAAAATACATAAAAACCAAGTGCATAAATCAAAGTTCATATATGGACATGTATCCAGAAAGTGTACAGTCCCAGATGGTAATAGGTGTCCGTGGTAGAAGGTAAGATTAATGAAGACTCAATGAAAGTCCAAAAACACCACCGTAGTGCACATCCACCACCAAGGGTAAATATTGCGCTTACCAGAGCGTAATGATATTAACGCATGTATACTCCAAAAATGATATATAACCCATACACAACCAATAACCGAAATCCTATCAGTCATACATCATCCTGATAGTCAAATCCTTGTGGTACCCAGGGAACATATAACTATAGATGCAGGAGGGGATCTTACATTGACACCACAGCATGCGACATGGACTCCAGTTGAATCATGGAAATAAAACAGAGCCTCCACATAGTGTAAAACCGCAGACAATATGGTTTATTTAAAAGGTAGCACACTTACATAGATTGGATAAAAATTGAGCTCATATAGCAAAATAGCAGCATGAGGAAGGCAATGGCCACAAATTGACGTGGATCTGACGTGTTTCGTCTCAATAGACGTCATCTGGGGTATCCCACCATCAGGGTCATTGCGTATATACATATATAAACTTTAATGTACAGTACCAATTAACACAAGCGCTTATGATGTGTTAATTGGTACTGTACATTAAAGTTTATATATAAATATATGATGACCCTGATGGTGGGATACCCCAGATGACATCCATTGAGATGAAACATGTCGGGTCCATGCCAATTTGAGGCCATTGCATTCCACGTGCTACTATTTTGCTATATGAGCTCAACTTTTATCCGATCTATGTAAGTGTGCTACCTTTTAAATAAACCATATGTGCCGTTTTACACTATGTGGAGGCTGTTTTATTTCCATGATTCAACTGGAGTCCATGTCGCATGCCATGATGTCGATGCAAGATCCCCTCCTGCATCTATAGTAATATGTTCCCTAAGTACCACAAGGATTTGACTATCAGGATGATGTATGACTGATGAGATTTCAGTTATCGGCTGTGTACGGCTTACCTGTTTTTGGAGTATACATACGTTAATATCATTACGCTCTGGTAAGCACAATATTTACCCTTGGTGGTGGATGTGCACTACGGTGGTGTTTTTGGACTTTCATTGAGTCTTCATTAATCTTAAATTCTACCACAGGCACCTATTACCATCTGGGACTGTACACTTTCCGGATACATGTCCATATATGAACTTTGATTTATGCACTCTATTCACTTTTTTTTTTATGTATTTTTAGTGCTTAAATGTTTTGAACATTTATTATATATTCACAGTATATATAGTCTCTGACTTCAGTTATAGACTAGACTAATTTTCACTATATGCACTTTAGCTCTGCACATTTCTACTACAATCTTGAAATGTAAGAGTGAATTCGGGGATACGGGGGGGGGGTAGGAGCTGGAGCATGTTACACGTTAGACCCTAAATATTGCCCCTTTCACACTGCCCCACTGCGGTTTCCCCATGTGTGGGGGCAATGCAGTGTACCCACTGTTTTCATGTGGGTTACCCATGCTTTCCCATAGACTATTAGATAGGGTGTTTTTGATGCGTTTCTTGAAAGCGCACCCATCTTGGGTGTGTTTCAGAAAATGCACCAAAAACAGTGCATTTAGATCTAGGGGATGAGAAAAGCAGTTTTAATTACCCAATTCTCCGGCAGATGATGCTCACCTATGCTCTGGCAGTGGACTGTCCCTTGGTGTCCCCATGTCCAATACAGGGGCAGGGGCATCCAATAGCCAGAGCATAGGGGAGGACAGGGGCGTAACAATAGGGGTTGCAATTGCAACCGGGCCCCATGGTCCAGGGGGCCCATGTGCCTCCCTTGTAAACCTGAATAGGAGGGATGGCGGGGGTGGCATTTTGAGGACCCAATCTCCTCCATTCCCCCCCCCACAGAGCTGCTGTCTTACCCCCCTCCTCTCTCCTTCCAGCTGCTGTAGAAGATGTGTCATGATGGAGAGATGGGAATGGGTCGGTAAATTTGTCACTTACTGGCTCCTTCCTTTTCTGAATGAACAGAGTCAGTGAATGGTACCAATTGGTTCACTCATAACTGAAGCACAGTAAACTGTTTTTACTATACTTCCGTTTCTGAATGAATGGCAGGCTCAGTGCACAGCTATTCCTGTCCATTCATTCTGTGCAGCTGAGGGTACACAGAAGGAAATTGAGAGCTGAGGCTCGATTAGACCCCTGATATCTCATCAAAGTCCCCCAACAGAGCTCTTAAATAAAATTGTAAAAAATTGTAAAAATAAAATTGTAAAATAAATAAAATTAAATGGTAAAAAAAAGAATACATTTAAAATAAAAATTAAAAACTACTGACACTAGTGAGGGAACTATCAGGATTGCAAAGGTTGCAATTGTGACCTGTTCCTGGCATTTCCCCACCATGGGAAGGCCAAAGATGGCAAACAGGGGGCCTGCTGCAGAACTTCTGAATGGCCCCCGCTGAGGTACCGTAATAAAGGGACCCGCGATAGGAGTAAAGGGCCCCAGGATCAGTGGGAAGAGGGAAGGGCCCTGGCCAGGGGTCAGGGGGCCCTTCATCATTCCTTGCACTGGGGCCCTGAAAGTTCTAGCTACGCCTCTGGAGGAGGAGGCTGGGGAAACCAGTCTAGCAGCACAGAGGAGTCTGCAGGGGCAGAGAATCAAATAAGTAAAACTGCTTTTACTGCTAAATGAGCATTTCATCCTACTCCAGCCAGGGCTGTCTTTAATATTGATTGGACCCTGTGCAAACATTTTCTTGGGCCATCACCAAATTGACTTTATCAACTATTTGTGGGTAGTGCGGGCTCAAGGGGCAGCTGCTTTGGGTCCCACAACAATGACTGGGCCCAGGGCAGCTGCCCCTTTTGCCCTGTGTTAAAGACAGCCCTGACTCCAGCCCCACTCCAAGAGAGGATTTTACTTTCCACGGAGTTCAGCTCTTAAGTGGAGATTTTTTTTTTAAACTCTTCTTTATTCAAAAATTGGGAATATGAAATATACAATATACATGGGAAAATAGCAATATTTAAGTGGAGCTTTTAGTAACTGTTCCATGAATCTGCTTGCAGGCAGTCCTATTTATGTCTGTTGGGACACAGCGGCTGCATAGACACAGACACTGGTCCCAATTTAACAGCTGTGAGGGTGAGCACTGTCTGAACTTGGGGACACACAGACATGGCTCTCAAATTGAGACCAGCATCTGTGTCCGCTCACCTGCTGAGTCCCAATAGACATGAATGTGACTGCCTGCATGCGGATGCACAGAAAACCTGTGCATCCGCCATAGGCTCCTGCTGCCCTCAGTTAAATTTTTATGAGAGGGAGTGGGGGCACGGTCTTCAGTGTTGTGTGTGTCTATAGATACATATGGCTCGGCTAAGGAGTGCACACACAATCAGTTGTCTACTTAGCACCCGATTTGATACAGGAGGCACCCAGAGGGTGGAGAAGTTGACAACGTTGTCTGGTGACTGCCAGAACTGGAGGAAAGCAACCTTTCCGTGCAATATTGTTGCTCGTAAGTATTACCTTTTTTTTTAAAAAACAAAAGACATTGTAGCTTTTAGTATCACTTCAAATACTTGCATATCCCATTGCCCATGCTGTCAAACTCCTTTGACTTTAAATCCCCACTCTTCTTCCCATTCTTTCTGCAGCCAACAGCCAGCGTGCTCTGGGGGCTCAGCACTCCCCCTTCATCAGGGCTAAAAACAGGATCATGCAGGCACTTAAAACACATCCACATAAGGTTCAGCACTCCTACATAACAAAGATTTAAAGTGTGTCACTAAAGAGTAGGGCAAGGGGCCAGTAAATTTACTAAATAAATGTAATTTATCATTTACCGGCCCATTCTTTTCTGAATAGTCAGAGTCAGTGATAGGTACCTATCTCTCCTGTGTTCATTCATAGCTGAAGCATAGTAAACTGTGTACAGAGCCATTCCTGTCCATTCATTCTGTGCAGCTGAGGCTGCAAAGAAGGAGATTGGGGGCTGTGTCCTCAGTCTCCTTCCTCTGTCTCAAAGGTGAAATATCAAAGGTCTGTTTAGACCCATGATATCTCACCAAAGCAACCCCCCATCGGGGCTCCTAAAAAAATAGTAAAAAATGAGAAAAAAATTAAACTGTAAAAAAATAAATAAATACAATCGAATGGTAAAAAGTAATAAATAATTAAAATAACAACTGGGCCCTGGCATTCCGCCACCGCAGTGGTGCCACAAGACGGCAGTAAAGGGGCCCGCTGCGTAACATGTAAAAGTGTCCTGCTGCGGGACCGCAATAAAGGGACCATGATGGGAGTAAAGGGCTCTGGGATCAGTGAGAAGAGCTCTGGGTCTGCAGGGAAGCTCCCCAGGCTCGGAGGGAAGGGCCCCAGCTGAGGGTCAGGGAGGACCTTCATGGTTTTTTGCATCAAAACCCTGAAGGGTTCTAGTTACACCTCTAGTGTGTAGGGGTGGTACCACAAGCCAAGGGACACCTCAAGAACAATTCCAGCCTTGACACTTACTTCAGGGGCAAACGTACAGGCCAGAGGCCCTAATATAGTTACATCCTTTACAGAAGGACCGCTTCTTTCTCGTTATCTCCCAGCTGATGACATACCTGTCCCAACATATGACTTCAATGCATTTTGAGAAAGTATTACTGAGCAAGTACTTAACTTCACCAGCTTGTCTCACATGATAACTCTGTAGCTTTAACTTTATTCTGCCCTTAGACACACAGGGAAGCCACTATGTTTCACTTTGCAAGGCCTTGCACACCAAGACACAAGGTTCAGTCCTTGTGTGGAACCTGTACTGCAGCGGACTCCAATATTGACACCCTGCTACTAAGTGGGGAACATGAGGTACTAAGCTGTTTCCTCACTATAAAATCCCCCTCACCTGCCACCACCACCGCTTCTTGTGTCAGCTAACTGCGTCTCCTTTTGGTGCTCTTTGTACAGAATTGTACACTTTGTACACTTGTTACTATTCCATTTACCCTTCTTCACAACCTGCAGGGTTAAATGTAGCTTCACTCACTGTTCCCATTTCTTTATGATACACCATGACTACAAACTAGTAAACCATTATTCTCTTCTTTCCCAGTAAATTACATAGACATTTATTGCACTGTATATAATGTACAATTGAAGATGAACACTGCAAGATAGAACATCATCCTGCATCAATATAAGGCTGTGTAATGCATTCAACTGGCTATGCATAAATTCAGTGATACATAGTGTGAGCTGGGAATAGGTAGCAGGCAGGGGTGGCACGTGCATTGTGGGTGCATGGGTGCCGCCCCTCCTAACACCGTTGCCGCCCTCCCTATCCATGCGCCTGGCCCCTTTCAGTATGCTGGGTGTATGAATTACAGTTGCGGGGATAGGCGGAGGGTGTGTATTTTGAAGCACCTGATTAGAGCCAGAGGCTCTAATAGGTTTCAAAATAGGGTGGGCTTGGGGAGCAGAGCACTGCATCTTGAGCCCACCCAGGGAATAAATATTCGCTTTTGCAACACTGATCCTCCTCCCAGACAATTGGGTAGCGGGTCTGATACCCATCACCTGATTGGCTGACAGAATAGGCGATCCTATTGGACACTTTGCAAGGAGGAAAGAAGAGACGCATGGCGTCTCTATGAGAGCAAACAGAGCCGCTCCCGGGACACATCTTGCCGTCCTTCACCTGCTGCCTGACCCACCACTAAGATGGGATAAGTGCTGGGCAGACAACGATGGGGGGGTGCTGGATGAGTGATTGCGATAGCCGCAGGTGGAAGGATATTAGGATCCTCCTGGATCAGTCCATTCTGCTAACTGGGTGGGGGAGGGTTGGGGTGGCTGTGTGCATCTATGCCGCTGGATGAGTCCACTGGCGGGGGGGGGGGTTGGTTGATTGCCGCCCACCCACCAAAAGAACCCACAATCTACCACTGGTAGCAGATACAATGCTACTTGAGGTGAGCACACTTTCAAGCACAGATACCAGTCCAGTGATGTATTGACGAACAGTGCAGTTTTTCTTAGTGCTATTTACAAGTCTATTTACAGGAGCTGTACAGTGTTCCACAAAATATACAAGGCAAAAACTCCAAAATAAAATCCTAGCTATGTCCTGGCACTAACTAATCTACGTCCTAACAGGTTGAGCAAGCCTAATGCTTGTCAGTCTCTACATATGCAGTTTTACATCTTTCAACAACCTTGCAGCTCTCACAGACATGAATTATCTGTTCTCCAGGCTCAAGAGCACTGACTGAGTTCCAGGTGATCCTAAATTGCCAAAAGTAGGAGATGGAGTGGAAAGTGGACAGAAGATCAGAGATCTCTAAAAGTGTATGCGAGGAGTCTGGGAGATGTGCAAACCCCTAAAAGGACTTTTCCAGGCTGCCTTTGAGACACTCTGTTACGTACCTGACGGCGGAGTCTGTCTTGTGCAGGGAACAACCGCTCTTGCGCACCCGATTCAAGGACCCCTGGTAGTGTAGACAGAGGCCCGAGAGTGCGGGATGGCACGAGGGCTGGATGGTCACAGATGTTGTAGTGAGATTCCAGCAGGTCGTGCAAACAGGAGAATGGTCGTACAAGCAGGGTTGGCAACGTGCAGGCAGAGAGGTACAAAAGGGTTAGGCAAGCGGATCGTCAAGTTCAGGCAAAGGTTCGTTAACGGGCGGGCAGCGGAGGTACAGAGGAGTAGACAAGCGGATGGTCGTGGATAGCCGGGGTCGATGCAGGTAGCGGACAACAGGTCAAAGCAAGCCGGGTCAACAGGAAACAGGTGAAACACAGGAACAGGTAGGGAGCTGATGCCCACAGGTCTGGAATGCTGTAGAACAAGCAGCAACTTGGTGCAGGATGTCCAGGGTTTAAATAGGCGCCGCTTGGCGCCGTTTCCGGCGCGTGCGCGCGCACAGGCGCGCGCACGCGGGTGCGCACGGGAGCGCGCGAACGCGCACGGGGGTGCGCGCACCACCGCGGAAATGGCCAGGAACACTGGCAAGTCCTTTTTACTAACACACTCTGTTACAATAGATTAACGGTACTACCCTAGTGGTGCTGCCCATACCTGAGTATAAGAACTCCATGCAATAAAGTCCACACACATGGATGCCCTAAGAAAAGGGTCCCATTGGAGGGGAATTTGGTCAGAAAAGCAGATCACATAGTGCACTGGTCTTCACCAGCTTCCACACCAGACTCCTCACCATGAGGCCAGTTCCCCTGTATATATGCCCTTGAAAAATGGGAATTTAAACTATTAGCTATCAAAAACATACTGTAATTTAAACTATCAGCAAAAATACATTATAAAGTAGGCTCCTGGCTACAAACATGACTCCATTGCTCCCTCCTTAATATTACATAGAGTAGAAGGGGAATGCTAGGTAGGGTTTTTAAGTTAAAATATAAGCAGCAATTTTATGTTATGCTATGTGAATAGGAACATATCTAAAAAATAAACAAATATAAAATAGGTGTTAACCTGATGTGGCTGCATACTGTAAGCAGAAACACATTCTAAAATCAAGTGGCCTGGCTCTACTCCATATAACATAGACAACAGCAAAAAAGTATAAGGTTTTACGTCCCTAGTCTATTAAAAAAAAAAATGCTTGATTTCACTTTATTTTCCATATGGCTAGTGTAAAGTAAGTTTCTGATGGCTGATCAGAATAATATTAATTTTTCCACTTGTGTAGTTCAAAGTGTTCATTGTGTTCTGATATCTTTGTCTTGTGGCTTGGATGCTCAACATTGTTGAAAAGCATGAGTGATGGACACCAAGTGAAATCAAAGTAGAGGCTTCAAAACTCATGTGACATCTGTAGTAATTATGAAAACATTCCTGAATGCCTAGGGCTATGCGTAAACCTGTACAGGGGGATGTTAACAGTTTTTTAAAACTGTCTTTTGTGTGCTGCTTTTTATACTGCTATCATTTAACTACTTGATTTATTTTGCTTGGGTAGCTGCTGTGATGGGCACTGCCTGACAGCCCTTGGCACTTTCTTGTTCCTCCACATGACTATTCTCCCTGGCTGCCAAGATGGGAGTTTGTCAAACGCGTGGACAGCCAGACAGAGGTGAGGTGCATGCTGTGGGGTGAGGTCAGTCCTGGGCATGTCCTGCCAAAAGTTTGTCATATCTATCTAAAGCTGAACTCCAGGCATCATTTGATGTGGTGGTATATTCCCAAAACAAGATATGTATGTTTAAATTCAACTAGCATAAGTACCTTAAAGTGGAACTAAACCCTCCCTTAGCTCAGGTGTGCAGACAGGAGGGTGTGCTTACCTGAGAAAACCCCTCATCCCCTCCTGAAAACTCTCGGGTGTATGACATCATTTGCCAAGCCTGGAAACCAGGAAGTAACTGAAGAAATATAAAAAAAAAATTAAAACAGCGTTTGTAACCCTAAAAAAAAAAAAAAAAAAAAATGTATCCTGTTACTTTTAAAGCATGTTATACAGCACAGTGCTTGTGCTGTGTAATTTGGCCATTTCTATCACCTGAAATACCTGGCTGATCCTGCCTGGTTCTGCCCTCCCCCCTGTAAACTGACCACGGTTTATCATGGCTGGTGAGCGATGACACTGTGGTCATTTTACATGCCTCCGTCATCCGCAGCTCTCCTCTGTCCTCTCTCCCCCGCCTTCTCCCCCCTCCCTCCCTGCCTGTCAGCACTTACCAGCACCTGCCCTTCCCCTCCTGCTGCTGAAATAACTGTGTAAAGTACACACAATCCCCTCTGTTAGGAAGCGTCCTATGCTCCAGTGTATGTCATTTGTAAAAAATATGCCCATTACTACCTTATTTCAGAGCACTGCTTGGCACTCACATGCTCCCCAGGTGACGTCTTGGCTCTCTCTTCCTCTCCTCCCCACTCATGTGAGCAGGGGATTCTCTGCCCCTCCCGCTGTAGCTGTCAGATCGGGAGAGGGAGCAGCGAAGAGTCACGTGAGCACCGAGCAGCGCTCTGAAATAAGTTAGAAATGTACATATTTTTTACAAAGAACATACACTGGAGCATAGGATGTTTTCTAACAGAGGGGATAGTGTGCACATTACAAAGTGGCTTTACAACCAGCTTAAGCCTAGTACACACGGGCCAAATGTTGGGAGACATCGGCCGATGCCACCCAACATTCGGCCCGTGTGTGCTGGAGTCGGTCCAACAGAAGCCAATGGCTTAGAGCGCTGACCAGAGTGTTCTGGCAGGGGGGGGGGCGTCTCCCTGTCAGAACACAACAGAACAGCAGGGGAGATTGCTGCACTAACGTTGGATCCTCCTGAGCTGTCAGTCCTGCTTGATTGAACGAAAAAAAAACTACTATTGTATGCAAGGCTTTTAAGAGGAACTGTGTTTTTAAAAGTCAGCAGCTACAAATACTGCTAACTTTTAAAAATCTGGTATTTATTGCTCCCTGGGGTCCAGTGCAGTCTTCCCTCTGCGGGTCCCTTGCACTACCATCTTGGATTTGGGAGCTAACTGTGGCATTCTGAAGAACCACAACTGGCTCTCCACTGGTTTATGTCATCTATGTAAGCCTCATCATCAATTATATAATAGTTATACATGAATCATTACTCTTCGTAGAAACCCTTTGGAGCTGCTACTTGTATCACCACTGAATATGGTATAGAGACCTATATACCCCTGAAAGTCTGCATATTTGTACCTTTGGGTTTCCATGGGCCATACTGCCACAGCTCCCGGGGCAGACACCCCCAGCAGCCCTCAATTTTCAGTACCACATTTTAAACTTGGAGCTGACTTGTAAGTAATTCAGGGATGGACATTTCCTCTCCTCCCTCTCCCTTTCCCTTTATTTTGGGCTAACCATCAGACCATATTGGTATCAATATGTTTTTTGCAGATACGCACCTTGCATCTGCTCCTAAGGAAGTGGAGTGAATTCCAAGAAACGCGTCAAGCTTTTTGGATACAGTTATATTATAATCATGCGTTTATATTTTAGATCCTATTACGAATTTTCTGCAATCATGAAGGATTTTTAATGTATTTTTATGACATGGATTACAAATCAGCTCATAATATTATTATATATTGCAATGTGCTATGATGCTATATGTGTATACAGTATCTCACAAAAGTGAGTACACCCCTCACCTTTTTGTAAATATTTTATTATATCTATCATGTGACAACATTGACACTTTACTTCAATGTAAAGTAGTGAGTGTACAGCTTGTATAAGTGTAAATTGCTGTCCCCTCAAAATAACTCAACACACAGCCATTAATGTCTAAACCGCTGGCAACAAAAGTGAGTACACCTCTAAGTGAAAATGTCCAAATTGGGCCCAAAGTGTCAATAATTTGTGTGGCCACCATTATTTTCCAGCACTGTCTTAACCCTCTTGGGCATGGAGTTCACCAAAGCTTCACAGGTTGCCACTGGAGTCCTCTTCCACTCCTCCATGTTGACAGCTGGTAGATGTTAGAGACCTTGCGCTCCTCCACCTTCTTTTGAGGATACCTTTACCCTCAGCTTCTTTAGCGAGGCAGGGGTCATCTTGGAGTTGTGTGGGGGGTCGTTATCATTTGAAATACTGCCCTTGCGGCCCAGTCTCTGGAGGGAGGGGATCATGTTCTGCTACAGTATGTTACAGTACATGTTGGCATTCATGGTTCCCTCAATGAACTGTAGCTCCCCAGTGCTGGCAGCACTCATGCAGCCCCAGACCATGACACTTCCACCACCATGCTTGACTGTAGGCAAGACACACTTGTCTTTGTACTGCTCACCTGGTTGCTGCCACACACGCTTGACACCATCTGAACCAAATAAGTTTATCTTGGTCTCATGCATCATCTTTAGAAGAGGCTTTCTTCTGGGACGACAGCCATGCAGACCTGGTTACCCACCAGGGGAAGGATGCAGGATTCTCAACGAGACGGGTTGAGGGGCTCCAGGTAGTTTGCATGTTTGGGAGGAAACTGGCTTTTCAGTTTCCTCATTGTTTAGGAAAGTCTATTTTGGGACCTGGAGTCCGGGGATTTCATAGCGGTCGGGGTGGGATGAAATCCTCAGTCCTGGGTCCGAATTTTGTGATCCCCCAGCACACTGACTGGTCGGGTGTGTGCTTGGCTATTTGTAGACACTTGACCATGGTTCATGGCTCCACCCTCCCGAGGAGTCCAGGCTTGCAAGGAAAAAGCAAGAGAGTGCAGGCTTGCACTGGAAGAAGCCAAAGAGTGCTTGTGTGCACTGTGAAAGCCAGAGACCCAAGTCTGAGGGTCAGAGCAGTGAGGAGCTGCTGTGTATATGGATGGTGTCAGCAAGGGAATGGTCTGTAGGGGACAGACGAGAGCCTGAAGTAGAAGGCCTGAGCAGCACTGCTGTATATATAAGCCAGGAGGCTGAATTTATCATTATTTGGAGCTGATGGTGAAACCCCCTACGAGGGAAAACCTTTGATTTTTGTTTTCTTGAACTTACTTTTTATAAAAGTGGGCCAACAAGCCCTGAAATGGAAGTTCCTGGTGGCTGTGAACTCACTGGAAATGCATCTACCACTAAGCACATCACAATATGAATTAATAAATGTGCCATCATGTATTGATTACCTAACAGTTGTGTGCCACATGCTTCATTTAGGCCTGGTTCACACCTATGCAGGTTGCAGTTTGCATATTACAGGTGAATTTTGCGTTTTTCAATACACGTTTTTGATCCATTGAAGTCTATGGAACCAAAAACCAGAAAAAATTCCCTGGCCCCTTCCATAAAATGCACATATGTGAATGTGACCCATAGGAAATCATGTTAAATGGATTGTAGTTTGCGTCTGTAAAACTGAAAATGCACTAAAAAATGCATAGGTGTGAACCAGGCCTTAAAGTCCCGAACTCCTTCCTTTTTAATCTCATATACAAGAATGTAGGCATATTACTACAGTATGTCATATGCTTCATCCTTCTTAGCTACTTAAAAACCTGCTGAACTGTACTTGCTGATTCTAATTATGGCCAGAATAAATGCCAAGCTCATATCTACTGTACTGTCTGCCCCCTACAGGCAACTGATCACTGACATTTAGTTACTTACTAAAATTGACCAAAACGCATTATGGTTCAGCCGTCGCTAGCAATCAGCCTGACTTCCAATTCAATAGATTAGCATAAATATAACAGGATTCCTGATTATTAAGGTCCATTGCATATTGTTTTATTTCAGTTTATACCAAAAGTGGTATGATAAATTAATAACATGGCAAAGAGCAATTTTGTACAATAATCAACAGATAACAATGCCAAACAAGCATTCCTTATTAATTAAAGGAGTGCTTTACTTTCACCAGGGGAATCCTTTAGGCTGATAAGCAAAGGTTTGCAAAATGATGTATTTTTCCTTTACATGTTTTTTCTTTTACAAAACTCTTCAAAGTAACGCTGGAAATAAGGAAATGAAATAACCCCAATTAATATACCTGTTTTTGAGAACGTTGCATTATAGTGACGAAACGCGTCAAAAAAGGAGCTTCCTGGACGTTACAGCTGACCCACAGAGAGGTACGCAAGTGTATACAGACATTGCGGTTTTAACCTTTGTTGCTAGGAGGGTCTTTGGAGCTGTAAAGCGCATGAACATCCATGTTTTTTAAACACTTATGCCCAATAAAACTTTTTAAGGCTATACTACGCTATGAGAAGTTATATATAGCGCAACGCCGCCCCCTTTGAGACATTGCCAAACCATCCCTGTGGATCAGAGGATTAACAGGAGCAGGAGAAGATCACCCCCTTCAAGTAGACCTGAAAGCCTATTAGACCCTCCCTTGGAGCAAGGTTAAGGGTCCAACATTTCTGGTGAGTGAGGCGTGACCCCAGTCCTCTGAGTGTGGAGTGTAGTCACCAGTCACATATCAATCACTGCATCGAAAAAGTAATTGCACAGAAGCTCACCAAGCACTTTTTATAGACTTTATATTTGTTTCATATTCATAACAGAGACATTATTAATATATGGATTGTTTACTAATTTATTTCAAGCGCAAGGCACTTTAATTTATATTGAGAGTGTCATGGTATATCATTATTGGAAGGAGCATGCGCTATACATGACACATATTGGCATTGTTGGTTTGTGTCAGTGAGTAATCCACATAGCAGCGGTTCCTTGGTTTGCAGTTTAAGCATATAAATTAACAAGAGCACAATCATTCACATGGTATATATTATGATAAGGAGCATGCGCTGTATATTTTGTTTTCGTTTTTAACCACAATTTATTAGTTGGGTGTACAAGTGCAAGTTCCTGAACTGTTGTCTACCACCTACTATATCAGTGACATGGAACAGGCATTCAGCCAGTGAAGTCTTGTTCTTCATGCTTGTTCCAGGTCAGTGGCTCTGGGCATCATCAGAAGACTCAGAGGACTGAGGACATCTGGTGCTGGAAATGAATCACTTCGAGGGACAGCTTTGGAGAGAAAAATGAGAGGCTACCAGAGCTGCTGTATTATTTATAAGCCTCCTAAAAATAGCCAGGAATTAAAGTGACAATAAAATCTGCCTTTAATACAATTCTACTTAAGTATATATTCATAACTCAGAAAATAATTATTGCTCTCAGCCTCCATCAGCTCTTCAAATTCCCTTTTTTGCTGCTGCAATCTGTCTTCCTGAGGGTGGCTACACTCATCCTCCATGGTCCCACTATATGTAGGTAATTAGCGACCCTCTCTTACTCGCTCCCGAAATGGACTATGAATTATGGGATTTGTAGTGTGCATAGAACAATTGACATGATCACAAATAACATTCACTGCTCATTCCAAACAAATAGAAGTGAGAGGGAGAGGGAGAGATCTGGGAGCTAATGGAGGACATTACAAGGAGGACAAAAACACAGTAAGAAATTATTTAATTAAAAAAAATGATTGTAGGACCATCAGATGTGGATGTGTAGGAATTATTTTTGGAGAATAAGGATATAAAGTTTAAAGACCGCTAGCAGTTTTTTTTAAAGTCAGCACTCCTATTAGGATTTGCTTAATGGCCAGATTATTGGATTTGGCAAATGTTACTCTTGGGGATGGTATTGCCTGTTGAGCTGCTTACTTGCTGTGGCAAAGTTTGAGTTTCTTTCTTTTATGTGTGGGCAAGATCTATGTTTGACAGAATACTGCGTGTGCGCGTGACGTCATCACGTTCGCGCATGTGCAATCAGCAACATGGCGTCTGCATCTCATTTGGCGGGGACGCCTTCCATGAGGTGGGAGGTCTATAAATAGCCCTGCATGGTGGCGGTCTCTGTAGTGCGGTCGTCTGCCATGCTGCAATGAGGAGTCTTCATAAAGTACTAGGTCTAAAGGTGTGGCACAACAATACAAAATTGTGATCTGACTCAATATAACAACAATCAATAAAGATTCTGTGCTTATACCAATCAATTTTGGAAAATATAAATTCAATATAAAAAATAATGATAGTCAGTAAAAGAATATAAACATATATTTACAGTATCTCACAAAAGAGAGTACACCCTCACATTTTTGTAAATATTTTATTATATCTTTTCATGTGACAACACTGAAAAAATGACACTTTGCTACAATGTAAAGTAGTGAGTGTACAGCTTGTATAACAGTGTAAATTTGCTGTCCCCTCAAAATAACTCAACACACAGCCATTAATGTCTAAACCGCTGGCAACAAAAGTGAGTACACCCCAAAGTGAAAATGTCTAAATTGGGCCAAAGTGTCAATATTTTGTGTGGCCACCATTATTTTCCAGCACTGCCTTAACCCTCTTGGCCATGGAATTCACCAGAGCTTCACAGGTTGCCACTGGTGCCACTTCTACTCCTCCATGATGACATCACGGAGCTGGTGGATGTTAGAGACATTGCGTTCCTTCACCTTCCGTTTGAGAACGCCCCACAGATGCTCAATAGGGTTTAGGTCTGGAGACATGCTTGGCCAGTCCATCACCAGTGGTCGTCTTGGAGGTGTGTTTGAGGTCGTTATCTTGTTGGAATATTGCCCTGCAGCCCAGTCTACGAAGGGAGGGGATCATGCTCTGCTTCAATATGTCACAGTACATGTTGGCATTCATGGTTCCCTCAATGAACTGTAGCTCCCCAGTGTCGGCAGCACTCATGCAGCCCTAGACCATGACACTCCCACCACCATGCTTGACTGTAGGTAAGGCACCCTTGTCTTTGTACTCCTCACCTGGATGCCGCGACACACGCTTGACACCATCTGAACCAAATAAGTTTATCTTGGTCTCTTCAGACCACAGGACATGGTTCCAGTAATCCATGTCCTTAGTCTGCTTGTCTTCAGCAAACTGTTTGCGGGCTTTCTTGTGCATCATCTTTAGAAGAGGCTTCTTTCTGGGACGACAGCCATGCAGACCAATTTGATGCAGTGTGCAGCGTATGGTCTGAGCACTGACAGGCTCACCCCCCCACCCTTTCAACCTCTGCAGCAATGCTGGCAGCACTCATACGTCTATTTCCCAAAGGCAACCTCTGGATATGATGCTGAGCACGTGCATTCAACTTATTTGGTCGACCATGGCGAGGCCTGTTCTGAGTGGTACCTGTCCTGTTAAACCACTGTATAGTCTTGGTCACCGTGCTGCAACTCAGTTTCAGGGTCTTGGCAATCTTCTTATAGCCTAGGCCATCTTTATGTAGAGCAGCAATTCTTTTTTTTCAGATCCTCAGAGAGTTCTTTGCCATGAGGTGCCATGTTGAACTTCCAGTGACCAGTATGAGAGAGTGAGAGCGATAATACCAAATTTAACACACCTGCTCCTCAGTCACACCTGGGACCTTGCAACACTAATGAGTCACATGACACCGGGGAGGGAAAATGGCTAATTGGGGACATTTTCACAAAGGGGTGTATTCACTTTTGTTGCCAGAGGTTTAGACATTAATGGCTGTGTTGAGTTATTTTGAGGGGACAGCAAATGTACAATGTTATACAAGCTGCACACTCACTACTTTACATTGTAGCAAAGTGTCATTTCTTCAGTGTTGTCACATGAAAAGATAGAATAAAATATTTACAAAAATGTGAGGGGTGTACTCACTTTTGTGAGATACTGTAGGTTAATGTTATCCATATGCTGCCATAGGTGTAATACTGCAAAACATTCTGCAAAAAAAATCATAAAAAGTCCATGCACAGTCTTATCCCAACACCAAACTAGAAACAATCTGGAGTGTTGCTAATTTTGCTTCTCTTTCCACCTGGGCTCTTTAAAGTAAGAAATGGCCTCTCACCGAACCCCTATGACCCCTTAGTTATAGGAGGTCATATGTTGCCTGTGGAAACACTAATGGGCTCCAATGATCTCAAGGCAGGTCCAGTGGTGTTCTCAACAAGCAGCTGTGAAATATGGAAATTACTCCGCAGGAGACATATTTTAAAATATGTGACTTCCTGAAGAAGCTTACCATAGCGAAACGTACGTAGGAGTCACCGCCGTTCCAGTCTAACAGTATCCTATCAGGCTCACTCATCCCAATAGAGGCTTGGCGCACATGCTGTGGCCAGAGGAGTAGCCGATACCCACACGCTATTGATACCTGGTGCCAGGATAGGCACAGGGAAATGTGAGTGCAATCATTGGAATTTTTGCTTTTAATCCTTTTTATAAATAAATACTACACCATGAGATTTTAAAATATGTCTCCTGCGGAGTCATTTCCATATTTCACAGCTCCTTGTTGAGAACACCACTGGACCTGCCTTGAGATCATTGGAACCCATTAGTGTTTCCACAGATGACACATGACCTCCTATATCTAAGGGGTCATAGGGGTTAGGTGAGTGGCCATTTCTTACTTTAAAGAGCCCGGGTGGAAAGAGGCGCAAAATTAGCAACACTCCAGATTGCTTCTAGTTTGGTGTTGGGATAAGACTGTGCATGGGCTTTTTATGATTTTTTTTGCAGACGTTTTTGCAGTATTACACCTATGGCAGCATATGGATACAATTAACCCATATATGTGTTTATATTCTTTTACTGGATATCTATCATTATTTTTTGAATTTATATTTTCCAAAATTGATTGGTATAAGCACAGAATCTTTATTGATTGTTGTTATATTCAGTCAGATCACAATTTTGTATGGTTGCATCACACCTTAACACTTAGCACTTTATGATATGGAATCTACACAAAGGGGCAGCAACATCACTTCACTATTTGAATTGGGGAAAAGGGAAGGGAAAAGGGAAAATCGAAATATGGGTATAGGGATTATAACGGTGCCTATGATTCAATTCACAACTAGAAGATTCATAAAACTCAATATTTTATTGATACAAAATATACCATTTTTTAATATGTATCAATAAAATATTGAGTTTTATGAATCTACTAGTTGTGAATTGAATCATAGGCACCGTTATAATCCCTATACCCATATTTCGATTTTCCCTTTTCCCTTCCCTTTTCCCCAATTCATATATGACTTATTTGGGATGAGGTGCTGACATATAAGTGTGTCGTTGCATCACTCAGTTCAACCACATAGATCACTTCACTATTATATGAGCGCCACTACTTCCCCCATTTCTACACACAATGAGGAGTCTTATCTATCTGTCATGCTGAGCGAGGTAGTGGTATTTTGTTAGCACTTTGATTCCCTGTCTCTATACAGGATTGATATTATAGAAGTTACTCATTTTACTATGGCTTGTCTTCCAGATCAGCTTTATTACACCTGCCTGTTTAGCCTATTGATGTCAGCGGTTTGGTTCCAACAAGCCATCCATTAGTATAACAAGTGAAATTATCTGAGGAATCCCTTTGCTATCATATTCTACCCGTTTGTTTAGCATTTGGAGGTAAGAACCCCAGGATATTATCTGGATGGACTACATTGAAAGGCTAGGAAAAAATCTTTTCCTTGTCTTTATTTTTAGCTGCTTATCAGATCATTGGCTGGAGTGAAGGAAGCGTTGTATTTATGAGGCCTCATGGGCTCCCCCAGTGGATGAATTAATTCAACTAAAGTCAAGCTGTACAAATCCACTCAGCAACATTTCATTCTTTTTGGCTTCATATTATGACATGACAGGTTATTTTTGGAGAATTTGTGTCCAGTATTTGTAACCCATTTTTGGGAGGGTTCTAGACTCATGAAGGTTTTCTTAAATATTCTGTTGGATAAATACATATTTTTCAGATCTTCATTGCAGTGATATGACACACTGATATCCTTTTGATGGTGATCCTTTGGCTTTTATGCAGATACATACTTACCTGGTGGTGTCTCCAGCGTAAGAGCAGCCCTTCAGATGATTCATTGTAACCCTGATTGTAATACAATTTGTTTACACATGCAATGTAGTTAACAGTGCCATAAAAGGCCCCAGTTTATATTGCTTCTAAATGTGTATTCTTTTCATCTACAGTGAACATCCTGTAGAGTAAAATAAAGAGTCTCCTGAAGAAGCCATCTTTCTGGCGAAACATGTTGAGCAATTACTGCTGTGCTGTATACCTGGATCGCATTTGATCTTCTTTTTCTGAAAAAATTATTTTAACAAAAACAAGAGTATCTTTTTAATATGTATTCAATAAAATTTGATATGAATTTAAAAAATATGATGTAGTATATTATCTTTGTCTGGCACCCTAAAAGTCCTAATTTCATATTTCATGTGTATTGTTTAGTTGATGGAATGTGGTGCCTTGCTACTCAGGCTGCCAAAAAAAAAGATTACAGGATTTGTGTTTAATCCCCTAATAGAAGAACTTTACTCCCCTTAAAGCTGCCCCCCCCCCCACCAGCGCCACCCTCCTTGAAGGTCCGACATGTGCACAGATGAGCCAAAGGGCTGTGCCCAGCCTTTGGGACTGAATATGCACACATGCCACATTTCACACGCATTGCACAATCAAACGGTGTCAAATACTTCCTTGAAGTGTCATTAAACCCACATCATAAAAAAACTATTAATAAATGGTGTATTACATGCTGTTCATATTCAGAGAGTTGGCAACTAGTACACATGCTAAGTTTTCAGTGTATTTTCTACCCTGAGCATATCCTCCCTATCACATCTGAGCAGCCCATGTGACTATAGAGTCACACATGTGGGTGTATGCACAGTGGTAAATGACAGCCCACTCTCTCCTCCTCCATGCCCAAACACAATGGGGATGGGATATTGCATCTTGGTTGATGGAAGCTTCACCTCCCTGTTACTCTAAGACACAGACTGAAGGGGTATGACCCAGCCTGTGACTGGCAGAAACCCGCTCACACCATGTTATTGCCACAAAATAATAAAGATTTAATTTAAAATATATATTTGTATGACAATTTAAAACAGTTAGTTGATATTCATTATTTATTTTTACTCTGTATTCCAAAGGCTGTTTTTTTTCTGACCAGCAGCAGAGGACTAGAAGCTTCTCCTGCCACTGTATCCCGGCAGACAGGAAAAAAGGTACTTTGATTTTTTTTCATTAAAATAATTAAAGTGCCATCCAGGGCTGGGACAAGGGGTGGGCAGGAGGGGAAGTTGCCCTGGGGACAGTTAAGCAAAGGGGCAAAAAATGGACGCAAGGTGGTACACCGATTCTACGACATATATTATTAAGTGGGGGAGGGGGCACAATTCTGCATTTTTGCCCTGGGCGCTGGATGACCCTGTCCCGGTACTGGTGCCATCATCCACATACTGTACAGAAAGAGAAGGGATGATGCAAATAAAACACTGTGTGTTAATATCACTTTAAGTGCTCTACCTTCGCTCATGTAAGTAGGAAAACTGGCTTGTGTGCAAATGTGCCAAAGGTCTCTGCTGGGTCCCAAATGCTGGGCAGAGAGATTTAGCACTTCTGCGCATAAGCAGATTTGAGTTCATGTCATTCTCGGCCTAGGCGAAAAAGGAGGAAATGCTGCCTTGCAGCAAAAGAAAAGTAAAAGGCACTTAATGAGGTTCTTCAGTCAGTTAAAAAAATGAAATGTCAGCAGGTACAAATTCTGTAGCTGCTGACTTTTAATAAAATGATATTTACCTGTCCAGGGATCCAGCGCTGTCCTCACCCAGGCCAGTTCATCACCAGTCCCCAGGGCCTCCATCTTGGATGTGAGAAGCCAGCTGTGACTCCCTGCGACTTCCCACTGTGCATGTGTGAGTCACGCTGCCCATTGTGAATGGACCCCCAGCCTCCTGGGACCAGTGACGTGTCCCAGGAGGTTGTGCACAAGGGGAGAGCGAACTTTGGCTGGATTGCCTGGGCAATCCCAGCGGAAGTGGGAGTTGGTAATGCCAGAAATAAATACATCTAAAAAAAAATGCCAAAAATGTTAAATAGTGGGGGGAGGATAAGAAAAAGTGGAACTTTCCTTTTACACTATATGCAATTGTGGAAGATGGAGGGGACTGGAGGTGTAAAGGTCCTTCTCAAATGTTATAGGTGAAGCTGGCAAACCTCATTGGTTGTGTTAATGAATGCTTGTTTATCTTTGGTAACTGAATTATTGTACACTATTGGTCTTTAGGCCATCTTATTAAGGCTCCATGCACACTAGACGCCATCTGGGCTCTCTCCGCGTCGGGCAGGAGACCCTGCTTAGAAAACGTTCTTTTGCAACGTTTTGCAAGCAGCGTTTAGCGGCGTTGGCGTTTTTGGGCGTTTTTTTTTCTTCATTAGCTTCCATTGACTGCAAAAAACGCCGGACACCGATAAACAGTCGTTTACCGGCGTTTATGAGCGTTTAGCAGCATTTCGCGTTTTTTGTGGTCAAAAGAACGACTTTTGAACGCTAATTCAGGGACTTCAGATAACAGCCCAAAAACGCCATTGCTGATAAACAACAATTAACGTCCATGTGTGCATGGACACATAGGATAACATAAAGTGGCGTTTTTGGGCTGTAAAAAAAAACGCCCAAATGACCAAAAACGGTCGTTTATCAGATACAGTGTGCATGGAGCCTAAATATGATTCTCAATCCTTCACTTCAAGTGACAAACAATAGTATGCAGTATGCAATGATCCAGTATCAGATAGCTTCAATATTTCTGTCTTCGCATCTCTATCCATGTTACATCACATTTTTGTAAAGAATGGGCAGAAATAGCAGACAGAATCAGGAAAGACACAACATAGAACTGTTTTGACCACACATTGTGGTGGGCTGTATAAAAAAAACATGGCAGGTATGATTTTGTTGTGCGTTAACATGCACTCCCAGCCTATTCAGACTTAATAGACTAAAGTATTTTAACACAGCACACCTTAAAGTGGAGTTCCACCCACATTTTTCACTCCTCACCAGGCAGCACTAACGTGCGTCCTTAAAATGAATTGGCAATGTATTTTTTTTTTCTGTTCACTTACCTGATTTATGCCTACATCTAATTTCACATCCTCCTTTAGGGGCCGCGGCGCCATACGTAATTTCCAGCTTTGCATTGGCTCCTGGAAGATCTTGGTCAGCTTGACATAACACTGCTCCCATAGCACTATGGAAAATCTTGGTCAGCTTGACATGGCACGGATCCAGTAACATTTAATATTGGCAACTATGGGAAATGTTGGTCAGCTTGACATGGCGTGCTCGGATAAGGGTCTGGTATGTATTTTGGAGGGGACCCCACGCCCTTTTTTTTGGTGTGGGGGCTCCCCTTAAAATCCATACCAGACCTATGGGTCTGGTACCTCTTGGGGGGGGAACCCCACGCAGATTTTTTTTTTTTTCATTTTTGCGAGGGTTCCCCTTCAAGATCCTCAGCACACAAGTCGCACCGCAAGACGGATTATCATGATCCGACTTCTGTTCAAATCAATGGGCTCCCATAGAGAACCATTGATTTTGAACAGAGACAGAGAAATGCCTGACGGAGGCTTAACGCTGTGTATACAACGTTAAGCCGCATTTTTGGGCTTTTACTGGCGTCACTGTCAAAACAGCTCTAGCGCTGGAGCCTCAGAACGCACTGGTCCTGGGTTTTTTTTGGAACGTAAAAACACCTATGCCACTTACACTTCAAAAATGTCTATGTGTGTATGAGGTCATTGAATAACATGGAGAGGCATTTTTAAGCTCTAAAAAAAAAGCTAAATACGCGGCTGTAAAAAAGTATGTGTGTATGAGGCCTTATAATATAGGAGCCTATACTAGTCGGTGAGTTGGCACACTGGAGGGGAGGACAATTTGCACTTTATTTAACCAGTTGCCGACCACCCGCCGTGGCTTGACGGCGGCAACTTGGCTCGATATCGCAAGCCGCTCTTACCTGACGGCGGCTGCGAGATCGCGGGTCATGAGCGCGCGCCGCCGGAGGTGCACTCGCATTCTCACTGTGTTCCGGGGGAGCCAGCGAGGGGGTAGGGCGGACTCGATGACTGCCGGCTATGCTCGATCGCTCCCCCGCAGTGACAGAATGGGGGTTTGTGTATGTAAACACATGGATCTTTCCTGACAGGGGGAAGGAATGTGATAGTAGGCTCCCTGTATATGGGAGCCGCGATCACTCTCCTCCCCCACTCAGCCCAGCCCCTATTACGTTAGTAACACACACAGGGAACACAGTTAACCCTTAGAACGCCCCCTGTAGGTTAACCCCTTCCCTGCCAGTGACATTTATACAGTAATCAGTGCATTTTCATAGATGCCAATGGTCCCAAAAAAGTGTCAAAATGGTCTGACATGTCCGCCGCAATGTCGCAGTACCATTAAAAATCGCAGATCGCCGCTATTACTAGTAAAAAAAAATTTTTAAAAACCCCCATAAATGAATTCTCATCATTCGTAAACACAGCAACTTTTGCGCAAACCAGTCAATATACACTTTTTTTTTTACCAAAAATATGAGGAAGAATATGAATCGGCTAAAACCGATGAAAATTTTTTTTTTTATATATTTTTTTTTTATTTGTATTTTAGCAAAAACTAAGAAATATTGGGTTTTTTTTTTTTTTGCAAAATTGTCGCTCTTTTTTTGTTTATAGCGGTGATCAGAAATGAGGCAGAGGTGATCAAATACCACCAAAAGAAAGCTCTATTTGTGGGAAAAAAAGGACGCAAATTTAGTTTGGGTACAACGTCACACGACCATGCAATTGTCTGTTAAAACGACACAGTGCCGAATCGCAAAAAGTGCTTTGGTCCTAAAGTGGGAAATCCTTCTGGGGCTGAAGTGGTTAAACAGACAGCCCCTGGCACAGCTAAAGACTGCACGATCAACTGTCACAATTTGAATGAATGAAGAAACTCAAGGATATGTACTAATTTATGAATGTCAGTTGCTTTATTGTTTATTGCATATTTACCTTTTTACGGTTGTATTTATGTTGGTGCCTAAGTAATGATTTGCTAGTGCTACTTAAGCATAGGAGGAGATATGTCTAACCTATAGTAGAACTCACTATTTCATCATTGCAAACACTAAATTAAACAAAAAATGAAGCCTAATTAGAGTTAAAAAAAGTCAAACTTTTCTGTTTGCAGAGAAAAATGTCGACCAGTTTTTCTCCCCTTAAGGGCTATTTGGTAGTTTGTATTTTGTAAACAGATTTATATTTTTTCCTTACACTTACCTTGCTGTTCAAGCTTACAACATGAAGTCAATTCAGATCATCCTCACTCTGCATAGCACAATTACTTGTTCCTGGAGTGCCACCTAGAGGTGAATCGGCCTGTCCCCAAGCATTGTGGCTAATCCAAGTTGCTAACTAAAGAGTAAAGTGAAGAAAAGTAAAGAATACATATATACAGTATCTCATAGAGGTGAGTACACCCCTCAAAATTTTGTAAATATTTTATTCTATCTTTTCATGTGACAACACTGAAGAAATGACACTTTGCTCCAATGTAAAGTAGTGAGTGTACAGCTTGTATAACAGTGTAAATTTGCTGTCTCCTCAAAATAACTCAACACACAGCCATTAATGTCTAAACCGCTGCCTACAAAAGAGAGTACACCCCTAAGTGAAAATGTCCAAATTGGGCCCAATGAGCCATTTTCCCTCCCTGGTGTCATAAGACTCATTAGTGTTACAGGGTCTCAGGTGTGAATGCGGAGCAGGTGTGTTAAATTTGGTGTTATTGCTCTCACTCTTTCATACTGGTCACTGGAAGTGCAACATGGCACCTCATGGCAAAGAACTCTCTGAGGATCTGAAAAAAATAATTGTTTCTTTACATAAAGATGGCCTAGGCTATAAGAAGATTGCCAAGACCCTGAAACTGTGCTGGTGGCCAAGATCATACAGCGGTTTAACAGCATAGGATCCACTCAGAACAGGACTCGCCATGGTCAACCAAAGCGGTTGCGTGCACATGCTCAGCGTCATATCCATAGATTGTCTTTGGGAAATAGACGTATGAGTGCTGCCAGCATTGCTGCAGAGGTTGAAGGGGTGGGGGGTCAGCTTGTTAGTGCTCAGACCATACGCCATACACTGCATCAAGTTGGTTTGCATGGCTGTTGTCCCAGAAGGAAGCCTCTTCTAAAGATGACGCACAAGATGATGCACATGAAGCCCACAAACAGTTTGCTGTGACAAGCAGACTAAGGACATGGATTACTGGAACCATGTCCTGTGGTCTGATGAGACCAAGATAAACGTATTTGGTTCAGATGGTGTCAAGCGTGTGTGGCGGCAACCAGGTGAGGAGTACAAAGATAAGTGTGTCTTGCCTACAGTCAAGCATGGCGGTGGGAGCATCATGGTCTGAGGCTGCATGAGTACTGCCAGCACTGGAGAGCTACAGTTTATTGAGGGAACCATGAATGCCAACATGTACTGAAACATACTGAAGCAGAGCATGATCCCCTCTCTTCAGAGACTGGGCCGCAGGGCAGCATTCCAACATGATAATGACCCCAAACACACCTCCAAGATGACCACTGCCTTGCTAAAGAAGCTAAGGGTAAAGGTGATGGACTGGCCAAGCATGTCTCCAGACCTAAACCCTATTGAGCATCTGTGGGCATCCTCAAACAGAAGGTGGAGGAGCGCAAGGTCTCTAACATCCACCGGCTCCATTATGTCATCATGGAGGAGTGGAAGAGGACTCCAATGGAAACCTGCAAAGCTCTGGTGAACTCCATGCCCAAGAGGGTTAAGGCAGTGCTGGAAAATAATAATAAATAATTCCCATTGACAACTTTCTGGCAGAGGGCAGCAAATTTTCCTCAAGAATTTGATGGTATTTTGCCCCATCCATTTTTCCTTCTATCCTGACAAGTGCTCCAGACCCTGCTGCAGAGAAACCCCCATAACATGATATTACTATTGTGCAGAGTATTGATATAAAGTTAGAAGCTTCTTGTTTGCAGAGAATACGCTTTACTTACATGGGGAATGTCAGAACACATCTTACAGCATGGCTTTATCATGGAACAGAAACATAGGAACAAGGAGGATACAAGTGCACACAGAGAAAAAACAGTACTTCCTGCCATTACATCATATCATAGATACACACCAACTATACACTATAATACTACAGCGCCACCTGCTGCATAGATAGGTATAATGCATACATACCGTTCACAGTACAAGTTAGCATTGCTGTTGCTCTTCCAACAATTACCACCTCCATGCTTTACTGTAGGAATGGTGTTATTGGTGTTATTTAATGGTGAACTGTATTTGATTTCTGCCAGACATATCATTTGGTGTTGAGGCCAAATAATTCAATTTTAGTCTCATCTGACCACCTTAACCACTTCAATACTGGGCACTTATACACCTTCCTGCCCAGACCAATTTTCAGCTTTCAGTGCTCTCACACTTTGAATAACAATTACTCAGTCATGCTACACTGTATCCAAACAAAATTTGCATAATTTTTTTTCTCACAAATAGAACTTGCTTTTGGTGGTATTTAATCACTGCTGTTTTTTTGGGGGGTTTTTTGCAATATAAGCAAAAAAAAAGAGCGAAAATCTTGAAAAAAAAAAACACTTTTTTAGTTTCTATTGTAAAATTTGGCAAATAAGTCATGTTGCTTCATAAATTTGGGCCAAAATCTATATTGCTACATATCTTTGGTAAAAAATAACCCAAATTAGTGGATATTATTTAGTCCGTGTGAAAGTTATAGAGTTTACAAGCTATGGTGTCAATCACTGAAAATCGATCACACCTGATGTACTGACAGCCTAATTTCTTGAGACACTGACAAGCCAGGAAAGTACAAATACCCCCAAATGACCCCTTTTTGGAAACTAGACAGTCCAAGGTATTTAGTAAGAGGCATGGTTGTATTTTTTTTTTATACACACTTGTCATAGTAATGTCTTATTATGTATGGCGATACCACATGTGTGAGACTTATACACAGCCTGGCCACAAACAGAGGCCCAACATTGAAGTAGCACCTTCAGATGATCTACAAGCATAAATTACACATCTCATTTCTCAACCACCTATTAGACTTTTGAAGGCCCCTGGGGCACCAGGACAATGGAATTGCCCACAAAATGACACAATTTTGGAAAGCAAACACCCTAAGGTATAATCTATGAGGCATAATGAGTCTTTTGAATAGATCATTCCACAAGTTTTTGGGAAATGTGGAAAAGAAAATGAAAACACATTTATTAGATATTTCCTACACACAGCATGTACATAGCAAAAATGACACCCCAAAATACATTCTGCTACTCCTCCTGAGTATAGCGATACCACATGTGTGAGACTTTTACACAGCCTGGCCATATACAGAGGCACAACATCCAAGCTGCACCTCCAGGTGTTCTAGGAGCATAAATTACACATATTTTCTGACTACCGATCACATTTTTGAAGGCCCTTCATATTTCTAACACATAGCATGTACATACCAAATAACAAAGATACCTATGGTTTTAGTAGTGCAGTGGTCCACAGAGGAGAGCATCAGTCCAGACAGCAGGCAGGGATGTGGTCAGCGACAGCAAAAGAAATTGCCCAGGCAGCAGGCATTCAATAGTTAGTACAGGCAGAGATACTGTCAGCACAGCCAAAGCATTGGTCCAGGTAGCAGGCAGAGATGTCCAGGCAGAAATACTGTCCATAGTCAGTAGAGGCAGCAGGCAGAGATATGGTCAACACAGCCAAAGTATTGGTCCAGGCAGCAGAAAGAAACATGGTCCATAAAGTCCTGGGTCATTACAGGCAGCGATATGGTCAGCACAGTCAAAGTATTGGTCCAGGCAGCATGAAGGACCATCAAGCTTAGGGCCAGGGGGACAGGAGTAGAAACTTCTCCTACCCAAATTTCTTTGAAGCCTCAGGACTAGAGTTGAGCGAACACCTGGAAGTTCGGGTTCTGCTGGTCCGTCCGAACTTCGGGACAAAGTCCGGGTCCGGGTCCGGACGGAACCCGAACGATCGCACGGACAACGAACCCCATTGAAATCAATGGGGACCCGAACTTTTAGGCACAAAAATGGCTGTAGGAAAGTCCTGGAAAGCCCCAGAGGGCTGCAAAAGGAAGTAAAATGGGGGTAAGGGTAGGGCAAGTGCCCTACAAAAAAATGGGGACAGGGAAATAACTTTAAATATTTTTAAAAAAATAAAAACTTAAAAAATGCAAAAATGGAGGTGAATGTGGATCATCTTCAAACTGTGTCTGAAAAGTATTAATTAACGGTAGAAGCCATATAACTGTTCTAAAACAGAGGAGTAGTAGGTAGCCAACATGGTCTTTTTTTTTTGTATTGAGGCCTATTCAAAAAAACATGG
>BLSH010094400.1:1151866-1165645 GCA_018402905.1 Glandirana rugosa
TTTTGGGCGACCCCGCATATGTGTGGAAGTTGTGAACCGGCTCTAGCTGCCCATTTAAGATACTTCCGCAACCCCCCTTATTATTCAAGATACGTTCTAAAATTTAACCTAGTTAAATAGGGATGATCGTTAATCACCAACGTAACCCAGCAGGGTGTATAGAAGGGTTAGAAGTCAGAGTTTCAGGACATAGTCTTATCGTAAAACTCATCTCTTTGGTCAAAAACAAAAAGACACAAGGGTCTTGTCCCAGACCACAGGACTCATCACAACTCGCTTGGGCCTGACATTGCAAGCCCAGGCATGGCTTGAAAGCCCACAGGCACCGTGCCTGGGCCTGGGCCTGTAAAGTTTTTAGCAAGCACCCGAACGATTTTTGAAATGTCCGGGTCCGGGTCCGTGCCACGGACACCCGAAAGTTCGGTACGGACCCGAACGTTACAGTCCGGGTTCGCTCAACACTACTCAGGACACCAGACCCTGTTCTGGGAACACAGAAAAACAAAAACTGGTTTCTCTACTCAAAATGCTATTCTGATACAGGACTTTGAGACTGAAGATTGGGAAGATATGTGGGACGACCCAATGCAACCACTAATTGCTAGTAGGGATAAATTGATCCAATTTAAAATCTTGCATAGAACTTATTATTCCCCCCAACGCCTTCATAGAATTTACCCGTCGATCTCGGCCAAGTGTTGAAGGTGTGTATACGCCCCAGCGGGTTTTACACATATATTCTGGGACTGCCCAGGGATTCAGGTTTACTGGAGAGAGGTCACGCTGTTTATTACCCAAGTAACAACTATAAATATTCCAATCTCCATTAAAATATGTCTCTGGTGGAATTTCCGGCCTTTACCAAGGCCATGAGGACACTGATTTCTATCCTCCTGTTTTATGCTAGGAAAATGATTGTCCTCCAATGGAAATCAGCTGACCCCCCCCCCCCCCACCTTCTCCATGTGGAAAGGCTATATCAACTATATAATACCACTTTATAAAGCCACATATTTATCCAGAGGCTGTCCAAAAATTAACAAAGTCTGGAACTTATGGACGGGCTCCGAATGTACAACAGATGATAACGATTAGGTTAAGCTAACTGAAATACTTCTCCCGAGTGTCTGACTGGTGCCCCTGTTGTGAACGCATGGCTCGGTGGGAGTTGGGTCATCGGCGCCTGTGTTCCTCCCTTGAGCCGGTGCCGATGACCTTCTCCTATGGGAATAGCTGTGGTGGGCTGGACGGGTTGTGCCCCCCCCAGGACATCTCTTATATGTTGTATGGTAATGGCAACGGAACTGATCAACAGTTAGTAGAATAGTATATTGTTTATGTGAATTGTTTTCTTTTTCAGCCGGGGTATGCCCCAACGGCTGTGTTTTATACCGATATTTTTTATCGTCGGTAAACAGGCCAGGGTCAGTTAATGTGGAAGGTAGAAACATCGTAGCAGGCAAATGATCCACACAAGTATTTGAAATGGGGAAATGGCAGTCTTTTAAGAATAAGGGGAACTAATATCTAATAAATGTATGAAAAATTCTGAAGCAATCTTCGATGCATAGGCCAGGTTGGGAGGGACATTGGGGGCAATAATAACTTGTATCTCTTCTAACTCCTCCTCTGCTACATACACAAAATTTTTTTTGGCATCTTCTTCCGGAATCTGTGGTGGGAATGTTATAGGGAAAATGTTGCTCATGAAGTCGACTCACACTATCAGACCAAATACTTCCTGAGGTGGGTCTTTGCTGGTAAATCAAGGCAGTGACGATCTCTTTAATATATTTGAGGTATGTGGTGGGTTGGTTTTCAGTTGACTGTTGGTAGCACTTCACACAGTACACACTAGGCGGGCCACTAGCTGTATACCGTAGTTGTCTCTCTCTCTCTGTACCTTACTCTGTGTCTGTAACAATGTGCCGAGTGTGCTCCTGCACCCAGCGCAAGCACCAGCCATCATCCCTGTCTGTCAGCGCTGTCACTCCCCCCCCAAGGCGCTATGTAGTCCCGGCAGCGTGACGTCCCTCAGGGATGGGGGAACGTAAGGAGCTGCTGCCGAAGCTGCAACCAAGAGGAACCGCCGAGGAGGAACCAGAAAGTTCAGCAACAAATTCTGTAAGCAAGCACTAAGCTAAGCTGAGTGTCAGTGATAATGAATGATTGTCATGCCATCCTATCCATACTTAACCATCCCATCCATACTCAGCCCCCCGCCCCACCTCATCCATACTCAGCCATCCCATACATCCCCATCCACACTCAGCCATCGCCATCCACGCTTAGCCATCCTCATCCATGCTCATCCATCCACACTCAGCCACCCCCATCCATGCTCCTCCATCCACGCTCAGCCATCCTCATCCATGCTCAGTCATCCCCAACCACGCTCAGCCATCCTCATCCACGCTAAGCCATCCCCATCCATGCTCAGCCATCCTCATCCACGCTCAGCTTTCCCCATCCATACTCAGCCATCCTATCCATACTCAGTGGGCTGGTCTGGATGAAGTCCAGGGCCAAATTGCTGTCCCAGTCCAGCCCTGGTTGTAACCCTCCCTTACTCTATCCAAAATTTAAAAAAAAAAATTGTTTTTAGATATACTTTAAATGTATACATTATAAGTCAGTATAATATAATTAAGAAACTGTAGTATTATGTCTCCTGTCAGTCTCAGCTTGCTCTGTTCTGAGAGCTGGCCATATAGAGCTTGTTAATAAAGGTTACAGACCACTTCTATGGCTACTTTGCTCTTTCATTAGCACATGAAAGGAGCTTCTCTCACTTGAATAAAGTAGTAGTACTTTTTTCAGTTTTATTAAGAGCAGGAAAAGGTTAGATCCAGTGACCTTTGTTATTGGGACAGGAAGTGATGGGAAGTCCAAAATTGTGCATTGTCAGCAGAGCAAGAGGTGAGGGGGAATTTTCCAGTTTGGACGAATGTACTTGTGACAATTATCCAAGATGGGAATTCCTCACACTTTAGAGATTTCCTCTACTTTATTTTTGTATCTCCAGGACAGAATGTGGGTCATACACAAAAAAATAACCTGATGAGGGTTTCAACCCTTCTCTACTCTATCCAAAACCTGAAAAAAGGGTTTTGACTATACCTAAACCTTACCTGTGAAGGTTCTTATATGCTAGCAGTGGTTAGTCCTATTCAACATTTAATTAATTTGAATGTGACTAACTACTACTAGCTATCTTTCAGTGCAGACAACCTGGTCCAGATCCATGTATTATAGCCGCAGAAAGGTTGAGCACACAGAAATTAAATGGCGCAAATTAACTTTCTTGAAACTAAATATATAGTGCAACTTTCTAAAATTACCAGGTAACTTAAAATACAGTGGCTTCTATCTATGCAATAATGTACTTTTTTTTTCCGACTTGTAAGTGGGTTGAAAGATACACTCATTAGGTGCTTTCTCGGAAGGGAGGGTAAAAGTTAATACTTTCCCATTTCTTTGGTTTTGGAGGGTTTTTCTTTATGTCTGACCCACTGGTCCTGTGATATATAAATAGAGACAGTGGTCCAGAACAGAGGTCCTGTGTGTGTAGAGAAGAGGGCCCCTGAGCAGAGAGTCACCCTAAAGACCTGGGGCCCAGTGCCTGTGAGGGAAGAGTCAGAGAACAGCACCCAGGAGGAGCAATAGAATGTCGCTTGCTACTGCTGTGATGTAAAAGTAATCGGAACTTGGGCTTCGCCCCAAAGACACCAGCTGCTGGAGAATGGCACTGATGGACTCTGTATTATACATGGACTGTACCTTTGCAGGTATGCTGGGGCAGCACATCGCCTGAGTTATGGCAAGGGACATAGGAAGGAATAATGTTCCTGTATGTTGGACTTTGTAATGTTTTTGACACTTTCACTAGTAAAGCTTTTCGAAACCTTGCTCCCACCTAGTCTGAAGTAACTTAAAGGGGTGTAATGCAAGTAACTAGCATTTTTCTACAGTTCAGGTCACTAAGGTACTTTGGGGTATGAAAACATCCGTACATGGAGTTAATAAGATGTGAAGACACAAGTGGTTACCTGGGGTAACAGAAGGATATTAAGCAGCCTACCGTTAAGCATGTGCCTGAGATAGGTGGGATAGCCTCCTGCAGGAGGGAGCACTCCATCTCCCATAGTAAGGTCCCAGCCTGTGCCCAGCTGTGGAGGAGTTAAGTGTGTTGAGGTGCACACATGGAGTCCACGCTGTGTGCACAGCAGGACCCCGTGCTGTTGCTGGGGGTGAGGTGGTGGTGATGCAATGGACAGCCGGGTGGATGCGGACAAGGCTTAGGATGTTTCTCCTAAATGCAAGTTACGGAGAAGGTGCACTTTGTCACAGGGACGCGAGAGTTAACTGTAGAACATTTACGGTGCGAGTGTACATGGTGCATGTTCATCTCTAAGAGCAGAGGCCCACCTTAAGGTCGCGTATTCCCTCACGGCAGCCTCAGCCTTGACCCAGGGCATTGATGGAATGGGCACAGAAGTAAAGGTTCCCCATGTGCAGTAAAGTGATCATATTACAGGTATCTAGCATAGACCAGAAGAACCCACCCTGGGATAAGCCTTCCATGTGAGTTCCATGTCTACACTTGGTGCCCAACAAGGAGGGGAGCATGGAGGAGGTACCATACCCAACCACGACTACATATTGAAACTGCATTTATTAGAAATTACAAGTCAATAATCATCAAAACCTACTAGGAATCTCAAGAGGGTTGGCCGTGGGTTGAGGCAGCTGAGAAAAATGAAAAAAGTAAGTACAGTCTTCTTGATTCCCCCTATAAAGCAAGCCTAAGAGCAAACTACATGTTTTAAACACAAAATCAAGCATTTTATCATATTGCAGCTTACCATTTCCTAGATGTGATGGTTGCATTCATTTTAATTTTTATTTTCATCTGGTGATCCAGGCAGTAAGTCTGCCGTTTTCCAAAAGAACAAGCTCTCCAGCAGAATGTATCAGTTACAAAGAGGAGACAAACCATTTAATACTAGCAGGCATGCTAACAATGATCAGCTTTTTTTTTTTAATGAACAAAGACAGCTTTATTGAGAAAACTGCAACAGGTACACTTCAATGTAACAGTTAACACAGAGCATATTCAAGGCAAGATCCTATATTTGGCACGGAGGCATCAACACAGCTATACTAAGTTACTGTATATGATGTACAAGGAAACACAGCCGTATTAGTGAGAGTAGTAAGAGAAACATTAGAGAACCCGGGCCCACAGCCCAAGCTCTTCAGTCACATGTCTCACCATCAGACATCTATCTGTCCCAAATCTTAGAAAATAAAGGGGGCATCCTCTATTTTTATATAGCATTTTTTATAGGGTATTGTAGCATTCACCTCCCGCTTCCATTTCAGCACCGTAGGGGAGCTGGCCCTCAACCTGTACTGAGCAATCGTTTTTCTACCCAGAAACAGGGTTTCATTAAAAAAGGTTATGGTAAATGTATCTATCTCTAAATCCAGGTGCAAGCCCAACAGACACAGTTTAGGGTCCAGAGCGACGGGCGTTCCCATAACATCATGTAAGAACCGGATGATCTGAAGCCAGTATGACTGTATCTCAGGGCATGACCACATCATATGAAAAAACGTACCCAGTGATGTATCACAGCGCGGGCAAAGTGGGCTGCGAGTCTGCTGGAACCGGGCGAGTCTCTCAGGGGTAAGATAAGTTTGGTGTACAATATAAAATTGGGTAAGCCTATCCGAGACCTTTGGGGATACCGCCTTAACTCCCTCCAATATCTCCTCCAAATCATTATCCTCTATCTCTCCTACCTCGGGTTCCCATTTGGTTTTAGGTCCATATGCAACTTTGGTTTCATATGAAAGACGTAGGGTTGAGTACAACGTCGAAATAAGTTTAGCGGGTTCCGAACCCAGAATAATATTCAAGATCGGGGGGGGTGTCTAGCTTGGGGGAAGACCCCCGAAACTGGGCCTGTAACGCGTGGCGAAGCTGGAAATAGCGAAAAAGGAACTGGTTAGGGAGAGAGAATTCCTCCTTTAGGGTCTGAAAGGGCTTAGGGCCATTTGCATCTATGACATGGTGGAGGTATAGGACGCCTTGGTCTATCCAAATGTGTGGATGTGGAATCGTCAACAGTTCAGGTAATGCAGTATTGTACCAAAGGGGCGCATATGAGTGGGCCGGCTGGGTGTCTGTTTTCCGCAGGGCCAGGGAGCAGATCCTATGATGATGGGCCAACATGCCATCGTTAAATGTGGCAGGTGGGCCCCGGGGGCGACTTCGAAGTATCGTCTGTAAAGGGGTGTGGGCTGGGTGCTCCGGAGGATGGCACACCAGTGAATGGTATCTGAAATTTTCGGCTTTGGTGAAATGATAAAAGTGGGAAAGTTGGGAAGCGACATAGTAGTCCCGAAAATCAGGGACTGCGCACCTCCCATAGTGAGAGGGTTCTTAAGAATTAGCCAGGACAGTTTGTGTCTCCCAGACCCCCACACATACGAGTTCAGAATCGATTCCAACACCTTAAAAAACTTAAGGGGAACATACAGGGAGCATGCCAGAGCATATACAACATTTCAGGAAGGAGAATCATTTTAATGATATTTATACGGCCCATAACTCCTAGAGGCAGTTTGGACCATATTTGCGTTTTGCTTTTAACTGAAGCTATTAGGGGTTCCAAATTAAGGGAATGGTAATCCGTCAGAGACCTACTGACAATAACTCCAAGATATTTCAGAGAGGAAACCGTGGACAATGGGAGAGGCGGCTCCTGTAGGAGGAATGGTGAACAATCAAGGGGGCAAGATTTGGGACTTAGACCAATTGATGTGCAGGCCCGAATGTCCTCCGACTTCCTCTATGATCTGCAGGGCATTTTGTAAAGGGCCTGGGTCTGCTGGATACAAAATTGTGTCATCAGCGTACATCCCTATTCTTTCTTCCCTCTCACGGATCCGCAGCCCGGAGATACCCGGTCTAATGCGCATCGCGATAGCCAATGGCTCCGCCACCAGAGCATAAAGCAAGGGGGACAAGGGACAGCCCTGACGGGTCCCCCGCTCCAGATCAAAATAGTCTGACAAATAGCCATTTACAAGGACACGGGCCCTAGAGGAACTATATAGTAGCTGTACCCACCTTATAAAACGAGGGCCAAACCCAAAGCGTCTCAGACATGCAATTAAATAGATTCACTCAACCGAGTCAAAGGCTTTGGCGGCCACCACTACCCTCGTGCCCGAGTTATCATGAGTCGCTTGAAGGTTCATGAATAGTCTTCTAATATTCATGGCTGTATTTTTAGCCAGCATGAAACCTGTCTGGTCCAGATGTACTAAGGACAGGATAACCTTATTAAGGCAGGTGGCCAAGATTTTGGCTAAAATTTTTGCGTCCACTGACAACAAGGAGATAGGACGGTAGGATTTCGGATAGTTAGGAACCTTGCCCGGTTTCGGAATAACTACAATCCTAGCCTCGGTCATAGAGGGTGGGACTGAGCCTGTATCAAAAATGTGCTGATATAGTTGCTTAAGTCTTGGGATCAGTATGTCTGAGAAGGTGCCATAAAATTCTAAAGGGAGCCCGTCAGGTCCGGGGGCCTTTGATCTGGCCAACTGGGCCATCGCTTCCGTAATGACGTCTGTAGAGATAGGGGCGTCGAGGAGAGCAACTTGTGTTACTTTAAGACGAGGAGTGGAAATAGTATTGAGAAAGCTTTCTGTGTCCTGTTCGCTATGTATGGTCTGAGAGGTGTACAGGGAGTGATAAAATTCCTAAAATTCCTCCGCCACCTGCATCGGATCGGTGAGAGGCCGGCCCTCCGCCGTTCGCAGTGTCACTACCACCGGGAGATTAGTATTCATGTGGGCTAAATACGCTTACAATTTCCCTGCACGTTCGCAGTGTTCAAAAATCCTTTGTTTCCTGAAAAATAGATGTTGCTTTGATTTTTCTATGTGCATTTGGGTGACCATCCGCGCCTGTGCTTTAACCCTCAACAAGGCCTCAGGAATGAGTCCCGAGCATTTTCAACCTCCAACTCACTGAGTTTGTCCATAGAAGCCCGCAGCACCGCAGCCGAGGAATGTTTAAGTCTATTGATCCTATTCGTTAGTACCATACAAGCATGTATCTTAAACGACTCCCATACCGTACCTATCGTGGAGGTGCCCTGATTCTGGCTAAAAAAGAATTTAAATTCTTCTGATACAGCCTCACAGTTTCCAAGAGCTGTGAGCCAATATGGGTTTAGCTTCCACAAGCGAGGGGGGGACCGGTTCAACAACCCAAGTTCTACCCAGTATGGGGCATGGTCTGAGAGGATGCGAGGGGCGAACCCCGCCCCCGTTAAGACCGGCAGTAACAGGCTGGAAATAAAAATGTAGTCTATATGAGACATAGTACCATGACTAGTGGAATAGCATGAGTATGCCCTGGTGGTGGGATTTAGGTGTCTCCATATAAGCAATGAGAAATCAGACATTATCCTAGATAGCCTAGTGAATCTCCAATGGCGGGCTGATCCCTTTCCCTCTGCATTCGATCCAAGTCTGGGGACATGACCATATTGAAGTCTCCCATCCACACAGCCGGGACTGCCGGGTACTGGGCCATAAAGGCCGGGACTCATTGACGATCTCCGAGCTGTATGGAGGGGGGACATAGCAGGCCAAAATAAGCAGCGGGGAACCTTGAATAACAGCATATACAAATACATAATGTCCTCCCCGATCCGAGACCACCGCTATCAATTCAAAGGGGACCGATTTAGCCACTAGAAGGGAGACTCCCCTGGACAGGGGGGTATGCACCAAATGGTACGCCCATCCCGCCTAAAAGCAGCTTGCAGATGGCCCGTGGCATGGGTTTCAACCAGGGCTATAATCTGGGCCTTTTGGGATTTAAGAAACTTGAGCACCGCAGTGCATTTAATTTTATTACGCAGCCCCCGGGTATTCCAAGTCATAAATTTCAGAGAGTCCATGTCACTGGTGAATTAGAAATAGGAGGATCATGGGTTACTCGGATTGGAGCAGATGAAGGCATAAATGCAGCAAGTAAATTCCGGGCGTCAGCTCGGTGACTCCATAGAGAAGAATTTACAACTTTGATCTTGCAGTACATTTTGAAGTCCTGTTGCAAAATAGGTAAAAAAGAAAATAAATGCTCAACTGGAGCAAAGTCAAAGTTACCCAGCCCAGCGCCTCCCCAACATGGTGTGGGCATATGAAACCCAAACTGGGGTGAGGGCAGCAGCTGCCAGCTCGCAGTGCCTGCCGACAGTGAGGTGCCCACGTGGGGACAGTCCGATAGACCGTGGGGTACAGACACCTCTCCAAGGCCGCCGCTCACCCAATCAACAATAACTAAGGGGGCAAACATTCCTCTGGTCGCAATGATCGTAGTGCGTCTGCACTACAACAAGTTAGTAAAGCTGTATGTTGCAAATAGGCCGTTGATTGGGGAGAAGAAAACAGGAGTAATGTCACACAGAGCACTAAGTTTCATCAACGCCGGGGGGGCAACTGAGACAAGGAGGGAGGGATCCATACAGAAGAGGGGAGAAGCCAGCAAAGCAACAGTCACAGTTTATGGAGAAGTGAAACGAGGAAACATGTGGCTTCCCCCTATGAACCGTTCAGTGTTCAAATCAGCCCCGGTGCACCCTGTGGCTACGAGGAGGGGGAGGCAGGGTGTCCCAGCAAAAATCAGGGGTGAACAGGGGTGCATCCGACCAGCAGAGGGTGTATCCAGGAATGAGTGCGACAGGGTCAGAGGATCAAAAGCAGGCAAAAGAAGAGGGTGCAGCGTTTACTCACAGTTCAGGAGCAGGTATGTCAGTCCATCGCGGGGGGTCACGGACTGCGGTCCAGCCAAGCAGTCGCCGCCTCCGAAGTATCAAAGAACTGCGCCCGCCCATCCTCCTCCACCCGCAGACGAGTGGGGAAGAGCATAGCATACTTGAGGTTTCTGACCCGCAGGCAGCGTTTGACCTCTTGGAAGCGGGAGCGCCGTCTCTGCACCTCCCTGGAGAAATGCAGAAAGACCGCAATATGGGCCCAATTAAAGGGGACATTACCTTTGTCCCTGGTTAAACGCAGGATCTTATCCTGGTCTCTAAAATTCAGAAACTTGGCGATAAATGTCCATGGTGGAACGCCAGCAGGCGTGGGTCTCGCGGGGATCCGGTGAGCTCGCTCCACCGTGAACATAACAGAGAAGGCCTCTCTCCCATAGGTTTTGATCAGGGGGTCCTCCAGGAATGTCCCAATGTGTTACGTACCTGACGGTGGAGTCTGTCTTGTGCAGGGAACAACCGCTCTTGCGCACCCGATTCAAGGACCCCTGGTAGTGTAGACAGAGGCCCGAGAGTGCGGGATGGCACGAGGGCTGGATGGTCACAGATGTTTGGAGTGAGGTTCCAGAGGGTCGTGCAAAGCAGGAGAATGGTCGTACAAGCAGAGTTGGCAACGTGCAGGCAGAGAGGTACAAAAGGGTTAGGCAAGCGGATCGTCAAGTTCAGGCAAAGGTTCGTTAACGGGCAGGCAGCGGAGGTACAGAGGAGTAGACAAGCGGATGGTCGTGGATAGCCGGGGTCGATGCAGGTAGCGGACAACAGGTCAAGGCAAGCCGGGTCAAATGGAAACAGGAAAAACACAGGAACAGGTAGGGAGCTGAGGCACACAGGTCTGGAACGCTGTAGAATGAGCAGCAGTTCAATGCAAGAGTCCCTGGGTTTAAATAGGCGCCGTTTGGCGCCGTTTCCGGCGCGTGCACAGCCGCGCGCGCGCACGCGGGTGCGCACGGGAGCGCGCGAACGCGCACGGGAGTGCGCGCACCACCGCGGAATCGCCCAGAATGCTGGCAAAAGGGTCTTTTTCCTAACACAATGTCTGCGCCCTCCGCCCCCTCCAGCAGACCGATGAAGCGGAGATTGTACCTCCTCAGGCGATTTTCCATGTTGTCCTGTGTCTGTGCAAGCTGCTTGATGTCACTCTGTAGCTCCTCGGTTGTGTGGCGGAGGGGATGGATGATGTCTTCGGCCACTTGGTCCTCGGCCTCCTTCACCCGATCCCGGAGCTTAGAGACGTGCTGTCTGATGAGGGAAACCTCCACCTTCATCTCATCTATCTTTGCTCTCAGGATGGTCTGGCAAAGAGAGACTGCTTCTAGGATTTTCTCCGTGTCCGCCGCCACATGGTGCAAGGTGGAGGAGGCCTCAGCGCCATCTTCGGCCTGTGCGTCCTTTTCCTGGCGCCAGTATTTCGCAAGCTGGCTGGTGGCCTCCGGTGCTTTTTTGGTCAAAGACATACAGGCAGACGTTCCCTGAGCTATGGCAGGTCCCCGGGTATCAAGGAGCACGGTCGATAGACTCAGGATAAGCGTTGCAGGATGGATATGGCATGGAGCTCTTTCCTCGTGCAAAAAAAAGTTTGCTGTAACTGCTTATAAAGTATTAGCTGGTGTTTAAAATCTGTTAGTGTATTAAATTCTGATAGCACATCCATAGGTGTGCTCAGCTTATTGCATTAGGATGTGCACCACAAAGTGCAAACAAACATATATATATGTCCAAAGGGCAGAGGACGGTGCCAGTAGGGCAAAGATTGGTGTCAGTAGTTTATTTTCATTTTATTTATCTTTTTAAATTTTTGTTTTTTTATTATTTTTTACATTACATTTTATTATTTTTTTTACAATTTTTTTAGGAGGCCTGCTGGGGGGCTTTGGTGAAATTTCAGGGGTCTAAACAGACCCCTGATGTTTCACTTTCAAGACAGAGAAAGAGACTGAGGACAGAGATTCCCCAGTTCCTTTATCTGCAGCCAGGCAGCAGGGGGAATCTGCACAGTACAGGGTGATTAGGGTGTGCCCAGGCACACCTGCCACCCTATGTGCGCACACCTATGAGTACATCTAACACTTCCCTTCCCCCAGACTGATAATGCTGCTGTCCAAAGATGCTTCCTGTGCTCATTCATCCAGAGTGCAGGCATTCTAATACAGTAGGTGTGCTACTGTCCAGGGGTGAAAACAGGAAAAAAAGGTTATTCTGGAGTTTATCTTGATTCATTTGCAATAAAAGTGTTAACTAGAAATACCCTTTTTCTAAAGTAGATGAAATCGTGTAGGATTTCACAGCCACTACTCACAACACTGGAGATAAATTCAGTGAGGAAAGTGGAAAAATAGCACGGGACCCACTGGTATTGCTATCTTATAGAATTGATGTTGATGTAAATGATCTGGACCCCGGGCAGACGGCTTCTACACTCCAGAGGATTTCTGCGGTCTCATTGGCTTGTAGTGTAATTTAACAAGAATGGAAACTGAAGAGCCATACCACCGCTAAAAGGTCCCTATACAACGAGGAGACAACCCAAAAAGTATCCATGTTTTGGGGGTCTGACTCCAAGAGCACCCCCTTTATCAGGGCTTGATTAACAACAATGTAAAAAGACTAGAGGTGAAATAGACCTTTCATTTTGTTTTTTTCCCAGTGAGACTGCAGACACAGGCCTTGTTAGCAGCTGGTTTGGCAGAAAGCAAAACTGGGAAAACAAGACAAAAGTAAGGCGCACACACCTAGTGAATTACCAAAAATAATTTAATTGAAATAAAACAGTTACTCACAAAATAGGCATCACAGAGCCACATGGAGACAAGATGTGATAGAATCAAAGCACAAAGCAGGATGAAAGCTGACGTGTTTCGGGGGCGCACCCCCTTCCTCAGAGCATAACAGTGAGGAGACCACCTATTTGGTACAGAAGCATGTTCACTGATGTGGGCTACCATCCATATATCAACAGTCCAGAGACAGCCAGAGACAGTACGAGCTGGGCTCAATAGGTGTAATAAGCAGTGATTCAGCAAGCAGCGATATACAGCAAGAAGAAAATGGTTGTATTGCTATACTGTGATTACACTGTGGTACATTGCAGTAGTAAATTGTGAGAGAAAATACTGTAAAAACAATACCGTTATATAACAGCCCTATAAAGCCATAAAAACTGAGAGACTGTGACCTCCTCCCCACTCTCTTTTTTTTTTTTTTGCAAGTGGCAACATACCCGACAATTGTGTAGTATTTGCTACACCTAAGCTTTGCTAAGCTTTGAACTATATGCTTTGAATTATCTCCTGTGGTATATTCAGTGTCAAAGTTCTGTGCTATATCTAGGGTAAAACCCTGTGCTGGTCTCTGACTAGTGCTATACTCAGTGCAATATTGAATGCTGGGTCCTGTATAAAAACTCAGTGCTATACCCAGTATATTCAGTGTAAAAAAAAACAGTGCTGCTTTATGCCCAGGATAAAACGGTTATATTTAATGCTGAGTCCTGTGTAAAAATTCTGTGCAGCTTTATACCCAGGGTAAAACTTGTGCTGCACTCTGACTAATGCTACACTCAGTGCTATATTCAATGCTGGGTCCTGGGTAAAAACCCTGTGCTGCTTTATACCCAGGGAAAAATTTTGTGCTGGACTCTGACTAATGCTAAACTCAGTGCTATATTCAATACTGGACTCTGACTAGTGCTACACTCAGTGCTATATTCAATACTGGACTCTGACTAATGCTACACTCAGTGCTATATTCAATACTGGACTCTGACTAGTGCTACACTCAGTGCTATATTCAATACTGGACTCTGACTAGTGCTACACTCAGTGCTATATTCAATACTGGACTCTGAGTAGTGCTACACTCAGTGCTATATTCAATACTGGACTCTGACTAGTGCTACACTCAGTGCTATATTCAATAC
>BLSH010094400.1:1176565-1200267 GCA_018402905.1 Glandirana rugosa
CCAGAAGGTAAGTAGAGGGAGAGATTATACCTACTCCAACATACGGGGTGCATCCAGCTCAAAACACTTCTACCAACGGCGGGGGTCGGCGACCTTTTCAAGGCCTTGGTTCCCATCGCCTATGGCCAAGAATTACCAATGGGCCAACTCGAGGGACATCAGATGCGTACCGGCCTCGCTCACTAGGAAGAAGAGATGTTTCTTCTATGGCCGGGGCCGGCCCCTGCACCTACCAGACTATTTGGGGAAGAACTACAAAAGTAGGTCCATGCTAAATTCTCGGCGATTAAGTCCGAGCCTTTCCCCCATTTAGGAGGGTTTTCCAAGAAGGGGGCTGACAAGCTTCCGCCGCATAGGCCCTATGATTGTCCTATCAACCTGCTGCCCGGAGCTGAAGTGCCTTTTGGGAGGATTTACCCCCTTTCCGAGCCTGAATTAGCGGCTCTTAAATCGTACCTGGATGAAAACATCAAGAAGGGGTTTATCAGACCATCCACGTCCCCGGCCGGGGCCGGTATCTTCTTTGTAGAGAAGAAGGATCACTCGCTCCGGCCATGCGTAGACTACAGGGAGCTCAACCGGGTAACCATTAAGAACCGGTATCCGCTACCCTTGGTTCCGGAACTTTTCCAGCGGCTGGGGGCGGCAACCATCTTCACAAAACTCGACCTACGTGGGGCATACAACCTCATCCATATTAGAGAGGGAGATGAATGGAAGACCGCTTTCCGCACTCGTTTTGGGCATTACGAATATCTGGTGATGCCCTTTGGCCTTTGTAATGCCCCAGCGACATTCCAGCACCTTGTCAATGACGTATTCCGGGACTTCCTGGACCTCTTCGTGATAATATATCTGGACGACATCCTGGTCTTCTCTACTTCCCTGGAAGAACATCGCAGGCACGTCACCAAGGTTCTGGGGCGACTCCGGCAGCACGGCTTGTACGCCAAAGTGGAAAAATGTTCTTTCGAACAGCCAAGCATGCATTTCCTGGGATTAATTATCTCCACAACAGGCATCCATATGGATCCCCAAAAGGTTTCCACCATCTTGGAATGGCCCGCACCAACAGACCAAAAAGGGGTACAGAGGTTCGTGGGTTTTGCGAACTTTTATAGAAAGTTCATAAAGGGATTTTCTGCCATTGTGGAGCCTATCACTCGCTTGACCAAGCAGAACATCCGATTCGGGTGGTCCCCCGAGGCTCAGGACGCCTTTCAGAGACTCAAGTACCTTTTTACTTCAGCTCCCATCCTGAAACACCCGGATCCAGCCTTGCCATACGTCCTTGAGGTGGACGCATCAGAAATGGCAGTAGGGGCCATTCTGTCCCAGCGTCAGGGTGTCAAGGCCCTACTTCATCCAGTAGCCTTCTTCTCCAGAAAATGAACCGCACCAGAGCGGAACTATGATGTGGGAGACAGAGAGCTACTGGCCATCAAATCGGCTCTAAAGGAATGGCGGTATTTACTGGAAGGGGCTTCTCATCCTGTCCTCATCTTCACGGATCATAAGAACCTGGAGTACCTCCGAACAGCAAAGAGGCTCAGACCTCGGCAAGCCCGCTGGGCACTGTTCTTCTCCAGGTTCCACTTCCATTTGACATACCGCCCAGGGTCGAAGAATGGCAAGCCTGACGCCCTGTCCCGGATGTTCTCGGAGCCAGGAAGTACTGTCCCACCTGACACCATACTGCCGGCACGGAATTTCCTTCTGTCCGATGAGGACTTTCCTTCCCAACTCCGTCGGGTGCTGGCCGGTTCCACTGTCGACAGAGACCCTCGACTGACTGTCAGGAATGGACTATGGTGGCGAGAACAGAAAATGTTTATTCCACCAAGTTTGCGTCTCAAGATCCTGGGTCGGTGTCACGACCATAAACTGGCCGGTCATTTCGGTGCTCGAAAGACCGCAGAGCTCATCTCTCGGTCATTCTGGTGGCCCAACATTACCGAGGACTGCAGGAAATATGTTGGGGCCTGTCCTGTCTGTGCCAGGAATAAAACGGACAAGGCTAAAGCCTGGGGTCTCCTGAACCCTCTCCCCATACCCGAGCGCCCGTGGTCGCAACTGGCGATGGATTTTATTGTGGAACTTCCCCCGTCTGAAGGCTTTACGACCATCTTCGTCATAGTGGATCGAATGACGAAGATGGCACACTTCATCCCCATGAAGGGGACCCCCTCTGCGGCCGAAACGGCCAACACTTTTATAAAAGAAGTCGTGCGACTTCACGGAGTGCCCAATAATATTGTGTCTGACCGGGGGGTCCAGTTCACGTCCAGGTTCTGGAGAGCCTTATGTTCTAGTTTGGAGATTGAGCTCGCATTTTCGTCCGCCTACCATCCGCAGACCAACGGCCAGACAGAGAGGACGAACCAAACCCTGGAACAATATTTGCGCTGCTTTGCCTCTTTTTCACAGGACGATTGGGTTGCACTGCTGCCGGTGGCCGAATTTGCCTATAACAACACCATTCACTCGGCCACCCAGCAGTCCCCATTCTGGGCCAACTATGGATTCCACCCTACATTTCTGCCCGACCTGAATCCGGAAAGTTCCGTCCCAGCAGCGCAAGATATCACCAGCTTCCTCCAGTCCAACTGCAAGATTCTACAAGAGACGCTATCAAAATCTCAGGGATCCAACAAGGAGGCTTATGACAAAAGGAGGCGGGGGAGCTGGAGCTCCAACCAGGCAATCGTGTCTGGCTATCTACCAGGAACCTAAAGCTGGCCTGCCCTTCAAAGAAGTTGGGACCAAGATTTCTGGGGCCCTTCCCAGTTAAGAGGAGGATAAACCGGGTGGCATTTGAATTGGACCTCCCGCCATCCCTGCGGATCCACCCGGTTTTTCATGTATCCCTACTGAAACCTATGGTCCTCGACCCCTTCACGGGTCGGAAGGTGGGCCCACCGGATCCAATCTTAGTCAACGGAGAGGAGGAGTTTGAGGTTGAAGCCATCTTAAACAGCCGCCGGAGAGCTGGGGGGACCCAGTACCTAATCAAATGGAAGGGATTTGGCCCGGAGGAGAACTCCTGGGAGCCTGAGGAGAACATCCACGCCCCCGGACTGATCCAGGCCTTCAGGAAAAATCGCCAGGGTGGTGGTACCCGGTGAGGCATCCGGAGGCTGCCCCTTGGGGGGGGGGGCAATGTTAGGAAAGGAACATTTTGGCTAAAAAATGTGTTCCCGCGGTGGTGCGCACGCCTGTGCGCGTTCGCGCGCGTCCGTGCGCGCCTGTGCGCGCCCGCGCCGGAAACGGCGCCAAATGGGGCTATTTAAACCTGGAGACTCCCTCAGCAAGTGCTGCTCGCTCTACAGCGTTCCCGACCTGTAAGCCTCAGCTCCTGATACCTGTTCCTGTGTTTGTTCTGCTCCTGTTGACCCGGCTTGTCCTGACCTGCTGTTCTGCTACCTGCACCGACCCCGGCTACCCACGACCATCCGATTGTCTGCTCCTTTGTACCTCTGCTGCCCGCCCGTTAACGAACCTTGCTTGGACTCTGACTCCCCGTTTGTCTGATCCTCTTGTACCTTCCTGCCTGCCTGTTGCCAACCCAGCCTGTACGACCATCCTTCTACCTGCACGTCTTCTGGAGCCTCACTACACCATCGGTGACCCTCCAGCCCTCGTGCCATCCCGCACTCTTGGGCCTCTGTCTCCACTACCAGGGGTCCTTGAATCGGGTGCGCAAGAGCGGTTGTTCCCTGCACAAGACAGACTCCACCACCAGGTACGTGACACTGTGTGGTGAGGGGAGCCCCAAGCCTGGTGGGGGTAAACCTTGCCAGGGAGAGCTCGGGTGTAGCCAGGAGGTGGAAGATCCTGGTGGCAGACACAAGGGAGCGGAAAAGACAGCGTAGAGAGAGAGAGAGCACTATCTGGAGAGATCTCTGGGTGGAACTACAAGTCACAGTGGTGAGTGACACACAACCTGGGTTAATTGTAGAAGCATGCCGGAGCAGATTGGGATGAGAGACAGTGTGAGAAGGATGCAGAAGTCAGTCAGGAACTGTGGTGTCATGTTGGCAGTGGAGAGGACCGGTGCAGCCAGGAGGGCTGGTGGGGTCCTGAAGAGGATGGGCTGGGAGCAGTAGTCCATCAGACCAGCTACCACAGGAGAACTGTTCTTTTTGTCTACACAACAGGGATCCACTATCCCTACCTGTAATGGGTGAACCGGAGGCTGTGCTAATCTGTGGCAGGCCTCACATGTGCTAGCTGGGCCGGAGATGAAGAGAAAATGGAGGCTGGTAAATTTCCTTCCAGGCCTCAGGAATAATGCAAGCAATGTTCAGGAGTGAGGGAAAGGAGTGTAATGCAGCAAGTGAAGAGCTGGAGGAAGATTGAGTTGTATATACATGGAGAATGTATATAATTCGGTCTGAATGATTAACTAATTCTCTGGGGCATCCCACAACACCCCAATGCCTATCCAAGTTATTTCCCCCAAATAAAATAACAAAACAAAGTTCCAGCTTGCTTAGTGACTCTGGGTGCGATATGGATGTGATTGAGGGCAGTGTGAACGGATGAACCACAACTTCCAGCCACTCCCAAGGGAGAACATGGCTACATAAACATAAGATATGTTTGGTAAAAATTGAAGACCAGAACAGTAGAAAGTTCACATGGTGAATGTCCCTCTTATTTTATCATTTATGTGGTGAGCAGCTCTTGTCACAGATGAACAGTAAGCTATGGGCAGCAGTTAAGGCCTTTCCCCAATGCTGAACTCCTCTTTACCTATAGCACCCACTTATCAAGGACGCTCCATAAGCATACCCACAGGAGTCATCCTGACGATGTTGATAAGCGAAATGCATTGAAGCTGCGCGTCTGCCATATGTGACGTCATTTCCAGTTTTCGATCTGCTTTAAACATTTTGGCGTTTGAACACATGCCGGCTTGGACCGATCGGTGTGCAGGATAATTGAACAGGCAGGTTGTGTTGGTGCTCAGGGGCGGCCCGTCCATTAAGGGCTCATGGGCGCCGTCCCCTCTGTCCTCGCCACCCCCTCTATGCCATGGATAGATTCATGCATAGCATGAATCTATCCATGGCCGCCCGCCACCACCTCCTATTCATTCGGCCGGCCCCACTGAGGTGCCGGCCGCATGAATTACAGCTACGAGGGGTTTCTTTGAAGCATCTCATTAGAGCCGTAGGCTCTAATAGGCTTCAATAAAGTGTGGCTAGTGGCGCAAAGCGTGTCGCCACAAGCCCTTAGAAAGGCAAATTAAAATTTGCCTTTCCCACATTAAACCGCTCTGTGCCAATCAGGAAGTGCCAGTATTTTACCGGTTTCCCGATTTGCAGAGAAGACAGGCAATCCTATTGGACGCCTTTCTCTTCAGAGGAGGAGGGAGATGCCTGCTTCATCGCTCCCCACTCGCTGGACACTGCATGCTGCCCACCCGCTGCCTGCTGCCCGCTCCTAGATGGGGTAAGTGCGGGACTTTGATGTCCCGACTACCCCGGGGGGGGACTGTCAGTGCTGCGATCCCCGTGGTGGGGGGGCTGTGTACCCCTATCTATGGTGCTGTATATATCTATCTGTGGTGCTGTATATGCCTATCTATGGTGCTGTATACCACTATCTATGGTGCTGTATATATCTATCTGTGGTGCTGTATATACCTATCTATGGTGCTGTATGCCCCTATCTATGGTGCTGTATATATCTATCTGTGGTGCTGTATATACCTATCTATGGTGCTGTATACCCCTATCTATGGTGCTGTATATATATATATCTGTGGTGCTGTATATATCTATCTGTGGTGCTGTATACCCCTATCTATGGTGCTGTATATATATATATCTGTGGTGCTGTATATATCTATCTGTGGTGCTGCTGTATATACCTATCTATGGTGCTGTATATATCTATCTGTGGTGCTGTATATATCCCTATCTGTGGTGCTGTATATACCCCTATCTGTGGTGCTGTATATACCTATCTGTGGTGCTGTATATACCACTATCTGTGGTGCTGTATATACCCTTATCTGTGGTGCTGTATATCCTTATCTGTGGTGCTGTATATACTCCTATCTGTGGTGCAGTATATCCCTATCTGTGGTGCTGTATATACCCCTATCTGTGATGCTGTATATACCCCTATCTGTAGTGCTGTATATACTCCTATCTGGGGTGCTGTATATAGCCCTATCTGTGATGCTGTATATACCCCTATCTGTGATGCTGTATATACCCCTATCTGGCGATGCTGTATACCCTATCTGGTGATGCTGGGCTGTATACTCCTGACACAATGGGTGGAATCTATAAGGGGTGGGGCTTATGAGAAGTGGGAGGGATCAAAAAGGAAGGGTGGGGTCTGGCACCCCCCCCCCCATCCTAAAATTTCACCAGTTGCCACTGTTGGTGCTAACTATAGCACCTTTAAATGTGAGTGGCAATTTTTTTATTCTTATGCCTTGTTTTGACTTTTAATAAAACGGTATCACACTATCCTGGATTATTATATCTCCCTGGGTCTCGGTTATTGATGTTTGAGGAGATCAGCTGGTGGTAGTTTCCCATATACCACTCCCAAGGACATTGTGAAAACAACATGCTAAAAGGGTGGTACCCTATGACACCAAAGGCGCATATCATAGATGCTGATGGTAAGCGTGCATTTTGTACACTTTGTGTTGGAGCACTTATATGAGGAGTATCTGAGGAACCTTTAAGACCAGGAGCATGGTCATTGAAGGCCTCTTCAGCAAGATTTAGGCACATTTTTTGGACTGCAATATTTATTAATAATTTTTTTAAACATTTATTTCACCTTTGGACTCTCAAGTATATTTGGATTGTTTTTTATCCTTTGTTCATATGCAATTATCACATATGTGTTAGCACCTTGCTTTTCATTGGCTTGTTTTTCAGAGGTGGTTTATTCACTTAAAGCGGCAGCTTCACATTTTTTTATCATACTGTCATTTTTGGTTGGCGTCAGGACTTACTAATATTTCTCCCACAGGAGTCTATGCCTTAGAAGCAATAGTCACGTGACTGCTCCAACTCAGCTCCATAGGCCGTGAGTGAGGAGCAGCGGTACAAACAGGTCACACTATACTGACATGCATGCTGCTCAGGAACTACTTTCCTAGTAGACATGGTTGTCTCATATGGTGTTGGGATAGGCACACTGGAGGAATTATATTACTCCTGGAGCCCTGAAAATGACAGGAGACTGTGTGACACTGCATGAAACAATTAGCAATGTACACCAGTCTTTAGGTTGGCACAGTGGGGTTAAGAGAAATGACTAAAGCAAAGAATGTGTAGAACTGGAGAAATGATGCCCTCCATTACTGAAGGATGGTTAAAAAAACTGGAGTTTCACAATGAAGCAGTTCAAGAACTGGACAGAGCAGTAATACTGTGCCTAAAGGTTCACAGAGTGTAGATAAGCATATAGTAAGAAACCAAATTAAGGTCAGGGTAGAATAAGTTGAAGACAGGTCAGCAACAAAAGTAAATCCAATAAATTGTAAAGAATTGTACCCACAAACCAAACAACCACTACAATATTTAATAAACTTATATTCTGACCATGCTCTTGATGGCCGACTGTCATGTGGAGAATTGCTTAGCACCCAGCTGTAGGTGGCCACAGCACAAGTTTGCTTGCATTGTACTTTGTGAGTGAAAAGAATTCGAACCAGACAAAATAACAGATAAAACAAACACATCTGAGGTAAACCTTTGCTGGAGCACGCCATCCTTCATTGCTGCTTAGGCCCTGAATCAAGGTTAACCACAGCAAAGGTCAAGTATACTTTTTGCTGGCACTCATAATGCAAATATAGCTGTGTTTTATAGTGACTTTCATTTTAACATTAAAAAAAAAAGCTATTAAAAGTATTAAGTGCAACAAGAGCTTTTGTCCCCCGATCCACTAGAATTCTAGCCATTCTGATTTGGTAATGATTTGCCACTTCCTGGAGTGATCAAACCTTGTTAACCTCCTCCTGCCAAGCACATATTCTTTTTGACCAGTGAGGTGGCCTGTCATAACAATGAGCCAATACAAATGCATAGGGGGCCAGCAGACAAGCTTTCGCACTACCAGAAAGTGTCAAAGATTTGTCTGGTCAGAAAGGCCTGGCATTCTGGGGGAGAAGGAGCTTGACTGAAAGCTCTAGGTGCATGTATTTGTTTTCTATTATATTAGAGTAACAGAGTGACTTGAAGTTTCAAGTTCTGTTTGCAATGATGTGCAGTTTTGATCATGTGCCATGACCAGTTGGTACAACGTTTTAACCATGATGTGACCTATTGCTTTTGCCATACTCTGTAAGTAAACAGACAGATCTAGGAAGAACCCCCATTTTCAGACTGTAATGCAAAGCAGATAAATATAACTCAGATGAGGCATTGTGCATTAAATACTGAGGCCTGCTTACCATGTGTTTTGCTAATATTTACTGTTTGTCTAATTCCTGCAGTAAAGCCAAGGAAACAACTCAGTAATATATGCCTTTACCAAACAAAAATGCATATATAAAATTATTTACAGTACTATAAATATGCAAAATGAATACACTAAATGTCACTTAGCTTACATTATAATTGGTCATTGTTTTCTGTAGGAAACAGGACTCCAAACATTTTATCTAAAAAGTTTATTGTCTTTCCCACAAAACGTTTATGGTTCTTTCCATTTCCTAGTATTGTTGGAAGATGAGCAGCGTTGGTCTATATAAACCTTAAGTGCTCTGTTAACAATTCATACAATTATGCAAATGTGTATTTAAATATACTGTGCACAAAAATCTTGAATTAATATATAATAAAGTGGTAGTGCAATAAATTATAGAATCGCTTGTCTCATTACATTTACTGTAAAAAATTCCATATACTTCAAAGTGCTAATACACTAAATTATACAATAAACAATATTCATCTACTGTAAAAGTGCAAAAATCAAAATAGAAAAAAAGAAAAAAAATCAATTTCCTATCTACATCTATTTCTGCAAGGGAAGTGTTTCTGACTACAAACTCTAGCAGCCATAAGTGCCATATCTCAATTATGTTAAAAAGCCAGGCTGTTGTTGACTCTTCTTGGCACTATGCTATCAAGCCTTAGTCCAGTGTTTTACAGGAGCTCTTTGGGTTTTGCATTGATTTCCTAAAACACTATGCTCAAGGAATAGTGATTATGACTCCATTTTAGTGCTGCTATGCAAAACCTATGATTTAGTGGAAATATAAAAGTATGTATAGAAGAGTATCCTGTTGACCACCAGATGCTTATACTCATACCATCCCACAGCACTGGGAACAAATTGCCATTTATGTAAAATAGAAAACATACCACTGCTAGAGTTTCGCTCAACATAAATGTATTATGTGATAATTTGATGATTGATTGCTGTAAATTGCAGCCATATTTTCCTAATAGTTTTTCAGGTTGTTTCTGTATGAGTGGGCCCTCCAGAATGTATCCCTCAGGTGTGCTATGTAAATGGGAAGAGAAAGGGTGAATAATCGTAAAAGCTTCTAACAGAATTATTGCATTATAAAGAAAGACCACATTGGCATGTTGTTTCTGATTCTCCTAGAGGACAAGTGCATTGTTCTTAAGCTACATGGGGTGAAGGAAACACAAAGCCTGTCAAATCAATGTACCTTAGCAATTCATGCCACATGGTAATCTGCATGTTCTGTCTATGTGTGAGACTTTAAATCATATGTCACAGTGTTCAGTGTTAGATCTAAGACATAACTCCTGCAGACCTCTCCTGCGTAGTTCATCAAAGACAGACATTAAATGTTTCAAGAAGTATCAGATGAAGGCAACCTTTTCCTCTGAGGTCAGCCTATATGGTAGCAACACTGTGATGAAGCATAAATATTGGTACTAACTGTCCAACTGTATGCTGTGATATGTGGCACTAGGTCACTGGTGGTCAACATTCCTGATACAGAGGGTCTCAATTGTGGTTCTTAAAATCACCAAACGGCCCCACATAGTATTCAGTGAAGGTATTTCTACAGAAAGTTGTCAGAAACTGAAGATATGCAATAGGAGATGGTCAGACACAATAGATACGCTATAGGGGTACTAGAATAGATAGTGGGAAGGAGACCAGCAATTGCAGTCTCTGCTGTTCACACTGGTTTTACCGGTACCACGTTCCATCATTTAAGATACTGAAAAATGTTGAATCCCTACCAAAAACAAGCTACTAGGACTTTAAAGGTACCACACCAAATATTTAAAATTCATATTTTTATTTTACAAAAAACTTTAAAAAGTTTAAAATGAGAAACACTCTAACTCATAGGTGTCAATTGTAAGAAAACGGCAGATACATATGTTGACAGTTAATGAATATATTCCCAGAGTTCAGATGGGGTGTTCGCTTTGGAGATTTTTGTAAAATAAAAATATGAATTTTAAATGTTTGGTATGATACCTTTAGCCTGGGTTCAGACTAATGCGATCCTCAGAGATCTATGTGATTGGCACCCGCACTGCGGCTTGGGGAGCACGGCGGGGTAAGAGTGCCTGATCAGTCCCGGGAACAGCAGAGCAAGAAGCTGGATCAACCGGCTGGACAGCAGAGCAGGATACTGGAACAGACTGGCTGGACAGCAGAGCAGGTTGCTGGAACAGACTGGCTGGACAGCAGAGCAGGTTGCTGGAACAGACTGGCTGGACAGCAGAGCAGTTTGCTGGAACAGACTGGCTGGACAGCAGAGCGGGATGCTGGAACAGACTGGCTGGACAGCAGAGCAGGATGCTGGAACCGACTGGCTGGACAGCAGAGCAGGATGCTGGAACAGACTGGCTGGAGAGCAGAGCAGGATGCTGGAACAGACTGGCTGGACAGCAGAGCAGGTTGCTGGAACAGACTGGCTGGACAGCAGAGCAGGTTGCTGGAACAGACTGGCTGGCAGGCCGAGGTCAGGGCGGGCAGAGATCAGGCAGGGGTGAAGGACAATCCGGGTCAAGGTCACAAGAAACAGGTACTGGAACACAGGTTTCAGGAATGCAGAAGCTGCAGACCAAACAGCAAAGTGACAGTGCAGAAGCCCAGCTTATATAGGTCTTCTGGCGCCAACATTCGTATGAGGCGTGTGCATTGATGCGCACATGCGCGTGCTCCAGTGCGCGTGCGCCGGAAGGATCGGATCGTTCCGTGGCCATCCTGACAGAACCCCTTGGAATTTCATGATCGAGAGTTCATAATGTATCTCCAGTTACACTACAGAATGTGATAGAGGACTTTAGTGCAGTTTTTGAAGAAGGCTTCGGCATGTATATAGGCCCTCCTGTTTCTTTCAAATTAGACCCTACAGTAACCCCAATTCGTATGAAACCGCGCAAAGTTGCATTAGCTCTCAGACCAAAAATTGATGCTGAGATTACACATTTTGTGGAGCAAGGTATAATTGAACCGGTAACACACCCTAAGTGGTGTACCCCAATAATTCCAGTATTGAAGCCAAATGGTGACGTTAGAATTTGTGCTGACTATATCAAATTCCAGCTGTACATGAAATTCTGTTAGCAAAAGGGAAGGTATTTGCCAAACTGGATATGGCACAAGCTTACCAACAATTATCTGTGGATGATGACGCTGAGGATGCACAAACAATAATAACACACAAAGGAGCTTTCCGAGCAAAACGTTTGCAGTTTGGAGTTTCCACTGCTCCCAGCATATTCCAGAAATGAATAGAGGACCTCTTATCTGGACTTCCAGGTGTAGTACCTTATTTTGATAATGTTCTTATTGGAGCGGATTGCATTCAGTCTTTTGACTTGTTTAGAAACTTTTTCTTGATGCCAGGCTCAAACTTAAAATAGAAAAGTGTGTTTTTGGGGTAAACAGCGTGGATTTCCTTGGATACAGAATTGATGAACACGGAATTCATCAAACTGATTCTAAGGTTAAAGCGATCCATAAAGCTCCAGTCCCAATAAATGAACAAGAGCTACAAGCTTTTCTAGGGTGACTTAATTTTTACCATTCTTTTTTGCCTTACAAAGCCATTGTTGCTGAATCCCTGCATCGTTTACTAGATAAAGATGTTCCATGGAAGTGGACCGACATTCATTCTACAGCTTTCAATGCTGCAAAAAAGCTGTTATAGTCTGACAGTGTACTTGTACACTATGATTTAAAAAAAAACTCACTCTTACCTGAGATGCTTCTCCATATGGTATTGGAGCTGCATTGAGTCTTGTTTTGGAAACTGTGTTGAGGCTCCTATTGCATTCTATTCAAGGAGGACCTTGTCTACGACAGAGAGGAATGATGCTAAAATTGGCAAGGAGGCTTTAGCTATTGTGTCCGGGGGTAAAAAGGTTTAATGACTATTTGTATGGGCGGAGGTTTACCATTGTAACAGACCATAAGCCTTTATTGGGTCTGTTCACCAGAAGTACTCCCACTCCTCAAATTCTTTCCCCACAAATGCTCAGATGGTCACTCATGCTGAATGCCTATGACTGTGATTTTGAATATCGTCCTGGAAAGAATATCACTCATGCTTATGGGTTAAGCCGGCTGGCCTTTGATTTCTCCTGATTTCCTTGTCCCTCCCGTGCCTGACGTTCTCATGTATGAATCAATTCCAAACCCTCCGTTACATCGCAGAGACATTGCTGATGTTACTGCTAAAGATTCCACGCTTGCTCGTTTACTCAACTGGGTGTGGAGGGGATGGCCCAAATCAAAAGTTGAAGAGAAGTTCAAAACATTTTTAGTGCTCCAACATGAACTGTCTGCCTATAAAGGTTGCCTATTGTGGGGAAACAGAGTGGTAATTCCAAAGGCAGGACAAGGTCAAGTACTGCATGCTCTCCATGAAGGATATCCTGGAATAGTCCGCATAAAAGCATTAGCTAGAAGTTATTTTTGGTGGTGTAAAATGGATGAAGTTATTGAGAAGTGGGTAAAGAACTGTGTACCATATCAATGCACCCATCATGCTCCACCTAAAGCCTCAGTACATCCCTGGGAAGTGACTAGGTCACCTCGGTCACAATTGCATATAGATTTTGCGGGGGCCTTTTCAAGGACAGATGTTTTTTTTTAGTTGTTGATTTTTTCTCAAAATGGTTGGAAGTTGTATCAGTTACACCCCCCACCTCAGCCACTATCATACGAGTTTTAAGGAGGCTGTTTGCTACACATGAGTTCCAGATACAATTGTGTCTGATAATGGAATGCAATTTACCTCCTCAGAATTCAAAGCCTTTATGGAAAGCAATCTTATTGGATATGTTACAATTGCACCATTTCACCTGTCATCAAATCGTCACGCTGAACGTATGGTTCAAACCACCAAAGACTCACTGAAGTGAATTGGAGATTGGAATCAGAGACTTGCAAATTTCCTTCTGCAACAACATGTGACACCATTTTCAAGCACTGGTTGTAGCCCAGCAGAGCTCTTAATGAACCGTCGTCTACAAACATGTTTGGATCATTTACACCCTGATCTGACATCGGAGTTACAAGAAAAGCAAGAATTGCATTTTAAAAAGGATTCCAATGTATCTGTGAGAGTGTTTGAGCCTGACAGTGCTGTCTATGCCAGAAACGATGCTGCCTTGCCTCGTTGGATACCGGCAAAGGTGCTTGTGGCTACAGGACCTTTGTCATACAAAGTACAAATTACTGACGGTAGAATATTACAAAGGCATGTTGATCAGATCCGAGAAAGAAGTGGTGAAATCGTACCTGCTGCTGGTTCTAGTGGTACTGGGATTCCAGTGATGCCAGATCATGGTGAACCATTGGTTGATACAGGTGCTATTCCTCCAGGAAATGTTGTTGCAGGGCCAGTTTCTCTCAGTCCCTCCCAGTTATCTCAAAGACTTTGAGGTCTAGGGGGAAGGAGTGTTATGTATTTAGTGTGTTATACTGTTCTCCATCCAGTAGGGGGAAGAATTGTAACATATGTTCACTTCTCTATTGTTCTTGGTAGAGCTATATATCTTATATATTGTTTCCTTTTTTACTGTTCCTGTATTCCTGTATGTGTGTATTGCATTGAGTAAAGATGTCCTGTGATGCATGTCCATGTCTATGGTGCAAATACTTAAAAGCGGTCAAAGCCCAGAGAGTGCTTTTACAGTCCTTGTACAAATCAATGACTCCACCTTTGTGCCCCCTCTTTGCAAGATCTAATATAAAAGATCAGAAGAGAAAAATCATAACAAGAGGAAAGGGGTGGCTATCACAAAAAATATTACAATAGTTCAAAAATGACATAAACCAAACCATCAAAGTGACTGCAAACGAACACCTTGTAAAATAATCTATTCTGTTTAAAATAGAAATGAAAGGCAAAACATTTGTGTATGGATATATAAAAATATATAAATACCCTTTCTTCCCTATTTTATAAGTGTTCACATATTCTCTGTTCGCAGCTGCATAACAGCTGGGGGAGGAGAAGCAAAAGCACACTGATCTGCTCAGTGAAAGACTGTGCAGGGGGGCGTGTCAGGAGAAGTCTGATCTGGATTTACATATTATTAACTACTATAAGCCCCTCAAAAAAATATTTTGCATTTACTGCATGCGGTAATTATGGTCATCGCACCTCAATGGGCAGGGCATGGAAATGTTTAAAAAAGGTGACAAATCACAATCTAATAAGCATTCGGTTAGTCTAACATCATTTGTTAGCTGTACATTGCATTGCTATTCCCTGCATCCCTAATGGAGCTATTTTTTTAGGTCAATTTGTTGGAGTTTCAGTCCATTCTAAGGAGGGTAAGGAGAAGAAGAAGGGTGGTTGGCAAATGGCTAAACCAGATCCTCAACCCCATGTAACCATTTCCAAATACAGTCACTTTACATATGGCCTAAGGCCTTCACATTACAATCATGTTCAGCAATGAAAAACAAAATGTATAACTGCTATTACATACTCATCATGATATACTATTGCTGTTATAAAAATTGCATTTTCAAACTGTATTGTAGGTGATTCTGGCCATTCTGGTCTGCCCTGGCTGCTAACCCCGCTCTTGAGGTGCGCAACATCTGCAGAATCTTACTACAATGCAGCAATTACTAAGACAAGACGTGCCATTGACCTTTGGGGTTCTTAAAAGTAGGTTCTGCTGTATCTCATTATCTGGTGGTTTTCTGTGCTATAGTCCTGAAAAAGCTGGCAACATGTTTTTGGCCTGCTGCATCCTTCATAACGTAGCTCATCGTGTAGGATTGCTCCTGGATATTGAAGTTCAAGACACTGATGACACTGATGAGGACCCTATTCCACCAATCCCAGAATCCTATCTTGATGAGCGTGATGATCAAGTCCATCAGTGCTTCATACAATGCTATTATTCAAGGTATGCATCAACTCTAAGGCTTCATGCACACAGGACTTTAAAAAAATGTCCAAAAAACGTCAGTAGCTTATCAGTGATTTTTTCAGCTTTTACCAGCGGTATTTTACCAGCGGTATATTACCGGCGTTTTTGCGCGTTTTTTTAACTGGGTAAATTATTTTCATTTTCCTGTAAATTCGCTTCAATATAGATGGGGAAAAAAAATAAAAACCCCAGAAATTAATTCTCATCATCCGTAAACGTGGCAACTTTTGCGCAAACCAATCAATAAACGCCGATTGCGTTTTTATTTTACTAAAAATATGAGGAAGAATATAAATTGGCCAAAACCGATGAATACATTTGTTTTTTTATATATTTTTTTTTGCAAAATTGTTGCTCTTTCTTTGTTTATAGCGGCGATCAGAAATGACGCAGCGGTGACCAACTACCACCAAAAGAAAGCTCTATTTGTGGGGAAAAAAGGACGCACATTTTGTTTGGGTACAACATCGCACGACCGCGCAATTGTCAGTTAAAGCGACGCCAAATCGCAAAAAGTGCTCTGGTCCTACAGTGGGAAATCCTTCCGGGGATTTTTAATCTTGTTCATGTTGAAATACTTGCATCATTTGAGTTGTGCAACTCAATAATAACCCTTGGCAATAAAAAGAGAAGACAGCAATGGCAGCCTATGTATTTGCTCAGTACTAGTTTCCTTAATCTAATCTGGATCCCGATTATAGTAGATTAAAAAAGAACTATGGCCAAAGCTTTTTTGGCCATACTTCTCTTGTGAGTCACAGGAGTGCACTTATTTTTGCTCTCCTGTGACCCAGAGTCAGCTGATACCAGGCTATTGTTCGCTACCAGCTGACGCCACAGAGACAGGCTCAGGAAGGATATTGACTGGCAGCTTCACCCTGCCCCTTTTTAGCCCAATGCTCCAGTCAGAGACTGCGGACATGGAACAGGAGACAGTCAGAGACTGCATACATAGCACAGGAGACAGTCAGAGACTGCGGACATGGTACAGGAAATGGTCAGAGACTGCATACATGGCTCAAGAGGATAAGGACCTAGTGGGGAACCCCTGATCTGATGCCTGATTCCAGGGGGGGGGCAATTGCCCCCCCCCCCTTGCCCCTACCTGCGGACGCCCATGGCCAGCACTATTAGCCAATCGTAAACTTGTTCAGTGCACATGTGTTGACTGCATTAGATAACAGGGAGAGCAGAGTCATGACTCATTATTGTGCTGCTGTTCCTTCCGCATCTCATCAGCATGCTGGGGTGTGTTTTTGATTTAGCTGTCCTCCTCCTGCAGAAAAGGTCAACAACTTGGCTGTGCTGTCTGGTATGGGTGCCTGGATCAATAGCGTAGCTGAGCAGAAATGCAAATTCAATAGTAGGTAATGCTATTTCTATATATACATTTTAATAGGGTATTCAACTGCCTGGCTGTAGTTCGGTTTTAATGCAAGCAGTGAAGGTATGTTCCAAGATCAATTTTTCCATGTAGGAAACTTCTCATCCTCTTGCTGCCAATCAAATCTTTGTAAAATTCTGCTCACTGAAAACACTTCTCATTAAGCTAATGATTCTCTAGTTTCTATATTTACTTAAAGTGGTAGTAAACTCTCCTATCATTCTCAGCCAAGGAAGCTGCCATCTTGGCCTCTGTTTCACCTACAACTGCCATGATGCAGCACATGTGATCAGCTATGACACCAGCCATTGGATGGTTTGACAGTTTGGTTTAGAGCACAACCAATGGGAGTGTTACATTTCCGACACGTGCCTGAAATGTTACTGGTTTTTAAACTGTTAAATGCATGGGTTTACTACCGCTTTAAGTATCTTTATGGTTAAAATTTGATTTTGATTTGTCAACCTTTACCGTCCATGATCTCCTTCACATTAACATCTTGCTTTTCTGTCATGGGAATCTATCTTCTCCAAGTTCTCATGCTGCTGCCTCATCAATTTCCTCATTTCCACTCTCAGATACCTATAGTAACGTGATTACAGTATGGTGGACTAACAACTGGACAGTAGCCTTAGAGGACCACTATACAAAAAAACATGTATCCATATTTCATTGTAGTGTAGCATCCTCTACAGTAGGTAGGTGCTAAGTGTTAAGGCTTTTTTTGACAGAGGAGGTAAATTTAGTCAGCCTGATTGTTTTGATTCTGGGTCGGGGAGTGGCCTAGGGAGTGACTGGTGACTGCAGGTAGTGACACCCTTTGGTAACCCCTCCTTTCTGGATTAGAAACTTCTGGAAGAAAGGGTGGGGAAGAGGAGGTGAAGCTTCCTGTGGTATGTTAAGGAGCTCTGACCAATCCCCAACCTGTATTGGCGGGGGCAGGCCTCCTTAAATACCTGGGATCAGCCCATTCTGAGAGGAGAGTTCGGGTGGAAGATTTGGAGATGGAATAGTGTGGAGGTTGTCGGAGTCTAGAAGGAGTTCCCAGTGTGGGTGGGGGGGGGGGGGTGGTGACCTCGGGCCTAGAAGAGCTTGGGTGCAGCCAGGAGGAGAGAGTGAGATCCTGGAGGAGAGGCACAAGGCAGAGCAGGAAAGGACAGTGGGAGAGAGCACTATTGGAGAGTTCTCCAGGAGAGGAACAAGTGACAGGCGTCGGTGAGTGATGCACTCTCTGAAAAGCTGGAAGAGGTACACCGGAGCAAATTGGGGTGAGAGACAGTCTAAAAGGGTACAAGAGCCAGTTGGGATTGTGGTGTTACTGTGTCAGTGGAGAGGGCCATTGCAGCCAGGAAGGCTGGCAGGGCCTGGAAGAGGATGGGCTGGGAGCAGTAGTCCATCAGTCTAGCTAGCACATATGTACTTTGCTACACTTCGGGGTCCCCAGGGTCACTGCCTGTAATGGGCGGTTTGGAGGTCGTGCTAAAACTACAGCAGGCCTCGCCATGTGCTAACTAGGCCGGAACCAAGTTTTGTGCAGGAGAGAGGAACAAGGAGTTAATCGTGCAGCAAGTGTTTGTGTTGGAGTGAAGAAGGAGAAGTGTATATACTAAGAGGTATATAGAGGTCCCATAAAAGAACTGTTGATCTGTGGGCATCCCATAATCATCCCTACCCTATCCAAGTTCAATCCCCTAATAAAAATACAAAAACAAAGTTACAGCCTGTTCTGTGACTCCGGATGTGAGGAGAAAGTGTGGGCAGTGTGATCAGGCGAACCACAACATTCAGCAACCCCTAAGGGGGCAATGGCTACACTAGTATTTGTATGTGGTAATAACTGTAATTATATTAATCAATTTATGAAAGAAAGTGGTTGTAAACCCTTACATATACCTATTGAAGTAACTAGCCTCAGGTGATACACAGATGAAACAAATTCTCCTACATAGACTACCGGTCAAACATTTTAGAACGCCCCCATTTTCCCAGTTTTTATTGAATTGTATGTAGCCGACAGTGGACTACAGTTACCTTGCTCCGAAGATCACCCCCGTCATTCTCTATCTATTCCTGTGTCCCTCTAGAGCTGGACTTGAGTAAGCTGACATCATATCTCTGAGCCAAGCAGGGAGGATTGTGGGATTAGTAGTCTCTTGAGTTGATGTCCAGGAGTCGTGAAACTACCCTCAGACTACACTTCCCAGAGAGCTCTCTGCAACACCAAAGACCTCTGGGAGAAACTATAAAAGGGCCAGCAGATCCGGCCCACGCTCTCTTCTTTCTGGGGTTCAACGAGTGTAGTAGACCTCTCTGCGGCTGTGCAAGAGGGCTGCTGCCTACCACATGGCCATCCATTGACTCCAGCCCAGCTCTGGAGGGCCCAACTCTGCTTGTTGTTCACGAGACATCACCGCAGCGACACCTCATCAGACGGATCCAACGATTGCCTGTGTCCAGCAGCTGGTAGGTCATCTCTGTCCATTTCACCAAAGGACATCTCATCTAGGATCGCTGTTCGGGAGGTTGCTATCCAGCTCTTCAGTTGGTGAGAGGGCAGTCGCCCATCGTTCACAATCCCTACCTGTTTCTCTTGCTTGGACACTGTGTACAGACACCTTGCCCACAGAAACACTTTATTGCACTACATAAGACACTGTACATAGACATCTATACCTGGAACTACTCTAAGGAATATCACTAGCTAGTTTAAGCTGTCCTGCTTACCTTATCATCACTGTGCCATATCTTGGATATAATTCAAAGAGCTCCAACTGCGGGCCTGCACTGTGGACATTGCTGTTACCATTAAATAAAGGGCCCCATCTTGCTCCTATTCTATCTGGTCTCTCATTAGGATGTCAAGATTTTATAGGCCGGCCTGGGATTCCCCCTTTAGCGTGGTATCACATTGCAGTAACTAGTGGGTTCTTTATAATCACCTGTTTTATTCTCTAACTGTTACTCCACTGTGCATATCCATATCCTATATCTGTGTGACTGAACTGTAATTAACCACTTCAGCCCCGGAAGGATTTCCAGCTTTAGGACCAGAGCCCTTTTTGCAATTCGGCACTGCTTCGTTTTAACTGACAATTGCGCGGTCGTGAGACGTTGTACCCAAACGAAATTTGCGTCCTTTTTTTCCCACAAATAGAGTTTTCTTTTGGTGGTATTTAATCACCTCTGCGTCATTTCTGATCGCCGCTATAAACAAAAGAAGAGCGACAATTTTGCAAAAAAGAAACAATTTTTCTTACTTTTTGCTAAAATACAAATCCAAAAAAAATATTCAAAAAAACATTTTTTTCATCACTTTTGGCCGATTTATATTCTTCCTCATATTTTTGGTAAAAAAAAAAAAATCGCAATTGCCGTTTATTTGCGCAAAAGTTGCTGTGTTTACAAATGATGAGAATTCATTTCTGGGGTTTTTATTTTTTTTTAATGTTTTACTAGTAATGGCGGTGATCTGTGATTTTTAGCAGTACTGCGATATTGCAGCGGACATGTTGGACCATTTTGACACTTTTTTGGGACCATTGGCATTTATACAGCGATCAGTGTTATAAAAATGCACTGATTACTGTATAAATGTCAGTGGCAGTGAAGGGGTTAGCCTGCAGGGAGCGCTGTAAGGGTTAACAGTGTTCCCTGGGTATGTTCTAACTGTATGTGGGCTGGCCTGGCTGGGGGAAGGGGGTGATCACGACTTCCATACAGAGGAAGCCTGTGATCACCACCCTTCCCCCTCTATGAGAACGGATGTCCGTGTTTACTTACACGGACCTCTGTTCTCTCACTGTGGGGGAGCCATCACAGGTAGCCGGTGGCGATCGAGTCCACCCTATCCGCGATAACGAGCCAACTTGCCACCATCACGCTGCGGCGGGCGGTCCGCAAGTGGTTAAGCTGTTTCTTTTGGGGGTTCCTCCCCTGAGTCTTGGCTGTTGTTCGGGACTCAGTTGCGCAGAACCCCTTTGTACATATATCTTTACTCCAGTAAAACTAGGAGAATATCTATCTAACCTGTGTTGGAGTGTCATTTAAAGGTGCCTGCAAAAACATGTCTGTAGCAGGGGTGTAGCAGGTGTAGAGGCAATTCTAAGCAGTCCTCAAGGGGGTAGGGCTACATGTAAAACTTTTAAGTCCAGTGAATAACTTATAATGGTAAAAAAAAGTGAGCGGTAAACTGCCAGAGGGGAAAAAAAAAGATTAGGTTAACAAAGAAAATTAAAAATAATGTATATATCAGAGTTATAGAAAAGGGTCTTTTCAATGAAGAAGTAATGGGTTAACAACTCACAGTTGTTCTGCAGCAATGTAAGTAAATTAAGCCTTGAATGTTTATGCTAACAATTCCTATAGGTGTCCCAATTTTTCTTGATTACTTACAAGCTCATTGTCTGTATAAAAACAGTGTTGAAACTGACTGTGTTACTACATCCTCTTAAGCAATATTGGGACAGTATTGTACTGCAAGAAGTAGTGTATTGCTCACAAAATGTTGAAATAATAGGCAATTAACAAAAGAAGACCCGGGGGGCTGCCCGGGCTATAGGCCCCAGGTCTCGTATTGCTGACAATCATTAGCCCCGAGTCCCAAGGCCTGGGGTTAGCCAGGAACTCGGGGCTATACAGGGCCGGACTGGCCTACCAGGATAGTGGTAGATTTGCCGTTAGGTCACTTGCCTTGGGGCCGCTTTGCAGGGTCGATCCTGGGCAGGTGCATGGGCTGCCTCTGAAGGGAAGGGGGGCGATTGCCACTGGATTACACAGAGCAGGGATCTGCCGCTTACCTGGCACGGCCCAAGTTTCATACAAAGTCCCACCTCCTGGACCGGCTCCTATGATGGACGTCACACTGGTCCAATGCCAGGACGTGTGACATGCATCATAGGGGCCAGTCCAGGAGGCAGGACTTAGTGTGACAGCAGCCGCCCGGGTAAGCGGGATCCCGCTCTGTGTAAACTGGTGGCTTTCCTCTCCCCATGTACTAGCAAGGCTGCGCTGATGGGCACTGGTGAGGCTGAGCTGATGGGCACTGATCAGACTGCACTGATGAGCACAGGTAAGGATGAGCTGATGGGCACTGATCAGGCTGCATTGATGGGCACTGATCTGGCTGCACTGATGGGCACTAATGTGAGGCTGCATTGATGGGCACTGATGTGAGTCTGCATTGATGGGCACTGGTGAGGCTGCATTGATGAGCATTGGTGAGGCTGCATTGATGGGCATTGATCAGGCTGCATTGATGGGCACTTGTGAGGCAGCATTGATGGGCACTGATTAGGCTGCACTGATCAGGCTGCATTGATGGGCACTGGTGACGCTGCATTGATGGGCACTGATCAGGCTGCATTGATGGGCACTGATGAGGCTGCATTGATTGGCACTTGTGAGGCTGCATTGATGGGCACTGGTTAGGCTGCATTGATGGGCACCGGCTGAGGCCTCACTGATGAGTATTGGTGAGGCTGCATTGATGGGCATTGGTGAGGCTGAGCTGATGGGCACTGATTAGGCTTCATTGATAGGCACTGATGAGGCTGCATTGATGGGCACTGGTGAGGCTGCATTGATGGGCGCTGATGAGGCTGCACTAATGGGCACTGATGCAGCTGAGCTGCTGGGCATTGGTGAGGGTGCATTGATGGGCACTGGTGAGGCTGCATTGATGAGCACTGATAAGGCTGTGCTGATGGGCAGTGATGAGGCTGTGCTGATGGGTGCTGATGAGGCTGCACTGATGGGCACTGGTGAGTATAATACACTCTTCAAATGTGCTTTAAAATGCATGGTTTTCCCTTTTATGAACTAGAAAATAATGATTTATGCTGTTGGGCTGGTATAATAATGCTATGGGTCTGGTATCAAATTATTTCCAGGGCTATTTTTTATTCCCAGTCCAGCCCTGGGGCTATAGTATGCAGTTTGCACACATCACTGCTCACTCACCAGGCAGTTCCCAGAATGAGAATAGCAGAAACCAAATTAATAATTTATTGAGGGGGGGGGCCGTTACACTGCCTTTGTGTGGCCGCCATCTAGTTCCAGTTCCGGCTTCCGGGTCTGTTTTAAAGCCCTCCCCTCCGCATCTGCTATGCTGCAGTCTGTCACCTGTAGGACAGCACTGGAACAGGCCGCAGCCCAGCCTGGCCAGGCAACAACCAGAAAGTGAGCCTAACCCCCCCCCCCATGATGCTGGGCTTGGGCTAGACTTACTTTAAAATGTGGTCTTTTTCACACCTAGCACCACCCTTGGACCATTATACCCCTTAAATGCGTAGGTCTTTCCTTTAGAGAAATTGCAAAGAAAGCCAAGGTGTCAGTGAGCAGTTTCCTACATCAAAAGGCTCTTGGAAACTGGGGGAAACTCTGACAGGAGGAGGTCTGGCAGACCAAGAGCCACAACAGAATCAGAAGACAACTTTATAGTCATTGGCTTGCGTGACAGGAGACTCACAGGACAACAGCTTCCAGCACTGCTTAGCAGCGGCGGCTGGTGTGGGAGGGGCGCTGGGGCGCCGCCTCCCCGCCGGCAAAAGATGAAAAAAAAAAAGTCAACCCCGCCCACCTACAGGTGGCGCCGGTACATTGACTTTCTTTTTTTTTTTTTCTTTTCGGCTCCTTGGTTGTCACATGACAGCCAAGTAAGTGAGCCTATTGGCCGGCCATTCAAGCCTATGCATGTGCGCTTCTTCCTGCGGCCATGCATAGGCTGATTGGCTGCCCTGAGCCTCCGCTCAGGGTGATTGGATGCGGGGCCGGGGGCGGGTCACTGTGGCAGCGGAGGTGACTTCCGCTCCCACAGAGACCATGACCGCCCGGGGACGACGAGGGGGGGACAGCCGCTTTCCGTGTGCCGAACTCTGCAGACCCAGCGCGCTCTCGCATGCCGAATCTCTGCAATAATCCTGCCTGCTGGATGGGGT
>BLSH010094400.1:1218666-1230668 GCA_018402905.1 Glandirana rugosa
CATTTCCTGAGGTCACCGTTGGATACTTCGAGACCACTTGAGGTATGGGTTCTCCCAATTTCATATTGATTTCCTTTTTGAAAAACAAATCAAAACCTATCTCACCTCTCTCTAATCTCGAGGACAGTTAAAAATAACGACAGACACGGAGGTAATTCCTCTAAGTGGGAGAGATAAACAGGACAAATGGTAATAGTAACTTTCACTTTCATTTTTCTTTTGTTGTTTAAAACCCAACAGGGGTCTTTTCATTATCTACCGTTTAGAAGGTTACCCCTGTTTTCAAGACCGTTCGACCACCAGGGGTTCTTTAAGGAAATTAAACGTCTCTAAAGGAGACTGAAGGAGGGGGGGTTATAACTGCTGTCAGATTTTTTTTCGCCATCTCTGTCCCATTGCGGAGATTTACCTTCACTTCCTGTCCCTTAGCCAAACAGGAAGTCAGAGGAAATCTCTGCAAATTAAAGGAATTTCTTGGGGACCACCAGCTTGCCAGAACTTTTGTCCCCATTGGAAGATTTGCCATCTATTACTTTTCTGGGGACAACCCAAAATTTGTTGTTTTCTTTTTACTTTCACTTTCAATGATAATGGTAAACAGGACAAATAGAGAGGGTGAATCTCCTTAATGGAGGCACAGACAGCAATAAAAATTGACAGGAGCTCTAATCTCTCTCCACTCTATCCAAAACTAAACAAAAAGTTTTTCCTTTAGTTATACTTTAACCCTCTTGGGTATGGAGTTCACCAGAGCTTCATAGGTTGCCACTGGAGTCCTTTACCACTCCTTCATGATGACATAACAGAGCTGGTGGATGTTAGAGACCTTGCGCTCGTCCAACTTCCGTTTGAGGATGCCCCACAGATGCTCAATAGGGTTTAGGCCTGGAGACATGCTTGGCGAGTCCATCACCTTTACCCTCAACTTCTTTAGCAAGGCAGTGGTTGTCTTGGAGGTGTGTTTGGGGTCCTTATGTTGGAATACTGCCCTGTGGCCCAGTTTCTGAAGGGAGGGGATCATGCTCTGCTTCAGTATGTCACAGTACATGTTGGCATTCATGGTTCCCTCAAGGAACTGTACCTCCGCAGTGCCGGCAGCACTCATGCAGCTCCAGATCATGACGCTCCCACCACCATGCTTGACTGTAGGCAAGACACACTTGTCTTTGTACTCCTCACCATGCTGAGCACATGCACTCAACTTTGGTCGACCATGGTGAGGCCTGTTCTGAATGGAACCTGTCCTGTTAAATCACTGTATGGTCTTGACCACCATGCTGCAGCTCAGTTTTAGGGTCTTGGCAATATTTTTATAGCCTAGGCTATCTTTATGTAGAGCAACAATTCGTTTTTCAGATCCTCAGAGAGTTCCTTGCCATGAGGTGCCATGTTGAACTTCCAGTGACCAGTATGAGAGAGTGAGAGTGATAACACCAAATTTAACACACCTACTCCCCATTCACACCTGAGACCTTGTAACATTAATGAGTCACATGACACCGGGGAGGAAAAATGGCTAATTGGGCCCAATTTGGACTTTCACTTAGGGGTGTACTCACTTTTGTTGCCAGCGGTTTAGACATTAATGGCTGTGTGTTGAGTTATTTTGAGGGGACAGCAAATTTACACTGTTATACAAGCTGTACACTCACTGCTTTACATTGTAGCAAAGTGTCATTTCTTCAGTGTTGTCACATGAAAAGATAGAATAAAATATTTTCAAAAATGTGAGGTGTGTACTCACTTTTGTGAGACACTGTATACTTGTATTGTTTGTGCCACGTGTACACTCACTTGTTGCGTCTCTTGTATAGTCCAAGCTCACAGTATTGTGGGTTAGAAGACAAGTATAAGACAGCAGGAACACTTCTAAGGGATGATGCATTTGGTTGCTAATAATGATAGCGTATTGTAAGTGATCTTGTTACATCATGTACAATGAGCCTTGTCATAGGAGTTGAGTATAAGTTCAAGGAAAGAAGAACCTATAAGGGAAGATATATTTCCTGAAGTATCAGGTATTCAGGGATCATCTATGAAAATGTATAGAGACAGAAAAGATGAAAAGAGAGGAGTTCCCGGGACCGTCCAGGGATATAGGGGGTGGCCCCCCATGAGGGGGAATCATGCTTAGTTAGAGACAGGGCCATTAGGGAATGCTCTCTGAGATGCCACAGTTCCCACACATGACTATTGAACTCTACTTTTTCAAGTCTAGCTGTTAGTTTCTCCATAAGCTCTATGTTTTTGATTCTAGTATATAAAGCGGTGTGAGTGAGTGGATTAGTGTTTTTCCAGTTGAGAGCTATGAGATATCTTGCTGCCATGAGTATATGATGGAGCAGTTTTTTTATAGGGTTTGGCAAGTCTCATTGGCAAGGGGACAGTCCCAACAAAAATAATTTTGGGGTAAATGGTACAGTTATGTCAAAGTTACATTGTATTAAAGGGGTTGTAAATCCTCAAAGTTTTTCACCTTAATGCATTCTATGGGGCACTCTAGAAGAAGAGGAGGAGCCAGAAACGCCGCTGGGGGACCTCAGAAGAAGAGGATCAGGGCCACTCTGTGCAAAAACTCTTGTACAGAGGAGGTAAGTATAACATGTTTGTTATTTTTTTTTTTTAAACGCAAACCTTTACAACCCCTTAAAGGCTTGAACTAAATTCCAAAAAGGAGTGATTTTTGGGCAACTCCAGTAAATATGGTAAAGTGTACCCCTATCCCGGGAGCATCTTTAAAGGGGTTGTAAAGGTTTTTGCTTTTTTTAAATAACAAACATATTATACTTACCTCCTCTGTGCAAGGGTTTTGCACAGAGCGGCCCCGATCCTCCTCTTCTGGGTTCTCCTGGCTCCTCCTCTTCTCGAGTGCCCCCTCGGAGAAGCACTTTCCATGGGGGCACTCGTGCGGGCACACTCCAGAGTCCTGCTGCTACATCCATTGACACAGACAGCTGGACTCGGCCCTGCCCTCCAGCTCCCATGCCACTGGATTTGATTGACAGCAGCAGGAGCCAATGGCTCCTGCTACTATCAATCTATCCAATGAGGACCCGAGCCAGCGGTTGGAGCTGCTGTGCTCATCCCTGTCTCTGGAACAATCGGGCTCAGATAAGTAAAAGGGGGGGCTCTGGGGGGCTGCTGCACTACAGACGGTTTTTCACCTTGAGGGTTTACAACCCCCTTAAAAGTGGTCTGCGCTGGTGGGATAGATAGCATGGAATACGTCCGGTGTCAGGTACCAAAAATAGAGTATTTTATATGATATTTCTTTATACAGTACACAGCAAGCTCTTACTGTAGCTGCCTGAGACCAGACCACGTGCCACGTCTCTAGGGAGAGTTCTTCACCAAGGATCTTCTACCATTTGAGCATATGAGATTGCTTGCCACGTGTTTGCATCGGATATGCATTTAGGATCTTATAGATATCCGAAGTTAAGCCCTTTTGAGAAGGACCTTCTAAGATTGTTCTTTCAAAAAGGGTCAGGTTAGAGGACTGCAGCATAGGGGTAATAGCTTTTCTTTTTTAAGGGAACATGCAAACATACTAGGGCTATTATAGACAGGAGCCAATCAACCTACAAGCATGTCCTTGGAGTGTGGAACTTAACCAGAATTCTTCAAGGTAAACTATGCAAGCACAGAGAGAACAAAGTATGGGTACATGTCCTCTGTTGTCTGTATTTGTAAATAGCTTTTGCTTATTAATTACCACAGAGTTAGTTGCTATGTGGACACACTGAACTGGGCCACATAACCTCATATACACAGGAGCTGCAGTATTCCACTCAGGCTAGAAGCAGAGACTATTAGGCAAGTATTCCTATGTTCTAATAGTTTAAAATGATTGTAAAAGCTATATTTTGGGCTAGAATAAAAAAATAGGGTATACTTACCTGCTCTGCTTAACGATATTGCACAGAGTGGTCCCTTACCTCCTCTTCTGGAGTCCTTGTCGGCACTCTCTGGTCCGCTTCTTGTCCAGATGCCTCCTCAGCAAGCACTCCCACTCTAGGCTGTGTGTGCCTATAGACACACACAGCATTGGAAAGCCCTACCCTCTCTCGCTCACAGGAATTTGACTGCCAGCCGCAGGATCCTATAGCTCTCGCCTGTGTCTCCTGTGAGAGCAGTAAGAAGGGAGAGCAGTACTTAAAGTGGTTGTAAACCCTTATATATCCAATGAAGTGACTGGCCTCAGCTGATACATATAAATGAAACAAATCCTCCTACAAAAGTTGCACCTGTTTATCCGCAGCCTCCTCTTCTATACAGCAATTCAAACTGCCACATTTATATAGCTTGTTTAAGTGTTCAGAAAAAAAGGGGCTGGATAGCTGAAATCAAACTCTGCAGAGCTCAGTGAGGAGAGCTCCGAGAGCTGATTGGAGGGAAGTGACACATACCCCCCTCACAGAGCAAGCAGGAACAGAGATGAGACTCTCAATCAACTGGAGCTCCCTCCCCTGTCGCCTTTTTTTCTCTTGGCGATAGGAAAACTTGTCAGAAGTGATTCATGCAGAAGAAGAATGAAGCAGAAGACAGAAATTACAATTAGTGCTCTTAAAGGAATACTATTTAGCTATATTGGCTATACTTATCCTATGGGTCACAGGAGTACAGCTTGTTCTGCACTCCTATGACCCATTTTCAGCTGACAGCAAGCTTTTCCGCTGTCGGCTGACATCACAAAGCCAGTCCAGGCTCTGAAAAGATCCTGACCATGTAGTCAGGATCCACTTAGAGCCCTGAATCGGCACCTGGCTCAGCCTCTCAGTGATCTGCTGAGGGGCTCCTGACTCTTCCACAGTCCCGTGCTCCAGTGAGCGCTGGAGGTGCAGAGCAGAAAACAATTTTAAGGAAAAAACAATATTTTTTGCTTTCTGCTATAAAACATATCCAATAAAAAAATAAAAAAATCATATTTTGTCATAAATTTAGGCCTAAATGTATTCTCTACATGTCTTTGGTAAAAAAAATCCCAATAAGTTTATATTAATTGATTTGCATGAAGTTTATAGTGTCTACAAACAATGGTATATGTACACTGGAATGTTTTTTTATATATTACTAATGGCTATCAGTGACTTATTGTGGAACTGTTATGGCGTGGTGGGCAATCTGACATTAACTGACGCTGGAGGGGAACATGCTAACTGCCACTGACATCACCTAATATACACTGTCACTGTACTAATGACATGGCTGGGAAAGTGTTAACATTTAGGGACAATCAAAGGGTTAACTGTGTGCCTAACAATGTTTACTGTGTTTATTGTGTGTGTTGTGTACTGCTTTCACTAAGCGATGTGCCAGTGTTTACTCCCTGCTTTGTAGGGGGAAAAATAAACACATCTCTGCAGTCAGAAGGGAGCCCTGCATTGACTCTCTTCTGTCATTCACTCAGCCGATCAGTGGGTGCCGGACATAAAGCATTGGCTGTCACCCGCTGAACGGCCTGTGCTGCATCGAATGGCAGCACATGCGGGGCCGCAGGCGCACGCCCCCAACCATTGGAAACGGATTACATAGATGTACATGATCTGGCACAGGGGGGGGGGGGGGGCGCTCTGTCGCAGTGTAGGTCCCCAATTTAAAGTGATAGCAGACTTCATAATTTGTCTAGAAGTCCACATTGTGGAGTGAGCAGACTACGTATATGTGGCGGAAAGCACGGTGTGGAAATATTTTATAATAGCATTTAAAGTAGTATTACATCTCAGAATCACTCAGAGGTCTAAGATATTGAGTGAGCTGGATCATTGGTAAGCGACAGAAATGAACACATGACAAATAATGAGAAGAGTATCAGTTTAGATATATGTACTATACAGTGGAGAAAATAATTATTTTATCCCCTGCAGATTTTGTAAGTTTGCCCACTTACAAAGAAATGAATGGTCTATCATTTTTATCATAGGTGTATTGTAAATGATAGAGACAGAATATCCACCAAAAATTCAGAAAATTTAGATTTTTTATACATACTTACCTGTAAAATCCATTTCTTTCGAAGGACATCACGGGACACAGAGCAGGCTATATATTCAATACATCTAGGTTATACGCCATCTATAGGCGAATGGACACTGGTAATCAATAAAAAAAAACAAACAGGAAGTTCCCACTCCTATATAACCCCTCCCACACTGGGAGCACTTCAGTTTTGTAGCAAGCAATGAACCCCATAAGACAGAGAGGGGAGGGACCTCTGTGCCCCGTGATGTCCTTAGAAAGAAATGGATTTTACAGGTAAGTATGTATAAAAAAATCCTATTTTCTTTCTCAGACATCACGGGACACAGAGCAGGCTATATATTCAATACATCTGGGACGTCCCAGAGCAATGCCTGAGGGGAGGGAGACACAACTCCAATTGAACCACAGCTCTTAATATGCTGTGGCCAAAAAAACAGAATTCTCTGCTGTTCTAACATCCACCTGATAGAATCTTGTGAATGTATATACCGAGGACCATATAGCGGCCTCATAATCTGTGCCACCGACGTCTGGTGGCAGAAGCCCAGGAGGTCCCTATCTCCTGGTGGTAAGAGCTCCACCCTGAATGGGGGAGCTCTCCCCCTTTAATAAAAAATTTGAGTAATCAGCTGGCTAATCCACAGTGAACCAGCTGCCTTGGATGCCGCCCAACCCTACCTAGGGCCTTCAGACAACAAAAAAAGGCATCAGTCTTACTGATGTTACATAGTTACATAGTCAGTGAGGCTGGAAAAAGACACAAGTCCATCAAGTCCAACCCATGTGTGTGTTTTATTTTATGTCAGTAATACGGTGTATATCCCCCAATGTTGTGGTCCCTTAGGTGTGCATCTAATAGTTTTTTAAAATTATCTATACTACCAGCAGAAACCACGGTTTCTGGAAGCGAATTCCACAATAGTTACATAGTCAGTGAGGCTGGAAAAAGACACAAGTCCATCAAGACACAAGTCCATCCATGTCTAGAGATCCCTTCAGGTAGATCTTAACAGCATGCACCACCTGTAGAGAGTGCAATGGTCTCTCCTCTGGTGAGGAGGGCTGAGAATAAAAAGAAGGTAACATATTATCTTCATTGAGAAGAAAGGCCGACACTACCTTCGGTAGGAAGGATGGAAGAGGCCGTAACACCACCTTATCCTGGTGCAATCTCAAGTCTGGCTCTTTACAAGAAAGAGCTGCCAACCCCGAGACCCCTCTGGCTGGGGTGATGGCAAAGAGAAAGACTAGTTTCCTAGTCAGAAGACCAAGTTGAAACCCCTGGACAGGGAGGCAATCTAACTGGAGGTAACAGCCGACTTACCCCTTGTAGACAAGTCCTGATCAAGGAGTGAGAAGCCAAGGCCTCTGGAGATATATGGACAAGGCAGAGGACTTGTCTTTTGATAAAACCAGATTCAATCCCATGGACAGGGAGGAAATCTAACAGGTGGTAACAGATGAGTTACCCCTTGAAGAAATGTCCTGATCAAGGAGCCAGAAGTCAAAGGCTTTCGAAAACATATGGACAAGGCAGAAACCTGTCCTTTGATTGTAGTCAAAACCAGCTTCAAGTCTACTCCTGCTTGAAGAAAGGCTAGTATTTTACCAATCACATACTTGCGGGGTTGCCATTTCCTGGCCTCACACCACGCAATGTGAGCCTTCCAGACCCTGTGATAAATCTTTCTGGTGACTAGCTTTTTAACGTTTACCTTTGTAGATAACACAGGGCCCAAAAACCCCAGGATCTCTCAATACCGTGGCTTTAATCGCCATGCCGTGAGCTTAGCGCACATAAATTCGGGTGGAATATAGGAGCCTGAGAGTAGATCGGATCGGACCAGAAGCTGCCAAGGCCCGTCCACCATTAACCTCAATATCTCTGGGTAGCAAGGCCTCCTGGCCCAATCTGGCACCACCAGAATGACTGTCGCCACCTCCTCCCGAATTTTGTGCAAGGGATGCTGTAGCAGAGAGATTGGGGAAAGGCATAAACCAAGGAGAACTGGGCTCGTGGAATCACTAGAGCCCCTACTCCTATAGCACAAGAATCCCCTGCTCGGGACACAAACAGCTGAACTTTGTTGTTGAATCGGGATGCCAGTAGATCAACCTCTGGCGTCCCCCAGCACAGGCAAATTTCCCAAAACACTTCGGGCTGTAGTGACCACTCTACCGGGTGTATCTGTTGGCGGCTGAGAAATCCACCTTCCAATTTTCCCACGCCTGGGATGTGAACTGCAGAGAGTATTGCAAACTTGCCACTGTCGTGGTCTTGTCGGCCTGTACCCTTATCAGGTAGCCCTGCAACCTGGATGTCCAATCCCTCAGAGCTAGCCGAATAGCTCATAGCTCTAGGAGGTTTATGGGCAATCTCTGCTCCACCAAGGACCATCTCCCCTGGACTGTGGAGTCACCCATGACCACGCCCCAGCCTACAAGACTGGCATCTGTGGTCACAATCTTCCAAGATACTGGAAGAATAGATCTGCCCTGAGACAGATTCTGGCTTACTAACCACCAGGCGAGACTCCATCGAGCCCTGGGAGATAAGGATATGCAGGAATCTGAAGTCTGCAATTGTCTGTTCCACTCTGCCAGGATGTAGCAGCCTCACACAGAGGAGAACTGAAGAGTGTCTCATCGCCCTCACCTGGCTTACCAGAGCCTTGAGGTCGCTCATCCTCTCAGCGGTGAGAGTATCCTTGCCTGGACTGTATCTAACTATAGACCTAGATATTCCAGAGACTGAACTGGGTCTAGTAAGGAATACCCTACATACATGACCCAACCCATGTTTCCCAGGAAGGTTAGGGTCACATTCTGCCCGAGTCTGCAACTAGACTGATTTCTGAGCAAGAGGTTGTCCAGGCACCCCATTATTAGGACCCCCCGTGACCCTATAAGGCCCATCACTGGAGCCAGAATCCTTATGAAGATTCAGGGAGCTATTGCGATCCTGAAACGCAGAGCCAGAACTGGTAGCGTCGTTCTTCTATCGAAAAAAAGCGAAAGAAAAAACTCTGATGAGGTAGTAAATTTTGGTGCAGGCAAATATGCATCCTTGATGTCTATTGGTGCCAAAAAATCTCCTTCCTGGAGCGAGGCATCATTGAGCAGATTGACAGACAGTACTGGAAGAAATTGGTTTAGGACCTTGAGATCTAGAATAGGCATTACCTCCCCGCTTTGTCTCTGGACCGTAACAGGTTAGTAGTAAGCATGTAGGCATGTGTTTATGCCAAACGTGCTTATGTAAGTAAGCATGCATCTGTTTATGCACAACATGCATTCATAGGCATCAGGTGTCTCTGCGTCATGTGTGCTATGCCTCATGCGACCTATGCAGACACTTATGCAGAAAAAGGCGCCCATGCAGACACAAGTCTTAATGCAACACAAGTCTTCCATGCGACACAAGTCTTCCATGCGACACAAGTCTCCATGCGATACAAGTCTATATGCGACACAAGTCTATATGCGACACAAGTCCATATGTGACACAAGTCCATTTGCGACCTGAGTTTTATGCGACATGTGTCACTTTGCAACTTTGTGTTTTAGCCCACATGTGTTTTAACAACTGTGTTTTAAGCAAACAAGCGTTTAGGCAAACACGTGCTCCTGCAAACATTCATTTAGGCAGACATACTTTTTTAGCAACCATGCATTTAAGTCAGTTTGCAAGCATGCCCCTGTTCAACTGTGACCTGCTCAGGCAGGATGAGTAAGGTACATATGCATCCAATGCGGCCTCTACACTGCTTCAGAACAGTAAACATAAATAAATAAGCTCCGATGCCCAGCCAAGGAAAAAGAAGCCTTTAATAAGGACTCCAGCTTATAATCTGCAGGGTCCTTAACACCTGGGCATTATCAACAGGGCAGGCCAGGGATTAATTTAGGGATGTGACTGCTGCATGGACAGCTGGTACTCCCCCTTCCAAAAAGCTTTCCTGCATAGGATAGATTAGAAGGAACAAACAATCTGTCCGGGGTGCACCCAGTCAGCATATATCACCCTCTCATGGAGAGGGTGCAAAGCAAATCCCTGCACACCTTGTGGTATTTTAATGACCCAAGGGAGGAATACACATCCATAGGACTCTCCGCTGGAGGTAACCTGAATGCTGCACGTACCGTATGTGTAAGTACCTGAATCAGCAGCCTCTGTGATTGAGAGGCAGGTGTCCTTAGGGATTTTTCTGGCTCAGGACTCTCTGAAGCAGAAGTGTCTGCAAAAGAATCGGCCATATCCATTGTAGCTACCTCCTCTCCCTCATCAACCCATTCTCACTCCAGAATCGGAGAATTAGGGGAAGGAGACCTGTCACCCTTCTCCCCCTGTGTGGTAGAAGCAATCATACCAACAATCCTGGTTCCCAAGTTCAGGTCATCTTTAGTAACATACTGTGAGGAGACAGATGAGGGTTCAGCTACCATACCAGACAGCCGCAGCGGCTCAGATAGCCTGGTCGCTTCTGGTCTCTCAGGGGAAGCAATGGCAGCAGTTGTCCGACTAGCAAGGGCTGTGGTAACGCACCTGTGCCTCTAGCCTTATTACAGGCAACTTTGCTCCCCCCCTTTGCTCCTTGGAAGCCATGGCTGCTAGTGCATGCACTGCTTTGCCCACGTTCCCCGAACCCAGCTTCCTGCCCAGCCTGACTCAGCTCCCACCCCTAGACTCACGTGTCACCGAGAGGATCTTTAGCCTACTTCCCCGCCATGTCTGCTTCACTTCCAGTGAAAAGACAAATTAGTACTGGTGCAGGCTCCCCCTGGTGGCAGCTTCACAGGAACTGCAGGTAAGACCAATCATGACTGTGTCTTTCTAGCCGAGCCCTCTGGTGGTGAGAAAAAAGAAGTGCAGGCAAAAGGAGGGAAAATTTAACCACCTCAGGTCCGCCCACCGTCAAATGACGGCGGAGCGGACCTGCTATTGCTCCGGGTGGACGTCATATGACGTCCTCCCTTTAAGCCGGGATTGCGCGCGCATCCCGGCTCTGTCAGTGTCGGCGTGTCCCCAGGACACACCGCTTCACCGACAGGGGTGAACAGCCATTGGTTATGGCTGTTCACCACATGATCGGCCGGGACGAAGTCACGGCTGATCACAAATGGCAAGTCCGCCGTTCGCACGGCGCATGCGCGCGATCGGGAGCGCGCTGCGCGTGCGCGTTCCTGGGGAACACTGCCTGTCACCGACACAGGTATCAGCCGCCAGCCGGCGGCTGATACCTTGTGATCGGCTGTGATCTACTTCAGAGCCGATCACTTCAAATGTAAACAGAGCGGTAACTCACTGTTACCAGCTCTTCTCTCCTCACACAGAGTCCAGTGTGAGGAGAGAAGAGCTGGGATCAGTGAGTTACTGATCTGTAAAGTAAAATCACACTGACACATCCCCCCCTGCCCCCCCAATGCACCTGTCACCCCAACAGTCACCCCATATACCCCCCATAAAGTGCACCTGTCATCATAAAGTGCACCTGTCACCCGTCACCCGTCAGTGACCGTGGCCTGTCACCCGTCACCCGTCAGTGACCGTGGATTGTCACCCGTCACCTGTCATTGACCGTGGCCTGTCACCCGTCACCCGTCATTGACCGTGGCCAGTCACCCATCACTGACCGTGGCGTGTCACCCGTCACCCATCACTGACCGTGGCGTGTCACCCATCACTGACCGTGGCGTGTCACCCATCACTGACCGTGGCGTGTCACCCGTCACCCATCACTGACCGTGGCGTGTCACCCGTCAGTGACCGTGGAATGTCACCTGTCACCCATCAGCGACCGTGGCTTGTCACCCAACACCCATCAGTGACCGTGGCATGTCACCCGTCACCCCAGTGGCCTGTCACCCAACACTGACGTAGCATGTCGCCTGTCACTCATCACTGACCATGGCCGTCACCCATCAGTAACCACCGCCAGTCACCCGTGGCCTGTCACCCCTCACCCATCAGTGACCATCGCCAGTCACCCATCACCCATCAGTGACCATGACCAGTCACC